>JBBMOI010000007.1:18175000-18322500 GCA_038088405.1 Porites divaricata
AGTTCACAGGATGATTTTACAAAGGAATGAAGAGTTGTCTCAAGTTTAAATTGCTATTCTATTGATATCTACATGGTGCTTAAAGGAGCTGTGTCACGAATTCAGCCAAATTAGGAGATTACAAAATGCCCCTTAAATTAAGAGAAACATAAAAATAACCGCTTAAAACTTTAAAGGAAGGTTAAAATAATATATCAGAAACAACAGATGCCACGCATGGGAAAAGCTGAAGAAGATTGAAACGGATTGAAATTAGGATTTTTGAAAACTGTTCAGCCTAACAGTTTTTCAAAGTTGATCCCTGCTGCTTGCAACTTCAAAAATAATGCTCCGGAGACATATTTGTCTGTCTTGGATCTCTGATTTTGTCATTTGCCTGTAATTTCTTTGCTTACTTTAAGGTCCATAGCGATTGAGGGCGAGTAATTGGCAAAATTTAATAAAATGAACTGGACTGCCGTGACACAGCCCCTTTAATAGTAATTGTAACCATAACATAAAAGGGACAGACAAAAAGAATAGAGGATAGAATAAAAGTAGCAATAAAGATAAATCAAATGTTGAAATGAATTACAAATCAGTGTTTGCATGCTTTCAGAGGTAAAATTAAAAACAAGGTACATCTTGGTATTAAAGTGATAACCCCCAAAGTAATGTGAAGAAACTCATGGCCCCAAATACACCCCAAAAGTAGCAACTCCCCAGAGTGAAGTGTGGAGCCCACTCCCAATGCCCTGAAAATAGCGTGACTATCAGTAAATTGGTTTTGTATTGTGACAGAATTCGTGCGTGACATTACGGAACCTTTTGAAATTGAACTAGTTTTTTTTTAGGACCTTGAACTCTGAAGTGAACCTCGAATCTATTTAGCGTCGATCGTCTTACTACTTGAACTGATAAGTCGCTTAAGCACCTGAGAACTGACATCTTTGAGTGACACACGTGTATAAGACAATAGAGCCTTAAAATACCCTTATCGCTTTGATCAAAAAGGAGAAGAGTGTATGTAGTTTTTGGAAAGAGTTTGTTTTTCGGAGTTAAAGGGTCCGTGTGGAAAAGTGTAGAATCAGAACCTGAATTAAACCCTGAACTTCAATTTCTTAAATGTATCATTTTGCCAATCAATAGTCAAGTGAAAGTGAGATACTATGTAATCATCGAGAAAATAATGCACTTTAGGCCATCCCAATATTGAATAAAATGTTTTGTTTCCCATTGCCCGACTGACTCATTTTTTTTGAAAAGTGAAAAAACCAATTAAAAAAAAAAATTACAAAATTCCAGATTCACTGGTCAAAGAAGAAAGTACTTTTTATTTGCAAGCATACGATCTTGTTTTTATTAACAATTGGTATGATGTGGTGTCCTTGTCTTTAACTAACATCGAATCGAAACCATGTTTTTTAGACTGTTTAGACATTTGATAGTCGAAAAGACCACGTTTTCGAGTTGAATTTGAACCAGGCTTTCTTACTTGGCAGTGCAGCCTTCTCTGGAACCCAGACCCCTTCAAGTGTTCATTCTCTTGTTTTTGGCCGACCGACCGACCCACCATCACAAGAGGTGGGGGGGGGGGGGGGGGGGGATGGGAAATGAAACATTTTATTGGGATGGCCTTACAAAGAAAAAAAGGATTACAAAATTTCCATTCATGTGTCTGCCCAACTGAAACTGCACCATGTTTGGCCTAAAAATTAGAAGGGGAATCATTTGCGGACTACACGTTAGTGTCAGTTGTGACCTCTGTCAACAACAACTTCAGAATTCAGCGCCTCAGCTAAGGCAAACTGAGGGATTTCTGAACCTCTTACTTTTAAAGTATAACAAGCAGTTTCCACTTTCTGCATACTTGTTTTTAAAACCCTAACTTTCGAGGCAAGGTCTCTGGAAACGTTACCGAATGACGTGAATGCATCGTGGATCTCACGAAGGAATGAGCACACTTCAAATGGGGTGTTTTTGTCCCCCTTTGCTGCGCTGTTTATACAAAGGCGCATCAATTCTCCCGTCAAATCAGCTACTCCGAGGATATAGTCGAACGGGTTTAGATCCAAATCTTTTCCTCCATCACTAGAGAATTCAAAAGAAGCTTTCACCTGCTCGAACGAAATCAATGTCTTGTGTCTTAGATAATGACTGAATGACAGAGCTTCAATGTATTCTTGGACGCCTGGTGAATATGCCCGTGAGAACAAGAACGGGTCTTCGCCTTCCAACTCCGAGGCTATCTTTTTAAGGAAATTCTTGACTTCTAAAAACTTCTCATCTGCTTCTTTCAAAATCTGTTCCGGGTTTTCACAACCGGGGAACCTTTGTAAAAGGAAGATGATTCTTTTACTTGCTATGGTGACATCCCGGCTGCATTTTACTAAGCGCTCGTGTTTGTCGTGCCTTGAGTCAAGTTCTCTCTGGTGATTTTTAAATGACAAAATAATAGTGGAGTTTTCGTCTATCTTTCTTTTCGGTGGACTCATATCACCTATGTCGTCCGCTTTGCGTTTCCCCACACGCCTGTCTCTCTTTTCCCTCTCGACAGCCGCCATTTTGAAAACTGACAAAGCATTAGATCAAGCATTCTTATTGGCTCTCATTTCTGAGCCAATCAAATGAAGTCTCAGAAGTCACTTCGTGGACCTTGCAGACAAAAATGGCGGCAGATTTGAAGAATTGTACAAAAAGGGCAATTTACTTGTTAGCGACAATGTAAAAGTGCATGTGTTGCGCCATTATTTTAGTAGAATCTTGTTCTAAGAAAAGATGAGTTCGGGCAGAGCAAGGGGTAATTTTTGGCGAGGAAGAGTCCAGAGATTTCGCGGACAGACGAGAGGAAGAAGTCAGCGGGGAAGAGGTAGGCTAAATATAAACGAAGACTTAGATGAAAATCTTTGTAATTTAGTAGTAGCAAGTAAATAAGACAAGGCCGCTCCAGAGCTTGACTTTGGAGCAACTTTTGGAACGTTATAAAGAAATAAACAAATGACGGAAAATTTTAATAATTTGTGATATTTTCCTTAAATCACGGTGACAAGAGGGAATATGGGGGACTACACCTATCAATACAAGGCGGCCATGTTGGGAGTCAATCCAATAGAAATTTTGCCTGAAGAATTTACATGAAAATAGAGTTAAGTTCGCAGAGGAGAGAGATGCTTTTGTTCTTGACCACCAACATGGCCACCGTGACTTCACGTGCAAACGAGGAATGGTTTGCAACAGGATGGGGCCTAGTGGGGGTGGGGGGGGGGGGGGGGGGGGAGTGGGCAACTCATGGGAATTAGACTTAGTGAAGTACACATGGGTAGGAAATTGACATCCTGAACATCCCATCTTGGAAGGCGGAGGACCAGGGAATGAGTGAAGAGGTCTGCCATCTTAGAAAATGCCCAGTAGTCATTTGAATGAGTTTCCCACATTTTGATGTGTTCATTTCTTTGTGAAGGATGGCAGAACAAAAGTTAGAATTATCTTGTTGCTTTTTATATTTTTGAAGTTTTATGACAAAAAGTATTTTGTCCCTCGGCATTGAGAAGCAATACTTGCACAAAGTCTCATTTGAAAATATGCTTTCTTCTTACATTAAAACCTTTCATCAAACCTTTAGAAAGCGTCCGGAACCTTGGGTCCTGGTTCGATGCTCATATGCAAATGAATGTTCACATAGGCAAGATTTGTAGGAAGGCTTTTCGCGGACTATACAACATAAGACAGGTCAGAAAATTCCGTACCGTGCAATCCACAAAGGCACTGATCCACGCCTTTGTATCTTCGCATCTTGATTACTGTAATGCACTTCTATTTGGTCTACCTAAATATCAGCTTGATCGTTTACAGAAAGTCCAGAATGCCGCGGCTAGAGTGACTTTTCGGATTGCGAAATTTGATCATATCACACCCGCTCTTATCGACTTACATTGGCTTCCAGTAACCTTTACAGTTCAGTTCAAATTGCTCCTTTTTGTTTACAAGTCACTACACAACCAAAGTCCATCCTACATTAAAGATCTTTTATCCCTGAAACCAGCTGCTAATTATGCTCTTCGTTCATCTGTGCAATCTCTTCTGTTCGTTCCAAAAGTCAACTGCTTTACACTTGGGGATCAGGCCTTTGCTCATGCTGTACCTGTTTTATGGAACTCACTGCCATTAACCATAAGAACAAGTAGCAGCCTCGCCATTTTTAAAAAGCAACTTAAAACATTTCTTTTTAAGAAAGCTTTTAAGTTGTTGGAATAATTCTAAAGTTTAATTTTAATTTAGTCTGGAATTTTCAAATTTTACCGTAGTATAACATATCATTGTTATTATTGTAGCTTTCAGGGATTTTTAAATTTTTTATTTATTATTTATTGATTAATTTTAACTTAATGTAAAGCACTTTTGAATATTCTTCTATAGTTCTAGCATTATACAAATTCATTATCATCATTAAATGTTTTCACTAGAGGCTGCCCTGCCACAAATTTTGATATAACGAAAAGATCAAAAACTCATACTGGACCACAGTTACAAACACCAGCCCTTTTATTAGATATAACCCTTCTTGATGATGACATGTCATGTTCTGGCATTGCACCTTTTGCATTGCTGTAAATACTGTGTGAAGCAATTCAAAGGTACTTTTGGGAGTATATTTAATGTGTGTTAAATTGCCAGCTAGAATGTGTCTTCTACACTTGGGAAAATGCACAAAGTTTGTGGTTACTATATTATTTTGTCACCAAGGAAAAAATATTCCCTGGAGATGCTCAGTTGAGTGTTGTGAGTGTCTAAATTAGTTCGCCCCAGGGGTGGGAATTTGACTCAAAATAGAGACCAAAGGGTGTGGAAATTGACATTTGAAAACCGGAAAATGTCATATTTCCCGTGGGTTGACCGTCCCCCCTACCCCATGCTGGGGCGAACCATTGATAGGTGCATTAAGCTTATCCTATCATGCATCACCTTGACTGTTTTTTTAGGACATCACACATCATGGGGAAAAATGTTAGCCATCATGCATCACGTAAATGAGGTGCAAATGTAGTAAGTTAACGTGGCAATATTTCAGCCCATTGAATGAATCAGCTCTAATATACTTTGTTTTCAGTGTAATGCACGTCAACAGTTAATTGATTGTACAAAAGGGTGTTCAGAAATCCTTTGTTGAAAAAATAAATAATATTAACTATAGAAACCAGTATTCACCGATCTTAGAATAGAGGTCATAATACTATTTTGACAGAGGATCAGGAAAATCATGCATCATATATCATGAAAATAGTAAATCACGCACCAGCCTGCTATGACCAATCATGCCTCACATGGCCAATTTGGCCTGATCATGCCTCATGCTGATAATTTGGCACCCATCATGTGTTACACAAAACCCCTTTGTCACCCTGTTAAATTAGTGGCCTTGTCTTGCATGGTTTAGCTAAGGACATATAAAAACAGTAAAATGAGTATGATTTATTGTCAAGGCTGTCACTAAGGGAAGGCACCCCTGACTGCAATATGCGTGACCCCTGGCTACTTTTATAGGATAGAAAAGAAAATGGAACATAAAGAACTTCCTAGAAGTTTAATTTGTCACTTACTACTGGAATGATATCTGGCAACTTGAAATCTTAGTGACAGACCTGATTGTACTCCTTGCCACAATCCCTCCCAACAACAACAACAATATTTGCCATTTGCCATTTACATACTATTAGATGGTATTGCATAGAAGAAAAAAATATAAAGGATAATACATGTAGTAGAAAAAGACAGCATGTCTGGTGGTGTTGGGAAGTGGGGGGAGGCAAGGGTTGGAGGGAGAGAGAGGTGTTTGATCCCAAGTTCCTTTTTGGCCTGTTTTTATATTAGTGTATACGTCGTTAAAATAAATTATAAATGTATAAATTATTGTTTTGGAGTCACTGTGACCTTTAACAGTTAAAATGTGCTGCTATAAGCTTTTTTGGGTGATTAAGCCATTTCTTATAAAATTACCCCGGACAGGGTTCCAGTCTTTCAATATCCTGTTTCACTTGCAGCCTAAATGCTGGTACCAAATTTAATTTCATCTTCCCAAGGATTGCAAAAACATAATCCAGTGAACAGGGTAATTGCATGTTCATATAACTTGATCCACCCTTATTGTGGCACCAGCAAAAGTTGTGTAAAAATTATATTACTATAAAAATTAATTCCTCATTTTTGGATAAATCATTGTCGTGAAGCAGAGAGAAATTTACCAGCTTGACCAAGTGTGGCTAAAGGAGAATTAAAAGTACACTAGCTAAGATTAATTATTTTGTATTTTCTTGAATGCTGTTCTTTGAATCTGCTTTCAGGTGAAGGGGCAAATCCTCTTCCAGGCCAAGGTAGCTCTAGGCCTCAACAACAGCTTCAAAGGACCAGGCAGGTGCAGACAAGCTTAACACCCTGCCCTTTTAAAAAATGGTGTGTCTACTTCCCTGATACAGGTAAGTTAATAGCTGTTTAGTTTTGTTTGAAACTCTTAAAATCACTATGATATAAGATTAATACTTGGATACAAATATTAATATATACATTGTATTAAGCGTAATAAACTTAGGGACAAGTCATTTTAATGTTAAAACAAATTAATGTACATCAGTCTCCATGAAATTTAAAATTCAAAAGTCCATTAAAGTGAAACTTATTATAATAGGAAAAAATAGCTCTCTAGAGAGAGCACATGTTTACAGTTTTTGTTATGTCTGTTGTAAACTTGCAATTTTTTGGATTGCTAAGACTTATAGGTCTGAAATGTGACCTGTTTTGTTGAAGAAAAAAAGTGTAAATTCCGGCATGGAAGAAAAAATTTAATTTTTGATGCACAAGGTGATGCTTATTTATCTGATGGATTAAGTTATGCTTTGCCTTCACCTCATATACAACTGTATTATGCTGATGACTTAGTTAAGGGTCGAGGAGAAACTGAAACGTGACTTCTTGCATCAAGAAAAATAATTTTTCCAACACAACAGTTCACACTTCATCTTCATGCATGCTGATGACCACAATTTTGCAAAAAGGGGGTAATTATTATCCCTTTTTGCAAAATTTCATTGCTTTTCTTACTTTAAAAGATGGACATTAATGATTATGGACATTAAGGTATTACAGTGTACAGTTTCTATGGAATCTTCAAACACAAAAATTGTTCATTTAACTTGCTACAGCTGTATCTTTTATCCAATGCATTGTTGTTTGGCATTATTAAACAGTACAGAATTTATGTGAATGTAATTCATGCCAAAATATGGTCATATAAGGTTTTTTTGCCATGCACTCATAAACATGCGTAAGTATCCAATTTACAGTTTATAACCCAGAGTCTTCTCTTGGAACTAAAGCTGAGGCCATTATGAAGTTTGTGGAAAAACATGCTGCTCAACTTGGCAAGGTACTGTAAAATGCATGTTTATAACTAAATACACATTATGGCAAGGTTGAAAAATCATGATGTCTAGCCTCTAGTCTCTTGAAAAGTTCTGGTAACTTTTCTGGCAGAGCTAGGCCAAGCAACCACCAAACCTATAGATCTTATGTTTGCAGGCTACAGATCACATTAGACAACCACTTTCGTCAGCAAGTCTAACTTAGGTTCTAGCAAAAATGTGACCCTCAATGGAATTTCAGGGAATAAGGTGAATGCACAGGCACACTAAAATGACATGCTAAACAATAGGGAGCATGCAAAATGACATGCCAGCGTGCAAGTAGTGTGCCACCAGGCAGGCTTAATTAAAATTTTCCTTTTGTTTCCATTGCACAGGAAACACAAAGCATTTTGTCCCATGAAACAATGCAGTGTTACACTGAGCTAAATGACACGCTAGTGAGCAAACTGACATGCTAATGAGCAAAATGGCATGCTAGCTACAATGTAGTGTGCAAAATAACACGTTAAACACAGCAGTGTCTACTTTAACAACTTACGTTATTGTTGTCAGTACAGGGTCCATTTCATCTGTAAAATCAAGGATTTAGTTCAAATAAAATAAAATGAACCTACACACATGACCAACAAATGTGTGTTTGTAATCTGCCACGACACACCTAAAAGAACCAAAATTTCGATAGTGAACTTTGCCATTAATTCAGTTTTGCATTCTGAGTTTCGAGAAACCAGTATTTTGGAAAATTCAGCAGTCAAAAGGATAATTTCGAGAAAACTATTAATTTTGGTTCTCTTGAGAACCAACCATTCACAGCTACAGTGAATTGCACCGACTGATAGCTGATCTTTTGCTAGAACTTAACATAGAAATTTTGGTTTATACTATGAAGTATGAAAAGACTGAAATCTATTAGGCATGTCATTGTTGTGGCAATATTTTGTTCGTTGGTTCAATAATGAACACCTAAATTAAGCAGTTGTCATTTTTCTTAATGTCCCTGATATCTTGGGTCCATGATTATTGATAACATACTGCTATGGATCAGGAAAATGACTTTAAGATGTTAACTGTAACTACTGTCTTTTGCGAATTTCTAATAATTTAATGGAGTATTATTGTTCATGGTAGGATGCCTCACTTTTGTCTGCAATAAATTTTTATTTAATTTATTCCTTTTTCAGGATGAGATAGAAAGCAGAGGTGCTGTGGTATTTGACTATACAGACCTCTTATCTGATCCAGGTAAATTGCTTTTATCTTGCATTTATATTGCATTAATATTTTATGGTGGGATGATGGTAACTGTGGCTACTCTAGTCAAATATACTGCTAGTTACATATTGTATACTTGTTACGGGTCAAAATTAAATTCAGGTTAAAAGTTTTTAACCTAGGTTGATTCTCAAGTCCCTTTGTCTCCTAGCCCTAATTCATAAATAATTACTGCAAGGAGACAAAGGGACTTAACAACCAACCTGGCTTAAAAACATATATTATAGGAAATTACAACTGCACAATACATTCTGAGGAATTAGGAATTTTTTTTTTTTTTGCTTATGAAAAAATATATATATATATATATTGATAGAATACTGATTGCAAAATTTTTTGAGGAAGCAAAATTTATCGTTAAACAATTAAGTTTTTCACTGAGTAAAACATGAAAATTCAAGTCAAAATTTGAACCGATAGGACCTCTCAGGAAACATAGGTTTTGTTCAGCAGGTTCAAAAGATGATGTCTGTAGGTTGTATATTGGTAGGTTTTGATTTATTTTGTATTGGCAACCAACTTTCTTGGATTTGCTTGTTTAAGCTTTCCGTAATTCAAGTAGTCAATTTTATCTAGAACTGTAGCTAATGGCCCCATGCTAGCAGTGATAAAAGTTGCCCACAGTTAGGAAGTTCACAAAACACAGAAATTTGGTAAGTGACATGCATTAAAGATACTGGGGTTACAGGTATCATTTGAAGGAGTATTATAATTTTTCCGTGGCATGCCTATGCGGAGACATGTTTGTTATCAAAATTCAAGACATTGCTCAATCAACAGCAGCCACAATCTTTGTAATACTTTTTTGATAGAGCTTATGGAGGACTTTCCATCCCTGGCAGTGGACCTCAGAGATGAGCCTACCACAGTGCTGCAGACTCTTGGTCTGGCTGTCTCTCAGGTACTGTTAGTACAAACATGTACTTTATTATTTTTATTTACACATTCTACAAGTTATCTGTTAAGTAAAAGTTGGGTCAAGGGTTTTTTCAATAGTGATCAGCTCATTCATGCATCTGTATAAAGCATTTTAATTTTGTACAATGCAGTCTGGAATCCTGGGCCTTGCAGATCGATGTATGATATTATATAAATAATACATTATTTTCTGCTTCCCTTTAATCCTTTGTTCGTGCATTCTTAGTAGCCTTAGTGTATTGTTTCAATGTTGATGAAAATATCCATTATTAATATCAGTGTCATGTACCGGTATGTCTGTAAGAAACGAAAAATGAAAAAAAAAAAAAAAATTAAATAATGATTATGATGATGATGATGATGAACCCAAGATTTTATTATGTAGGACTCAGGACTCAAATTATCTTTAAATACATTGTTATTGTACCTACAACTGTATTTAGTGCAGTGTGACAGAGGCCACATACATGTTGTGCTAAATGTGATACTATGTATTGATTAATTATATGATCTTAACAATGATTATGCCACCCTTGTGATGGTAGATTCTGCTCTCTGGGGAGACAGGAGAAAGTCAGCAAGTTGCATGTCTGGTTGACTTGCCATACATACAAGCCAGGTATTTGTACAGGTCTACATGTTAGTCATTTGTACGATGGTGTCATTTTACATAGTTAATACTACCAGAATGCACTTCTTTGTCCCTGAATAACAAAAGCCACAATTTGTACAAGAAGCAAAACCTTAAAGAACTCTGACTGGTAGGTCAAGACAGTAAAATGATGTAATCATGCATTTGGCCTATCAATATTTTTAATGCATATTTTGATACAGCAATATAATATAGGGGTGCATGGCGAATGGTAAAATCCGAGACTTGCCGAGACGCTGACATCCTAGTTAGAAATCCAAGCCCGAGACTCTTTGGTAAAAAGTTTCGAGACTCAAAAAAAGTAAAAACAAACCATGTAAAAACGAGACTTCGAGACTTATCAAAAACGCTTCCAAGATTTCGAGATCCTGCCAAAATTTTCTGAGACCCATGTTTTTCGTGGTGCCATTCGCCACCCCTTAATATGGAGTATTAGTTGTGTTCGTGAACGATCAGTATAAAACACGGACTGCGGACCACGGACTGCGGACTGCGGACCACGGACTGCAGACTGGGTATAAAATACGGACTAGGTATAAAACGTGGACTACGGACTGAGTATAAAACACGGACTAGGTATAAAATGCGGACTACGGACTGAGTATAAAACACGGACTAGGTAAAAAGGGCGGACTACGAACTATGTATATAAAAATTAACAGCCTTAGAAAGGTAAAAATGAGAGAAACGGAAAGCAGGCTTGCATAAAACAGCAGTTCCAGCTCCTTGCCTCACACAAAAACATCCCCTAAGCCGGTCACGCAGTCTATATTCTCCTCATGTGGAGAAGGAAAGCATACTGCACTGGCAAGGAAGGTTATGCCGCTATTCAAGGCAACTGAAATTAAACTCTGAATGAATCAGAGAAGCACCGAATAAAAGGAATAGTATTGGTGTTAGCCGAGTCAGAGTAAAATTCCTAAAGATGCCTCTATTCCGCTTCAAATAAATCCTTGGGAATATGAGGAAATGAAAAACTCAGACGAGAAGGTCAATATAGGGGCATTCCGCGAGGTAAAAAGCAGTGTTTAGGCGGGAGGGATTACTCACCTATACATGAATAATAACCGAAATGAATCATCCAACCCAATGTTATATGCTACGCGATGATTACTGATGACATGATTTACACCCTGCTCCTGAACCCCGGAAGGGGGTACTGCTAGGAATTTTTTGGTGGGGTTACGTCCCCTGGTTCTCTAAATCCTTACCCTGTTTCAGAATAAAAAATGTCATTTTCCACACCCGTTTTCAGACCTGATCTCTAAAATCCATACCTATTTTCAGACTTGGCCTAATTTAGCCTGTTCCAGGCTCTCAAATAAAGAGGAGACTACCCAGTTTACTCTCGTTGTATTTTCGCACTTTCTCAATTTAGCGGACCCAACTATCTCGGAGCCTGGAACAGGCTAGGCCTGTCATCGTTATAAATTTATAGATTAGAGCGCAACAGTAGATCATTCTCTCTTTCAGACCACCAAAACGGCCCATATACCCTACCCTTTAGGGCGGCAAATACGTATATGGCTTATATAAGAGAGTACCCCCCGGGTCCTGAACCCCTTTCATAGTTGTTAGAGACCGAGACCATGTCTAAAATGGGTGAAGAAGATAGAGCGTTTTTGTCAGGCTCTTGATTCAAGGAACCTCCACCAAGAATTTCTATTTTATACCCAGTCCGCAGTCTGCATGCAGTCCGCGTTTTATACTTAGTCTGTATTTTATACCCAGTCCGTATTTTCCAGTCCGCGTTTTATACCTAGTCCGTATTTTATACCCAGTCCGCAGTCCGCAGTCTGTGTTTTATACTGACCGGTTTGTGAACAGAGGCAGGGGTTTAACTTGTTCTACTTTGTCTTAGAGCAGCTGGTTGCTTTGCTTTGCATTGTTTTGTCAATGTTTTTAGTCTTGTCTATTTTAACAAATACCATTCTCCAAACTCAGTCCTTGATTGTCTAAAACTTTGACAAAAACACTCTGTATAGCAGACAAGTGTCTCATAACCTGATCTTAAGTTTGTTTTGTTGCAAATGATGCATTAAACTACAGGTAAATTATCTGCTGTGATACTATTGAACTTTCTTTTGTTTTTCTTTATCAGGATAACTAACCTTGAACCAGTCACCCAACTCAAAAGCCTTAAATCTAACCATTTTGGTGGGTAAAACTTACTGATGACGAAAATGTGGTCAATATACAATGTAACTCTAAGTAATGAAAAATAAAAAATGAAAATGTGTGGTTCCGAAAATTATCCATACCTCCCGGGCCATGGAAGGGACCTTTTCTTAGACTCCCCACCCCTCAGGAAATTCCAGTCAAGCTTCATATACATTTGCTTAAATTTTGGGCCTTTGAGAACCCCCACCCTAAGGAATTTCCAATCCCCTCCATGGGGGGAGTATGGATATTTTCTGGAACTACACAATAAGAAATAAATGAAATGAAAACCATAGATGCAATGTACCTCTCACTGTCAGATAACATTAATTTTTGAATCAACAACTCTATTAATTACTTGCATGTTTGAATTATTTATATAAATAGTTATATCCACTTATGTAAATTTGTCCAGTTGGCAGAAATTGATATTTTCCTATTTATATATTAGTATATATTAGTTCCTTTACTGATAGAATTGTTGGACTCGGTAATGGCTTCAAACTGAGGGAGGCTGGGATGAATCCCTTTATAATGCAGTATCAACTCAAGACTCACAAGTTACAAAGAGCTCCTAAACCTTTAGTATATCCCCATTTTGGGTGATTGCCAGGCCAATATTGAACAAGATACAGCCATTAAAAACCTCCAAAATTTGATAAAAAGTATAGATGTCTAGGCAATTTTGTTGGTAAGTTTTCAAGGTTTTGAATGGCTATATCTTGTTCAATATATAGTAGCCTGATTTAACACCAAACTTGGAAATTTGTAAAGCCTGATGTTCTCAAGATATCTTTTTATTTGAGTCTTGAGGAATGTTCATTTACTAGATAATCCCATTAATTATTATAATTATACATTAACTTTTGCCCTGAGTGCCCTGCTCACTTTGAAAACAGGCAATAGGCAATTTGCACGATGGCATCATTTTACAACTATGACCAGAATCCTTTTCATTTTTCTTTTCATATTTAAATTTGGTAATCTCAGTGAAATTAAATGACAAAAGCCTTAATTTGCACAAGAAAGGAAAACTCTACAGGATTCAGTTTAAAGTACATGACGTAGTAAAATAACGTCATCGTGCAAAATGACCTGTTCTCACACACTTTACTAAATACAGTCGACTCTCTCTTATAATTTTTGTGACCATTCTAGGTAAATTTGTGGCAATTCGTGGGACAGTGGTTAGAGTCAGTAACGTTAAACCACTTGTCACTAATATGGCATTCAGCTGTAACCTTTGTGGAGAGATGCAGGTACAGTGTAATTGTAATACATTTTCAATGAAATTTCATTTACTAGACTTTAAGACAATGGTCACACCACAGCTCAAAATAAGTAGATTTTCTTGCTGGGCAATTCAATTAACTTTTAAAGCTCAGCAAAGTTCCCGAAAAGTAATCTTCTAACAAAGTCATCATTAACTAAGACCAGCATGACATGGCCCCAGTCAAGTAAGATGTGAGAGCTACTCTTGCCCTTTGGGCAAGCTTGAATTTACATGGCTGATTGCATTGTTATAAAGATCTATATTATCTACCATATCAAAAGTAAAAGTGCTTCTCCTCAACCCTATCCAACCTGTTGTGTTATAATACAGTAGTTATAGTATACCCTGCGTACATGTGTCTTGTAAATTTATACAGTTACGTTAATACAAACCCTGCAAATAATTAGTTAGACAAACTGAGCCATCGGCAATATCACAGCTGACAAGTGACCTTTTCCCAGATTAATTTTATAGTTTGTATCTGAGAGTTCATTTTCTCTCTTTACTTAGGCAATTTCTCTTACAGATGGAAAATATGCAGTGCCAACTAAGGTAATTTTTTCCGAATGGAAGCATTCATCTGCAAACCCAAGGGGGCGGTTTTGGAAGTTGGTGCTGGGAATCTGAAACCTTAATATAATTTAGTAAGTCTTCCAAGGTTTTCTTGCATTCAGGAGACTTGTATTCTTTGCTTAAACTTACAGTCTATATAGTTTTTTTTTTATTTTTTCATTTGCACATTTTGCCAGCTTGTTCACAGGGTTAGGTTAATTCTTTGGCACCACTTTTTATTACAGTGTCATAGTCAATACAGATGACATACAAAGTAATGCAGGTTATTTTTGCTGTTATGATGTAGGATAATTGTACAGTTTAGCATAAGAGAAAAGTCACAGTTTTTCGTAGTATTAGAAAATAAAAATCATTATTGATGTCATTAATATTTTTTCTTACTACTTGTAAAATCTGTATTTCAACTTAGTCAGACATAACTATCCTCTTTTATTGGTGAAACAGTGTTCATCTGTGGATTGCCGCGGGAGATCCTTTACTTCTGAAAGAAGTTCTCCGTTGACAAAAACTATTGACTGGCAAACTATCAGGTAAAACATTTGAAAAAAAGATGTTTAAAAACTACATGAACTGGTAAATAATGATAGTCTGTTTTAGGCATGCACCCATCTTTTGCTCTCAGGTGACTAGAAATCTTAGTTTTTTTTATTACAAATCATATGCTGGGTGCCCTGGATTTTACACAACCTTGATAAGGTCAGTGAACTAGTCTTTTTTGGGTGAGGTATCTATTGTCACTGGTCTCTATATGATGATGATGTCATTAGGGTTAGGTTTCACTGTTTTGGTCCTTTAACCAATATTAGTTCAGGAAACGTAATGAGAGCCCTTATTTAAAATGGTGCATTCATCTTAAACTTTTGGTGAATTTCATTGACTGTGAAGACTGTGATCTCCCTCCTTCCTGCCCGGGTTCAAACTTGTCTTTTCTTCTTCAGAAAACTGAAATCCAGGACTTCCCTTTTTTGGGAATTCATAGTAGCCAAATTTCTGTTGAAACTTAAATGGTTCAGTTTGTCTGGAAAGTCTGCTTGGAATTTGCTTGGTTTGAATCTGACCTAGAGTTACAATGGAAACTATCCAAAGTTTTTTTTTGCCGGGTGATTTCATCCATGAGAGTACAAAAGTTGGTGCAATTTTTCTACTGTTCCCAAATCTAGAGTACCTGTAAGTTGTAGTCTGACATTAAAGAAGTAAGTACATGTAAGATAAAGAGTTACAAAATTATCTTGGTATTCTTTCATTAATGACATTTACAATCTGTTTCTTTCTTTCTCAGAGTTCAGGAGATCATGGATGACGATCAGAGAGAATCTGGAAGAATTCCAAGAACTGTGGAGTGTGAGCTGACAGCTGATTTAGGTACAGTTATGGCATCATACATTTACATTATTGTGTTTTGAGGTAAAAGTACAATTATAACATGCTGCGGGTAGCTAAGCTAATCTAGGCGGGTCATGTTTACAGGAAATAAATACAGCTAAATACAACTAAAAGTAACAAGAGAACTAAAGAAACTAAAATTGACAACAATGACTAGAGACTACTGATAAACTAACGGTATTACTAATAGTAAATGACAACAGTTATGACAAGAAACTAGTTACTGATCAATACACTAAACGATATTAATGATTACATACTAACTAAGAGGAAAATAAATTCAACTTAACTTTTTGAACGATTTCTGGGAGATCAGTATAACAGTCCTCTTAAGCTAGGATCTCAAAAAGTGTTTGTTTTATTTTCCTCTTAAAGGCATTTTTTGAAAGTTTTCTTAAAGATACATCCTGTGTGTTCGGTAAAGCGGTAGCTGCCGCTTGGTGGCTTTCCTTCTGTTCCGCCATCTTGGACTTGATTGCCTGAAATTCCTTCATCAGATCATTCAGTTGTCTCTTTAAATCATCGTTTTCTCTTCTCAACGCTTTAACTTTGTCTCCCATTAGTTAACGAAGAAAAAAAAAGATATGATCTTAACTAGCCTATCAGCAAATACACATAATTATGCAAGAACGCGGAGCGCTAGCTGAAGCGTCCGGTCGAAGGCTTAAACTCTGTCTTTTAAAAAGCCTGCATTAGCTAGTTACGAAGTAGGCTGAGATCAATGCTGTCATGCCCTCTTCCTATTATCCCCATAGTTATGTCCCTTACATTATTGTTTCCCACTCTTTCCCAAAACTCCTGGGATCCCTTGTTAGTTATTAAAAAACTAGTAATAACCAAAGGTTACGGAGTAGGGGCGTCAACAATGGAAGGTAAAAAAAAATGCACTTTTTATTTGAGTGTCAATGTATTTAGCACGAAAGTGCTAATTGGGGACACTATATTAACGTCTCCTACTGGAGACCGGACCGCCATTTTACATGGTCATCCGAGCCACGCAAAGGTCTAGCCATTTGTAGGGCAAAGGTGGTGCCTTCTTTTCTCAGTTATTTTAAGACCCTGAGTATTGGTCCCACCCCGGGAATCGAACCCGCGACCTCCCGCTCTGCAGTCAAGCGCTCTACCGACTGAGCTAATCCTGCCGAATTTGCTAATCCAACGCTGTGCACAAGTTTTACGTGATGGATGGTCAAAACACGAGTGATCAGATTACGAATGGTGGAAGGTCCAAACGCGAGTGATCAAATCCATGTATTCTTAGTGGAAGTCCAAACGAATGTTGGCTATATACG
Source organism: Porites divaricata (assembly GCA_038088405.1). Taxonomy (NCBI): domain Eukaryota; kingdom Metazoa; phylum Cnidaria; class Anthozoa; order Scleractinia; family Poritidae; genus Porites; species Porites divaricata. Next base: position 18,191,918 of record JBBMOI010000007.1, read on the forward strand.
TGCGACGCATGCGTGATAACACCTGAAGAATATATAGGATTGTGGGCTCCTCTTGTTGCCTGCGATAGGAACTGCCGTTGATAGTGGAATCTTTGTGACTAGTTATTGCCACACCATCTTTTCACATTTGAAGTGACAAATATATTCTAAGGTCACAAGCACAGCGATGTAAATTATGTCCTATTTACATGCTTGTAAGGGTAAGCTAACTGGTTTGCCTCTTGCTGTTCAGGGCCGGGTTGTTCAAAGATGGGTTAAGATAACCCAGGTTTAGTCTGAAATTTGAATTTACATATGAAAGCTTAAAAGCAAATTCAGTTACTTTGTCCCTTGTGTAAATAGAATAGAAAAAATTATCGGAGAAAATGCTTTTGAACAAAAGAAAAAGAAACCCGGATTAAAATCCCTCCCCCCACAAGTTATTGCTAATCAGCCTTCGAACAACTGGACATTCAGGATTCTAAACCTCGCTTTGTGCTTTTAAGAAATTTAATTACTTTATTTTGTGTCATACATTTGCTACTAGGTTTTATACTTATATGCTGCTGAGGGTAACCAGTGGTTTTTTTCGTTGTTGATCATTTTGTTTTGTTTGTTTTAGTGGATAGCTGTGTTCCAGGTGATATGGTCACCATTACAGGTGTTGCCAAGGTTACAACCTCAGAGGAAAGTAAGAAAATTAATGTGTAGTTCCAGAAAATATCCATACCCCCCTCAACGCCGGGCACTTTTGCCTTAGACCCCCCAGTAACGGGTTGCTTGTCAATCCCCTGTATATCCTGGAATTTCCGAGATTTCCCATCTTGGTTGGGGACCCCCTGGAAAGAATATTTCTACCAAAAAGCTGTTGCACTATACTATTATGCTAAGAATAATTATTGCTGAGATAAAGTGAGAACAATTTTTCTTTTACATGTCAATAAATGGTCTAATAAACTCAATTTTGCCCTGTAGAGTTCTTTCTTGGCTAATGATTAACGGTGAGTCACTGCGGAAGAGTATTAACTCGACAATCTTATTCTTCCAGCCCCAGCAAAAGAGACCTAAAAAAAACCACCCCCATCCCCATCCCCTCGGAAATCACCTTGTTTTTGGACCCTCTTCTCTCAGAATTCCCGTTGCCCTCCGTGGGAAGGGTATGGATATTTTCTGGAACTACACAATGTATCTATTTTTAATTTAAACACGTACTGGTACATGTATATAAAAGATTAGAACCATGCCTGCAAGGAACGATCTTTAATGTTGGATAAAGTCACTTGTGAGGCTGCACTCTGGCTAGGAAAAATTACAGGGTGCCCAATTCTATACTTTCGAATACTCTTTCATATGCTCTATTTGCACCTCAAAGTTTTCATAAACTATTGTTTTTAGTTGCTTCTGGGAGGACTGCATATTCCAAACAGCATTTGAAAGCAATAACTTGCAAATTTGGGGTGGGGGTTTGGCGTATAGGGTGCGATACGAAGATTCAGAATTGTTACCCTTAACAAATGGAGTACCTCAGGGATCCATCTTGGGCCCAGTGCTTTTTACAATTTATATCAGTGATTTAATTAGTGCTATTACCCACAGTCAAGCTGCCGCGTATGTCGATGATAGTCAATTATACTTTAAATTTTCTGTATCAGACTCATCAAGTGCTATGGCAGCTGAACCATGATCTTAGGAATATCAGTAAATGGTGCGCATCAAATGCTCTACTCATAAACCCTGACAAGACGAAATTAGTGGTTGTTGGCTCAGCACAACTTATTAAGAGGCTACCTCCTATTTCATTATATTTGTTAGGCAAAACTATCTCACCAGTTCCGTTTGCCAAGGATCTAGGGGTATATATTGACCAATATCTTACTTATGATGTACATATCACTAAGACAGCCTCTAGTTGCGTGAACCAGTTGGTACATATCAGAAGAATTAAACATCTTTTAGACAGGAAAACACTTTTATTACTTATAAATAGCTTCGTTTTCAGTAAATTGTTCTATTGTTCCTCGGTGTGGGGGAACACATCTAAACGTAATCTACACAAACTGCAGTTGGTGCAGAATTTTGCAGCCAGAATTGTACTAGGGTTAAGTAAGTTCGACCATATCTCTCAGGGTCGGAGATCTCTTAGATGGTTGGATGTTACAGAGAAAGTTTTATTTAATGATCTAGTTTTAGCATTCAAGTGTGTAAATGGTCTAGCTCCAGATTATTTAGTTAAATGTTTTGTTAAACGTTCAGCAGTCCACAATAGGAACACTAGGGGATGTAATGATTTTGTGGTTCCTCGATGTAGACTGTCAACGGGACAAAGGGCGTTTTATTATCGGGGTCCAAGGGAATGGAATGGGCTAGCTGGGAATATTAAGAATATAACAGAAATTAATAGTTTTAAGAAGACCCTTTTTAATAATATGTTCTATAAGAAATGATTGAATTTTTAATTTAAATTGTTATTGTGATTAAGTTAAAATAGTTAGGTTATTGTGACTGAAAAGCCCTGTTGAAGGGAGTTCCAATAAAGTATGTATGTATGTATGTATTTAGCAATTGTTGGCCGAGGTTGAGCAAAATATCGTGATTTGTCAGTGGCGAGCAGATCAATTATTACATAATTGATCTGCGAGACGCTGACAAATCACGATATTTTCCGATAACCGAGTTCAATAATTGTTTTATCATTCGATCACTGAGTTTGTTTCTTAATAAATAATATCTTCGGAAAGCGGTTAGCGCGCGCTGCCTTCCAGGAGTAATTACAGAGATCACATAAACGAGCAAGGAGCAAGCGTGGTTTCATTTACGCATGAGCAGAATAGTATTTGCAGCCAAAAACTTTAAACCAAAAACAGTTGAACGACATTGCGCATGAGCTCACCATTATTTGTAGGCAGTTATTTGCAGGTCACGTGGTGGGCTCTCGGCCAATGAAAAAGAAGAAACATTTGCATCGAATGATAATGTGTGTTATGTGGGATTCAAAAATAGTCAATGATCTAAACCAGTGAAATCCAGGGTGCCCTGCATAATATTGATTGCAAAAAGTAAGACTTTGTTGTCACTTTAAGGCAAAGGTAAGGCACCAGGGCTCACCATGTGCTGCCATAGCAGAACCCTAACCTGGAGGGGACTACTGAGGTCCTCCGTCCCATCCTTTCTTTACCACAATTGGGATATGTGTGTATATGTGTGGCCCCGGTTGAATAGCACTATCTAGCGGATAAGTATCAGGGATGGAGATGTATCCAGTAGGTCCACCTTTTCAACTACTGGAGCCAGAGGGTTAAAGATTTCACTGATAATTCTTGACAAAAATCTCTATCTGTTTAGATCGCAACAGAAACAACAAAGACAAGTGTATGTTTCTCTTATACATCCATGCTAACGCTGTGAATAACAACAAAGGGAATACCAGTAGTGGAGAGCAGACTAGTGGACTGTCCATGCAATTCTCTATCAAGGTACATCAGGACGTAACATATCGATAATTCCGATAGTCGATAAAATTCGATCGTTGTCGATCGTTGTCGATACAAATCAATCGACAAATATCAGAAATCGATAAAAGTCGATCACACAATTTCTTGTGATTATCGACTTTGTTCGATTTTGATCGACTTTGATCGATTTTGATCGATTTCAATCGACAAATACAAAAAACGATGTATGGCGCAAGGAGAAGCAAGGCGCATACAATCCCGGCGAATTTAGCCAAACTGGCGGAGAGGGAGGAGAGTCGTAGCCGCAGCTTGTGTTTGTCAAATGTTGAACTGAGTAGAATCACTGACCAAAATAAAATGCCAGTTTACTTTACTTTTAATTACTTTGTTGGCCTCTATTTTTCCCCGCATGCAGTCTAAAACTTTGACCCGTTCTGTCCCCTCTAAGAAACACGACTTCGAGTTCCCAGGATCTCTCATTTCTCCCGTCAAGAGAGACTCTGGGAACTAGGTTGGTCCGAGTTACGTTACAGATCGCGATTTCGCTCAGCTAAAGCCGTTAATCGATCAGTTCTCGAGGTAATTTAAACATTCTATTTTACAATGAATAACAGACCACTTGGTTGTTCAGGTTTTTATTTAGCTTTATTGCCATACAGATTTACTTTAGAGCTTTTTACACTTTCATAAAAACGCTGAAAAAAGTCATTCGAGCTATTATTGGTTTGGTTACTTGAATTTCGTAGCTGATTGAAAAATTTGTCGATAAAATCGATAAACAGTTAAAAATCTTGTGATTATCGACTTTTATCGACAAATTTGACTTGTCGATTGACAATTATCGACAAATTTCGAGTACTATTGACTTATCGACTACGTTTTCGATGATCGACTTTGATCGATATGTTACGTCCTGGGTACATGTTCTGTATGGTTCACATCGCAACGAACATTTTCTGCGTCCTTCAGATCCTACATTTGGGAGCTTTTAAACAACCCACGCTTATTGTAAGTGGACGTTTTGCGTTATCTGGCAGTGGTTTTGCCCAAATTTTCGGCCAAATCGTCTCTACAAGCGTAAAGAAACGTAACAATACAAATTTAGTAGCGTTAACCCTTTAAGCCCTAAGAGTGATCAGCATCAAATTTCTCCTTGCAATATCAATGCTTTGCAAAACAGAGTGGTCATGAGAATTACGGACATGATCACACAAGATGAATTTGCTTGATATTTTATCACCTTCTCCTTACAACTTTTGTAGGAAATTAATAGGGACAACAAATGAGAACTCAAATTTTGATCTTGGTTTAAAGGGTTAAGCAGAAGGGAAAGGGTCTTACTTCCGGTTGACGTGTGCCGCTCAAAACGTGTTTCCTTAGGCTCCCTAATAAGGGAAAGACCAAACTTTTGTTTCTTTCGAGTTGTTAATACAACCGTGGTACGAACCAACGTACGGTCATTAGTGGGCCAAATTATGGCCTTTTTTTCATGATAAACAGCTTTCTGTAAATAACCAACACTATAAACTGCTTACTGAGCACAAACTTGGTCCTTATACGGGCCAAAGTGTACCTAAATTTCCAATGTTGCTAACCAAGATTCAAAGATCAGTTCGAGTTGCAAGGATTTGCTCAGTTAATTACTTCGCGGCCTCGCCTTCAGTTCTGTGCGGGCGGTTCCGAGTTCGATTCCCAGGTTTCACCACAAATCCTTCTTTCGACTAAGAAGATCCTACTATAGCTTCAAAATTGTGATATCCTAAGATATAACTTTTTATTTATGACTTTTTTCTTCTTGTTATATGTTATCTAAATAAATCTTGCTCACATAAAACTAGATAGTTGCGTTTATAAGAGTCGATAGGAATAGATATAAAATTGCAAATCCTAGTGCTAAATTATTGTTAGTTAATCACTAGTTTTAATATTTATAGCTTGTAATTGTTACACGGCATGTCTGAAAACCAGCTGGCTGAGCCACTTACCGTGTATATGAAACTTGGAAACAATGCCAGTGAATATTGAGGACGCTCACTTGTAAACACAAAATCTGCGGGGGAAAATTGGTTATATTTGAGGCCCTATTTAAAAGCCTTTTCTTCTTTCAATGTTCTTAAAACTTGCAGGGTATATTTATAGACGATTGTTCTCAAGATTGTCAAATTTATAAAAAAAAATTTATCGTGCGTTTTTTTGAAAAATGCGAAATTTGTAGGCATGGACCAAATTACGTGCAAAAACTGTAGCAAAAGCAGCTGAATGCAAGTTAATAAAATTCTTCTTACTCGCGATCGCCTAGAGCAATTCTCCTCTTTTTTTGTATGCAGTTTTCAATGGAATCAAACCACTATGAGATGAAGCCGCGTTTCCAAAGCTTATCATTTTCTTAAAAATTTAGCTAACTGTGTGGATAGCATGCTATTTCACTGTTTTTATGATGCTTAAAACTTCATTTCAAAATATCTCGAAAACGCTCTCATATAATTTGTTCAAACTTTGCCATATTGCAGGTACAAACTCCCTTAAGCGATGTCGTAAAAAAAGCTCTTGGTACAGAGAAACACAAAGATAAATAAAATAACGTAATGGCGTCGTTACGTTGCCATGGCGACTCCGATTCTCCGAAATTTTCATCTTTTTATGATAGAGTTGTGGTAATCTTTTTCCCATATCTTTACTCATGGCGACGTAGTTAATGCTCAAATTTGGGAGGTATCCCCCCCCCAAAAAGTCCAGTCGAGCCACCTTAACTCAGTACCCACAAAGCGGAGCACTGATGGAGAGGGGGGAATGGGGGGGGGGGGGGGGGGGAGAGGTGTAAAATTAGTGCTCTCCTCGGCCTCAGTTTGTCAGTTTAAGTACTGTTACGAGAAATTACGCCGTTTTTATCTTACCTGTGAGTTGTGTTACCATGTAAAGTAATCATTCTGTGTAATTTCTCTGGGTAGGAACTGTATGCCATTCAAGAAATTCAGGCTCAGGACAACTTGTTTCGTCTTATTGTTGGGTGAGTGATACTAACATCAAAATTATAACGGTTTTGTCACCCTTCTTGCAAGATTCATTTTATAATCTCTCAAACTCTTCTTATTCTATTGCTTTGCAGATCACTTTGTCCTTCCATTTATGGACACGAGGTAACCCTGCCTTTTTGAATTTATTTCTGTACCCGAAAATGTTTTAAAATGTTTTAAATACTAATATGCACAATGACTATTAATTTTGCTCTGTGTTAGCTGGTGAAAGCAGGATTGGTGTTAGGTCTCTTTGGAGGAACTCAGCGATACTTGAATGACAAGGTAACTATAAGCCATATTGCAATTTTGCAGACATCATCAACAGCAGTCTTACTTTATATTATGCCCAAAGACAGTTTTGTTTACAACGAGCAACGCCAGGGAGGGTGACAATTATCAGCTAGCCAGAATTGTAAACTACGCTATTCTTATAAAACAGATGCAGGGCAGTAAAACATCATCTGCGAAACAATGACCTGACATACACATATTCATTTGTAATTACAGACCGTTTTTATTGGGTCAATTAATTGTTGTGGGATAATGGAGTACAACAGAGTTTTGTACAATCACGAGTTCTTTCTCTTGGTTTGGGTCTATACTGGTCAGTTAACAGTGTTAAGAAAATAATTTGAAACTGTTTGGGCGTAGCACAATGGCCAAAAATTAGCGCAATTGGAATGGTGCAATAAGTTTGCTACGATTTGAAATGAAGATATACAAGATATGATGAAACTGCTGGATATACTTGCTGAAAATCATCCTGGCAAACAGAAATCCAGATTGCACCATAATAGTGACAGGACACCCAAGGAACCACAGGATACCCTGGGGGCTCACAGCAAAAGGAAGTAGAAGCTGCAACCTCGTTCCCAGGGTTCTCTCCTACCCGCCCCATGGAGCGAGAGAGACAGAGACCCTGGTAAACGCTGGTCACGTGTCTCCCAGAATCTGGGAGATTACAAACAAACGATTTGGGGAAGGGGCAGGTAAGTGGGAGATTTGTCCCTACAGATCGTAGACAGGTCAGTGTAGCCATGAAACTGTGTATCTGACCTGTTTTAATGCACAAAATCTTTTGACAGCGAAAGCGTAACTTCCTGCAGAATATCTGGATGTTAATTGGATGTTTAGCAGCGATGATTTCATTTCGCACATGCAACGAAAATCGCGGAGGATTCACCGTTTGTGCAGTCGACAATAATTTAGGTATCCTGGTAGTAGGATTCATACCGAAACGGACTAGATTTGAATTGCCGTTTCTATGTTGTGGAGGCCACTTAAGGAAACAAATGTACAGTATCTGTATGTGTTTTCAAGACTAGCTACTATTATGGAGGGCGCCGAAATAATGTATCAAGCGTTGCTGTCCTCACGACCTAGAAGCAACAGGAAGAGAGAATACGCGGCCCGGACAGTCAGGCTGATTGTTAGCTATTGTTCAAATCGAAAGAGGTAAAGAGAATCTTGAAAGAAATATTTTTAGCTAAGGTTCTGTGTTTTTGCAGTTTTTTTTTTGGTCCTCATTTATAATTATCAGGATGGCGGTAAGCTTCTTTGTAAACAAATATGATATGGCTTGCACGACTGCCAACCGTTTATTGTTCCGTCCTTATTAATTTTCTGGATGTTTAGGTATGCTTTAGAGGATTTTTCGAAATCACTGAGCCACATATGTTTTTAAATAAAGTTTTCATATGGACCATAAACAAGAAAGCCTTTCGCTTGGAAGGTTATGTTGTCTGTTTTGTCTCTGTTTATACTATTTCCTGTTGTCTTCCAAGTCGCGTTTGTACATAATTATTTTTATCTTTGATCTATTTACCACTTTTCTTTTGCCGCATCATAACAAAGGTTAAGGGGTGGAAAATGCTAAAATTTTAGGCTATAGTTTTCGGTGAAGTCACTAGATTGATCGTAAATGTGTTACCTGAATTCCTTGCTCTCAATGTAACTGCTATGTTTTGTCACGGGGTTTTTTTTACGCCGAACCGCTAAGACCACAAATGGTGTAGGTTTATTTGGCCCGATTACCAGCCGCTGTCAGACAAGCATTGAAACTTTTTTAAAGATAGAAGTTCACCATACAGGGATTTTACCTTAAAAAAATTAGCTCGCTTGTGTATAACGCAAGATCGTAGATTTTTAGCGATTGGTGTCAACGGTTAAACGGTCTTAAACCGGCAACAATGCTAGTTTTTTTTTCCTTCTCTGGTAATTCACTTGTTTATCTGATAGTTTGGTTTAGGCAGAAATTTCCCTTAGTTTCAGTTATAGTTGTAGTAGGGTTGGCAAATCTATCTTGCTGTTACGACCACTGAGTGAACGTTGCGAATAAACCAGACACAAAAAATGCGAGACAAAGGACTCCTCCCTCAGAATTAATTTTGGTCTGGAGTCACGTGACCAGCGTTTTCCAGGGTCTCTGTCTCTCTCGCTCCATGGGGCGGGTAGGAGAGAACCCTGGGAACGAGGTTGGTAGAAGCTGCTGTTAGTGATGTGGTCCTCACTTTATTCGCTTAAGGCAGTAATCCTAACTATAGGGCTTTGAGTGGGAAAAATATTGTTTTTGCAAGGTGGTTGGTTTTGAGAGTTCGTCACACATGGAGGTTTGACTGGTTTTACATTCACTTCCTAACTCTTGTCTGCCGCGTCTTTCGCTCCACAGAATCGCATTCCAGTCAGAGGGAATCCACACATTCTAGTTGTTGGTGACCCAGGTCTTGGAAAAAGCCAGGTAAACTCATTTGTAAAACAATCTTTTTGTGCATTGGTATTGGTAACGGTTGTGTAATGGACTTTACTTTTGAACGCCTTCTTTTTTTTTTGTAGATGCTACAGGCGGTATCTAATGTTGCTCCTAGAGGTGTCTACGTTTGTGGAAATGCGACTTCAACTTCTGGACTCACGGTAATAATAAGCAATTTTCATATCATTTACTAAATAAATGTAAACGAACCTCGTCGCATTGAATAATGGTAGAATCTCTTATAGCGACCACTTCTCGTAAGCGAAGAAGCTGTAATTATATGCTTTTTTTCTCAGTCAGACACTGGGGGTTTCAATCTCTTGTAGTCGATCACTACTTCCTTGGCTAGATATTTGACACGTTTTCTTTTCGGTTTCCGCGTCAGTGACCACCAGGCACGATCTAAAGAAAACCAATACTCCAATGTCGCCAAAGTTCAATTTTTAATACGTCTGATCCGGCTTGGTTACAGATGATAACAACTGAATTTACGAAACAAAGACTGGTTGTAATGTGATTTATCGGTAATTACACGCGGATTGTTACAGAGATCTGTAGCAAAATGTAACGTACAAAATTTCAGCGGTACGTAATGCTTTCAAACGAGACCAGAAAAGGCTCATTTATATACACATGAAAGAATAAATAAATAGGGCGCCATTATGAAAAAGGTCTATATGTCGTAGGTGACTCTTTCCAAAGAGGGTTCATCCGGGGATTACTCTTTAGAGGCTGGAGCTCTTGTTTTGGGAGACCAAGGTAGGTTTATAACTGCTCAATTATTTCTCTGGTGTTAAATTTTCATTTTCTTTCCACCACCACTACATTTCTATTGCTTTCCCTGCACCACTACCACTGTTAAAAAACCGTGGCATTTATCGACATAAAAATAACTAAATAACCTGTCGAACCTGTTAAACCACGTAAATATAATACGAGTCCCCCGCATTTTATTCATGAGATAAAGCCAAAAAGCTATGACGTCATCGGTGGTAATAGGGACTCTAAGGGCCAGGGGCCCGTTTCTCGAAAGTCCCCATAATTAACGGCCCGGTAAGCGGTTGCCGTTTACATTAAAGATCGAGGTTTCAATAGTTTTTCATCTAACATGATAAAACTAACAGTTCATGAAACAAAATGGAGTAGTTTGGTAGCCAGGACCCGCGCTCTTGTTCGTTATATTTCGATTTGAATATTTCATTTCGGGCCCGAAAGGTTACCGGATCTTTCGAGAAACGGGCCCCTGTTTACATGGAAGTGGGGGACTCCAGGTAGGTGAGGTAACCTGGTTAGGTGGGGTAATCTCTCGCGGGTCACCCCACCTAAGCAGGTTTCCTTACCCACCAGTGGTCCCCCACCTCCATGTTAACAGGCCCTAAGATCCGACGGCGAGACGGCAACGAGAATGTCAAAAAAAATCAATAGGTTTAATAAGCAAAACAACACCTTTGCTCGTGCATCACGCTTTTTTGTAAATTTATTTGCCGTTTTTGCACGACTACGACGTGAAAATGCCTAATTTAACGTTTTATGGGGACGTAGACAAGCGACGAAGAAAATATAATTCTCTTTCTGAATTTGGACATGTTTCTTAGGAAGTCAACTCCAGGACGGTTCGCCTACATCTGACGAACATGGGTAGGAATAGTCGCGATGAAGGCTAAAAGAACTCAAATTCGGTTTTTAAACGACGTTTTCTCGGCCGTCGCGTCTTCGGATCTTAAATTCCCTACTATAGTCCTCCGCAGGTTAATGAGATTCCTGCACAGAGAAGGTTTGGTTCGGTCCCTGTTATACTACTTAACGTTGACTGTAATCTGAAGCCAAAGCTAAACCAACGAATCTCCGTCCACGTCTTGTTGCATCTGTGTTTAGGTGGAACCCACCAGTGTGGACAGCAGAGAATCCACGTTACTTTTGTACATGGATGAGTAGACTAAAGGTGATGTTACATGGGACGATTCGCAACGACGATTTTAAGCGCAACGCAACGTTGCAACATTGTTGCAGCATTGTTTCGAATAGCTGCAACATTGGTCCAATATTGCAACGTAATGTTCCGCTAAAAATCGTCGTTACAAATCGTTCCGTATAACGTCACTTTGAGGGCTGTACTAACACATGTGATGTTTGCTCGTCAATAAACTGTTACTGGCTTGAATTTCTCTCACATTATAGGATCTATTCACATGTGAATATTTTTAATGATATTCTGTGCATAGCTTTCATTACAAGCTACTAACCTGAATTTATCAATAACCGTCTTTATTTTACTTTTCAGGGTGCTGTTGTATTGACGAGTTTGACAAAATGGGAAGTCAACATCAAGCTTTGTTGGAAGCAATGGTAAGATTGTTTGAACTAAACATACTTCAATTTTTCTCTTTCTCTTATTACAAAGCTTCGACACTTGGACATGGTTTTGATAAGATTCCGTGTATTTTCGTCGTATCGGTCACCTTATCATGCTCTTGCTATAGTTATCAATCGTCGCCTCTTTTCATAACTCTATAGAATAACAATTTTCCTCCACTTCTTTCTCTTCCTCAACACAAAGCACACAGTCACCATAAAGATTCTAGAGGATGGTCTGCAGTTGTACATACGGCACGCCAGGAGTCTCTCCGTGCTGAGCTAAATTGCTAGAGGGCACAAAGGGCGGGTTCGTTTTCCAGCGCTGATACATCCAGGTTTCGTGCGGGTCATGTAAAACCTGGAAAGTCATTGACTTAAGGTGTTTCGATACAGTTTTTCAGAGGCGATACCGATATTTTTCAATCGCCTTAAAAGTGTTTTTTTCCTTGTCTGTTCACTATAACATTTTCACCTGTAATTGCCTATGGATTGAAATGTGTGAAAATGCAGTTTTAAGTAAAATCGATACTACTGTGACAACAATAAACACAAAACGTTGAAATTGGTAAAAGCCGAATTTTGTGTGATCTAGACCAGCTACTGAAAAGCCAACACTAGGAACTTAAAGTTTGGTGTTTAGCAAACTATCTCCCTAAGAAGTAAAAAATTCTGTATGTTTGAATTCGACTAAAACGAAAATACATGTATATTTCAAACCTTAATTTTCAATAGCCGTGATAGATTACTTAATAAAAACGTTATAAATGACTCAAATTATTCTTAAGTAACGTCAGAATGCTGCTTAATAACATATTTTGATGCTAGGAAATTTTGGTGTATTTTCGTTCTTGCGATCTTGAAAACTAACCCTTTTTCTCACCACCTGTATAAGTGCAACTTCATTCAAAATTTGGACTTTTAGCACTTTTTTGTATATCTCTGAAACGACTCGAACGAATTTTTTTAAGTCTCTTCACATAATCTTCATAATGTACATAATAATGTCTGAAACTTTCATTAAGATTGATTCACTGCAACAACTTGAAATTTCAAGACAAACCTATCCTACTTACCGGTCAAAAATCTGCGTGACAACATTCACTGTTTTGACGTTATGCTAATTTTTAGAAAATAATGCGCACCATACACGCCTCCATGACTAGTACATTTCAGTTTGAATTTATCGCATCTTTTGAATGTAAAACATCGACAATATTCACACTGAAATATACTCGTCATGGATATATGTATTGTCCACTTTAATTTGGAAAAATTATAAAGCATAACGTCAAAACAGTGAATGTTGTAGCACGGAGTTTTGACCGATTTGTAAGATAGGTGTGTGTTGAAATTTCAAGATGTTGCAGTGAATCATTCTTAATGAAAGTTTCAGACATTATTCTATACATTATAAAGATTATGTTAAGAGATTTTAAAAAAATTTGTTCGAGTCGTTTCAGAGATATACAAAAAAACGCTAAAAGTCCAAATTTTGAATCACGTTGCACTTAGACAGGTGATGAAAAAAGGCTTATTTTTCAAGATCGCAAGAACGAAACAAAACCAAAATTTCCTAGCTTCGAAATTTGATATTAAGCAGCATTCTGACGCTACTTAAGTATAATTTGAGTCATTCATAACGTTTTTATGAAATAATCTATCACGGCTATTGAAAATTTAAGGTTTGAAATATATTTTCGTTTTAGCCGAATTCAAGCATACAGAATTTTTTACTTCTTACGGAAGTTATTTGCTAAACACCATACTTTAAGTTCCTAGTGTGGGATGTTGGATTTTCAGTAGCTGGTCTAGATCGTGCAGAATTCGGCTTTTATCAATTTCAAAGTTTTTTGTTTATTGTCGTCATAGTAACATCGATTTTACTAAAACCTACATTTTGAAAAATTTCAATCTATAGTCAATCACCGGTGAAAATTTTATAGCGATCAGACAAGGATAAAATCACTTTTAAAGCGATTGAAAAACATCGGTATGGCCTCTGAAAAACTGTATCGAAAGACTTTCATTTTCCAGGTCTGAAAGTCATGGAATTTAAATGGTCGGACCTTGAACGTCATAGAAAATTTAAGTTTTGTTTGGTAAATTATTTACTGCAGATGACAAAGCAAGGGCACTGTACGATAGAGACGGTGGACACCATAGTTTGTGTCTTAGACTGTTTAGCTCAAAAATACCCTTCAACAAGGATATGTTTTGAAAAAATTCGCAAGCGGCAACTTTACCTAGAGTCATGGAAAACTTGAAAAGGTCATGAGAAAAATTCATGGAATCCTTTGAAGTCTTCCAAGAGTTCAAAAGACGAACCCTTCAAAACCATTACACGACTCTTGTTAATCACTATGTAAAATTGTCCTGGATACGCGGGGTTGGGTTTTCCAAGCAGTGGCTACTCTTGTTTACTTTCTTGACGCTACGGAAAGAAGTTTATATTCAAGTCCACGAATTTATTATGCGCTTCTTGTTTGATTTAGGAACAGCAAAGTATAAGTATTGCAAAAGCTGGCATTGTATGCAGGTGAGTGAAAACATTTCCGTGAATTGGCAAATAATTTTGATGTCTCTTGATGCTTTGTGCCCCTCGAATACTAGAAAATCGTTGTTTATTTCACGTCCACCAGTTACAATGGGGAGGTCCAGATGCAAATGAGTTTGCACTTATGCTGTATTGCGGTGGAAAATGTAACAATATTTTGTAAACTTTTGTAGTGTCACTGTGTCAGGCCATTTTCTCTTTTCTTATTACCAACTGAAGATCCCGAAAGGAGGGAGTTTGTCGTCAGTTTTCTCTTCTTTATTTAATTCTCGTAATAGAAATTAGAATCCAGACAACGGGATTCCATCTAGTGGTTACTGGCTTTGTGGTTGGGGCGTTTGTACTCCAATTGTCTCCTATAGTGTCCTGTTTTCAATTAAAGTAACTCAATGAAAGTAACTGGAAAACAGTCTCAACTCGTCCTTTATTTGGTGACGTGAACGCTATTTTTCACACAAACTTTTATGGCAAGTGATGTCATCTTGAAAGAGGATGTGGTTATTCATCGTCATAGGCCCAATTAAGATAAAGTTATCATGCGTCTCAGAATATAGTACTTGGGTGTGGCGATGCAGTGAGGCTGGAAATCAGCACCAATGTGTATGTTGATCACTGTGGTGCAAAAGGTAAAACTGTGTATTCACTCGACCTAATCGCCTGATGAAGATCAGCACTCAGCAGTAGACAGTCGAAACGACGTGAACTACATCGCAAGTGATCACAAATGACTTTATCTTATGACAAGCTATAAGTTTGTTGTTATTGTGTCATCTTGCTAACACGAGTTTGGAAACTTGACGTTCTGAATATATCATTTCAGCTTACCAGCAAGGACGTCTATACTTGCAGCCGCCAACCCAGTGGGTGGACACTACAACAAAGCAAAGACTGTGTCGGAGAACCTCAAGTGAGTGTGCTCGCACAAGCGCGAAGTTAAATAAATTGTGGACTGCGTTATAACCGTTGTTACGTAATCAAATTGTACATATACGTTTTTGCAACCCTGGAAATTTCTGTAGGGTGTTGTACATACATAACCATCACGTTTCTTTGAAAGTCATTTCATTGGTTTGTTGTTTTGGAAGGTCTGACCGTGCAGATACCTCCTTCTTACAAGGACGATCCATTTACCCGATCTTCCTTATTAAAAAGATTCTGTTTGTAAGAATTATAGAATTTATTCTTGTATTTTTTTGGCATAGTTTCGAGAGATCACCCGAGTATACTGCCCCGCCCACTTCCACGGTTCTGTCCCAATAAATAGCCTGCATGTACAGCCCTCTCTCCTTTTTAGGAACGTTTCGCGGGGAAAAAACGTCAAACGCAAAACGTCCCTCGCGGCAACGGTTGAGGAAATACGGCTGTTAGGGTACCAGTAAATCACCTTGTAACTTATTCAGTAGACTACGAGCAGTCTCTCCTTTTTCTTGGTCCGTCGAGCAAAACTCGCGAGACACGCAAATGATCGCGTCTCGCGGCTTCACCGCTCGACTCTCGCGTGCGCGTGCACTCCCCTCACTAAATCTGAAGAAAAGGAGGGACTGCTAGCAGTCTACTCATTCAGTTTTGTATCTTTTACTTCCGTTTGTCCAGGATGGGGAGTGCTCTTTTGTCTCGTTTTGATCTTGTAAGTAGCTTAAAACATCAAGATTATATCTTGTCTCTTTAGAGAAGTTGAGCAGTACCTTCTTGTAGTGCTCTTAATGCTAATGTATGCTGTGCAAGTTCATTCTTACTCGAGTCTGTGGATCAAATCGTTAAGTGTGATTATTTAAAAAAACTACGAAATGCTTCTCAGTGCTGCTTTTTATTATGTTGCGCAAAGTAGGAATGATACTCTTATTTACAATCAACTCTCGCCTTGATGTTAAAATAAGCGGTTCACGAGTTGGTTTGCAATGACCGGGGTTGACTGTTTTGCATGGTTATTTAACAGGGACTGACAGTTCTAAAAAACGCGTTCATTATAGGTGTTTATTTTGCTGGATAAGCCGGATGAGGTAAGATTTATTTTGAGAGAGATAGTTTGGTGTGTTCTTTTCTGACGAATTGAAAAAGAAGTTTAGATTAACGAAATACGTAAAACTTACAAGGACATTTTCTCTTTTTGTTTTAAAACAGGAAATGGATTCCATGTTGTCGGAACATGTCATGGCGTTACATGCTGGAAAAAAGAGGTGAGCCATTAATTAATCTCCGACGGTAGAGCAAAGTGTGTCACTGGGTGATAAATCGTTTTTTAATCTTTAATAAAACTGTTTTCTCTTTTGCAGTGCGTTTGGAGTAGCCACTGCCAGGCGTTGCTCTAGAGAGGTGCAGTTATTTATCGCTCAGTTAATATAGGTTTTGAATAGACCTCTTTCATAATGGCGGCCTATTAATGTATTCTTTTACATATATGATAATTAGCCTTTCTGACCTCGTTTGAAAGAAAGTTGTTCTTTGTATTTTTCACATGCTAACGAGGTTAGAAAGGCTTATTATCATACATATAAAAGAATATATTAATAGGCCGCCATTATGAAAGAGGTCTATAGTTTTAAATGGTAGTAGTGATAGCTTTTTAAGTCTGTCCCTTTCGAGGACTATACTAACCTGTGATGTTCCTTGGTGCGTCTTTTAATAGCGCTTTTCAGCAGCCTTCTTCTGATTCCGAGAGCGTCTCGGAACAAACATGGAGAGATAAGACGCTCTCGGAATCAGAAGAAGGCTGCTGAAAAGCGCCATCAGAAGACGCGCTTATTAGTGATAGGTTTTAACTCTTTGTAAAAAAGGCAGTAGAATTTGTAACTGGTCAGTGGACGGATAACAACTGATACTACATGAGAATTACCTGCCGAGTGCAGCCTGATATTTTGTTTACTCTTGAGGCATTAGTTTGGCTATTTTGTATTCGTATAATGAGTGAAACACTTTAGCCAACGCGCTGCCTTTTTGAAAGACAACTTTGCGGCGTTCTTTTTACAGTCGATAAATTAGCGATTTAAGTCAGTCGCTAAAATGGCAAACGTCTTTCATATTTAGTCAACGTTATTGGGCTCATAAAGAATTAGCCTGGGAACGTAGACCAACCTAAGCGAATGAGAAGCGCCGGAAAATATATATAGCAGAAACCAGTGACAAGTGCCAAGCGTGAAAAAATATGTAACCCATACCATACCGGTGGCGAGTGTAAATCCACCGAGAAGCGCGGGAAAATATAGTATAGCCGAAACCTAAGGCAAGTGCCAAGCGTGGGAAAATATATTTATCTCAAATCGGTGACAAGCCCAAAAATATAATATTTAACAATTATTCCTCGAGCCCGAATGGGCTCAGAGTCAGAGGCCATGAGGGCGAGAGGAATAATTGTTTTAGTAAAATCCAACCATCGAGAATAAAAAAACTTTAGCTAGTTAAAGCTAGACTTTAATCCTTTTTTGGCGCCAAAAAACCCGCACTTTTCGCTAGTAGTGGGCTATAACATATAGCCTAGTAGTAGCTCAACCAATCAGAACGCAGCATTGATGATAGACCACTAGTTGGATTTTATTAAATAGATTTAGCCAGGGCTAAAAGCGAAGCTCCCATTAATAAATTTATAATTCAAATCAAACAATAAACTTGTAATCTACAAATCAGTTAACTTAAAGCACATTCATGTGACGTTTGAGGGAAAGGCTCAGTGGTTTTAGAGTGAAACATCTTACTTCGAGTTGATAGCCTTATATGGTACCAACTGCCTTGCGCTGGAAAATGTATAACCCATACCGGTGGCGAGTGTAAAGCTACTGAGAAGCGTGGGGAAATAGCTGCAACTGGTGCCAACAGAATTGCCTGCAAGCACGGGAAAATAATTTTTATGTAATCCATACTGGTGGCGAGTGTATAGCCACGGAGAAGCGCCGGAAGCTAAAACCGGTGGTTAGTGCTAAGCGCGGTTTTATCCTTCTTCGTCACCGCTCATGAAGAGTAACTGAAGTGTGATAACTAATTATTGGGCCGTTAAACAATTGCTACTAAGCCGAGGTAGTGTTCGGTTATGTTCAGCCTACTTAGTGTAAATAACCGCGTGTTTTTCCTCACCCAACACAGGACAGTGGCAGTGATGAAGACGAGACCAAGAAGCAGTGGGAGGCTGGAAAACCACTCTCTGAATGTCTAAAGGTAAAATAAACTCTTTCCCTTTTTCAATTAAATTTTACCTGGCGTTCAGGAATTTTCTCATGAGGTTTATGTGATCGGGTATAACTGTAGTGAGTTTTTGCTATTTTGTTCTTTTAAGAAAAGTTTTGATTTTCTTGTCTGACTGGTCAGTGGAAATTTTCAGTCGTTGCAGTTAGCTTACTTTTAACCATCGTGTGCTCGCTTAAATTTAAAATTCCTTGTTCATGAACATTTCTCGATTTTTCTCTTATGCGCAGATTGGCCGAAATGAAGAGTTCGACGCAATCCCTGCTCAACTTTTGAGAAAGGTATGTGTCGAGATACTTTTACTCAACGCTAGTTGAACTTTTTTTGGTTTAACGACTTCGCCTAGCCGGGCCACCCTTTTGTGATGGTAATATTACCCTCCCAGACGGGCCAACCTTGCTCCATATAAACACTTTGGCTCGCCCACCCGGGTCATCTCAAAAAATATCAGAAAATACGCTAGCGCTGTTTTAGACAATCAGAGTATGCGCGACAGCTATTGGCTCTGGCAAAGGGGCCATTTTTTTACTCATACAAACTCTCGCTAACGTTGACTCTTTTACCTGGGACAGGTTTTCTCCTTATAAACAGGGCTTAAATCTATCAACACTGCTGGACAGAGCGCATGACCATGGTTAAAACCTTAATATCTACCAGGCATCAAGAATGTCGTAGATCCAGTTTTACGTTAAATGTAGCAATAACCCACGTTCGATATTAAGAAGTTAAGGACAAAATTGCATTTTTTTTAGACTCCATTGTCTTGCAATCCCCTGAAAAAATTTGAGCGCAAAGAAAACCAAACCAAATATAGAAAAATGACCACAAAGCCTCGAAGTCATGTCAGAATTTTAATGTATGGCACCTGGACTATTTTCGCTGGGCAGGTGTTTCTCGAAACGTTGTTAATTCTGTTGTTACATTGTACCTACTTTACAGTATGTTGGTTATGCGAGGACTTATGTCCACCCTAAATTGACACCGGCAGCGGCAGAGGTCTTGCAGGTGAGACGCGTTAAACAGATTTTAGTTTTTTAAGAGTTAGGAAAGGATTTAGAAAAGGAAATCACCAATCGTCATGCGAGAATGTGCGAATCTGAGGAGTATAAAGAGAAAATATAATTAAGAGTTGAAATAAATTAATATCTTGCCGTGCCGCCACGGAAAAGGGAACTGAGTTCGAGTAAACGTTTTGGTCTTTGTGTCATCCTACGGTCAGCCTTGGCGCGTCAACTTGTTTCGTTAAACTAGTCATGGTTGTCACTAAATCTGCCCCCGACCTTTTAAAAACCGAATTAAGACTCCGTGTGGTTGTCCATGTATTTGCCATGAAGCTTTGAAATGCAGTTTTCGTATTAGAGTTTCTGAGTGTAATTCTTTTGTTTTCCTTTGTGTTTTCTCAATTATTACACTTTGCTTCCTTGGTTAATGAAAATCCTCAAACGTGTCATTATTAGGATGGACAATTGTTTTTCATACATCTCAAAATGAGTTCAACCAACAATGCAAATGTAATAAAACGCGTGTTAAACAACAAAACCATCTTTAATTATTTATTTGTAACCAACAATATAAATGTCCTATAACTAATGTACTGGGTCTTGAAATATTTGAGCTATTCCTGATGTGTTTTGAATCAAGTCTGTCGATCCACGTTGCTGATTTGTGTCTGACAAATCAAGTTCTTTAATACCAAACAATTCCAGTACTGCTGAATAGCTTTTTAATTAACAGAAATCGGAAAATTGATGTGCTACAAGATACTCAATGATAAAAATACTCACCTTCTAGCTTGGAATGAGATCCTGACACAATTTTGCGAATGCGACTCCTTGCCAAACTCAGTTTGCGCGGTTGCTGAGCCAGACGCACCTGCTGAAAATTAACCGGGACCACCGTGCGCGCCTAGTTTCTTCAAATCGAGAAAATTTTCGCATACTAACAATACGACAATACGATACTTTTTCTTTACGCCGGGGACATTAGGGTGCCTCCTCGGGTTCCGGCCTCTGGGCCGGAACCCTGCGGCGGCAATTAAGTTTTCATTTTGTTCTATTTTTGGCTGATCGTCATTTTCCAGCTGTGCTATAGCGTATACTTCTTAGCTGCTTTTATTATCGTTTGGCTTTATTTCGTTTTGCTTGCATGTCATTAATGGCTTTAATTCACTGATTGGCGTTATGACCCCAAAGGTGACGCCATAGCAACGGCTGGGGCTACACGGTCCCTATTTCTGCAATAGTTGTTGTTGTTTTTTTTTCAGGTTTACTTGTCCGGCTGTGGCATATTTATATAGATCTTTTTCATTCACGCGGCTAAAAGCTATGCAAAAAAAAAAAAAAGAATTTTTTTACATTAGAAAAGAGTACAATCCCCGTTGGATTTTTTTTGTACCACACCAATATGGCCGTCGTGACGTCATGCGAAAACGGTATGTGTGGTTAGATGAAGTGTATCATGGGCCTGGCTGACCGACGCTCTCATGCCTCGTTGTTTGTGTGTTCAGTCGTGTAGTGGAGACAAAATATTTGTTCTTCACTGACTTGTTTATTGACTCAAGTTTGTTTGTTTACTATTTTTGGCAGAACTTTTACCTTGACCTTAGACGACAGCACCACAGTGCTGACAGTACTCCCATCACTACCAGGCAACTGGAATCACTCATAAGACTTACTCAGGTACGTAACATTTTACTAAAAATTTGATTAAAAAATGTTTTGGGGGATAGCAAAATTACGCTCACTGGTATCATACAGTCGACTCCCGGTAACTCGAACCTCCCGTTAGCCTGAAGTAATTTCAATCCACTTCAGATCATTTTCCATTATTTAATTTTACCCTCGATAACTCAAACTTTTTTCTATTTCCCTTGAAGGTTCGAATTATCGCGGGAGTCGTAGTAAATTACATTGTGGCCCACAAATAAGGATAGAAATAATTAATTAAAATAAACATGATCTCGGCTCAACTGACTGAAGTTAAACAAGATGGGAATTTACAAGCATGGCTGATAAGCTGAATTCGGTATCTATCGAGAACAAATCCTGTAACGATTCAAAAGAAAATGACTGAAGAACAGTAAGGACCAACTCTCAAGTGTCTGTGTAAAGGAAGTGTCCGTCTTATAGAGACGAATCAAACCTCTCTTGCAACAAATCACCGGGTTGTTGTAGGTTGCAAAAAATGTTGCAGAAAGTAGAGTTTAGTTCTACTCTTTCCAACAAAATCTGTACATGTTGCGCGTTTTGCCGGCCTTAGGTAACTGTTTTACAGCAAGTGATCTAACTCCTGTGTATTCACGCAACTTGCAACAACTTGATTTGAACGTGGGTGGTAAAACACTCAGCAATTTTTTTTTCAACTCAATTTTCAAAATTAGTTGCACGTTTTTGTGCCCTTTTTCCCGCAACTTTACGAGACGTAGCCCTCAACAGGATTTTTTCTTAAGTGATTTGACTGAAAATTTTTTTGTATCTTGTTTTTTAAGGCTCGAGCGCGCCTGGAGATGCGTGAGAAGGCTAGTCAACAGGACGCCCAGGATGTGGTGGAGATCATGAAATACAGTCTACTTGATACGTTCAGTGATGACATCGGAAACCTGGATTTTCAGCGCTCACAACATGGATCGGGAATGAGCTCAAGAGCTCAGGTAAGACAATTAACTTACCCTAAGCAAAGAATTGAAATCAAACTTAGCGGGGATAAAAATCCCAACTTGTAGGAGCCAAACCAGTTTGCTATTTACAAATGGCGTGACGGAGAATTTGAACTCGGGACCACCGTGAACAAATCCAGCTAGAGGTCAGGGTGGGGCTTGAACTCGGGGCGACGGATTGCAAGTCCAGTTCTCTGACCGCTCAGCACGCTGTCTGCCTTATGCACCACTGTCTCTCTTCACCCAGAGCCTGGTTGCTCAGACATTCAGGTTGGATAGCGCCATCCACCGGATAAATCTCTATTCAGTGTGTAAGTATTAGGAAAACCAGTTGCATTATCCACTGGATAGAGATTTACCCGTGCATAGCGTTACCCAAGGTTTTGAATAACTGTAGATCTGAGACCAGTTGTTCGAAAGCCGATAAACACTAACTGGGGGTTAAGTTTTAATCCGGGTTTCCTTTTTCTTTTGATCATAAGAATTTTCTCGAATAATTTTCTCTCCCTTTTTTGAGCAACCAATCATCAAATCTTGATTAAACTGAATTGCTTCTTAAGCTTTCGCATCTGAACTCAAATTTCGCACTCACCCTGTGTTATCTTAAGCCAGCTTTTAAGAACCCGGCGCTGGTGAACAAAGGGGTCACTGGCCACATACTGCTGTCGATATAAACCCTGCGATGAGCTAATATCCCCTCCCGTCCCGGGTCTATAATACCCCGGGACAACCCCAGGCCGTGTGGGCCACCTTGGCTCGTATGCGTCTTTAACTTATACCTTATAGGCTAACAAAATCAAGTAGATTTTCTTAACCTCTTTCTTTGTTCCTTTTTAATCTTCATCTTTTCTGCAGTCCAAGCGCTTTATTGCTGAGCTGAGTCGTGTATCCGAAAGGGAATACAATTCTCTTTTCACGATTGAGCAAATGAGACGAATTGCAAAGGTAAATGGAATCTTTTTACAGTCCTCAGAGGCCATTCATTATCCTATATTGTCGTCCTTTTAATAGGTACTGCATAACTACTGATGATAAACAATTATTGGACGATCATATAATTGATCACCAACAAATCGCGCTATTCTGGGAAACGCCTTAATAGTTGTTTTATCAATCAATCAATCGATCGATCGATCGATCAATCAATCAATCAATCGGTATGCTTGTTTTGTTTTGAAATTTATTGTAAACTATTGTCCCTCAAAGACAGATACCAAATTGCACATAAGCAGAGCATTGTATGGGGCAAGAAAAGTTTCTTCTGCCCTAAAGCAGGTTATTTTCCTTGGGTAATTATCCAGAGTGACGTTATACCTCTAGCCCAATCAAGACTTTGGTACAAAAAACAATTTGAATGATAATGCGAGTTCTAAATAATCTTCTCCGCAGCCATTTTTCTCTTGTCACGCAACGCTCCTTGGGAAGAAGCGTTGCGTGACAAGACAAAAAGGGCTGCGTGGCAGACTAAATTAAAGACTAAATTACCAGTATCTATTATCTGCGGTTACCAGAAAACGCTCGTTTTCATGACCGACCTCTTTCGACATTCAAAAACGAAAAAATCATCTTGATAGAACTGTTTGGAAAATCCGAAATCAATAGAACGTAACTTACTTAAGAGCGACTTTTTCTGGAGACCGAGTGAGAGATGGCACATGATGGAAAAAATGCCTATCCTCATATTTCGTCCAGAGATACCTTATAGTGAGTCAATAAATGTGGTGTATTTTTTTTGTTCAAATACTTTTTTCTTTTCCAGAAAATTCTCAAAAACTGTAACGGGTGGCCACCGCCATAATATGACCAAAATAAAAGCGACAAGTAAGGGTACAAGAAGTTTGCTCATCAAAAGCGCAAAAGGAACTTAGGGTTTTTTAAATTTAAATATGTACGTAGGAGGTATTGACAAATGATTTAAGCCTAATAACAGGATTATAACGGTTATTTTGAATTTCCGGCAAATTTTTGAAAATCGCTAATATTTCATTGTTGTAAAATCCCATTTCCAAGCAGATTTTCAAGAAAACTTTTTCCCATGCGGTATAACTCAGAATGACTTGAAATTAATTTTCCTGTTAAGTGCAAATGGCCTTCTTTCCAATAATGCAAAAATTTATTTGGGGCTTTTATTCACTGCTAGGAAAAAGTCCGCTAAACTTTGAGGAAATCACGCATTGACTTGTCAACAAACGAAAATCTTGCAAAACAAAAGATAAAGCATCTGATATTTTCTTGGAAAGCCAAAGTCGAAATCGGATCTGTAATCGGATCTTGATGAACGTTTCGCAAATCGTTCACGAGACGGTCTGACGATGCTTTTTCTTCTTCACTGTTTGACGAATTTTGTGATGACACCGTGGAGAATTTTGTGATCGGCGAGTAGAGTAGTGACGACAGATCCTAGCGCTAGTGGGACATAAACAGGGACGAGAGGGGACCAGATTTATGCTCTCAGTACAGCTTGGACACCGCGAACTGATTTGCGTGTCGATTAACCAGGGTCGTCCCAAAGGGGTGGAGGAGGGAATGGAAGCAAGAGTGGCCGGAGCCCTTAAAGTTTTGCTACGGAACCCGGAGCCCTAACATTATTTTACTTCGGAGATTGGGGTAAGAATTCTTTTCCCTAATACCTAAGTTTGAAAATCTTGCAATGAAAAAGGTAATGCATCTCATATTTTCTTGGAAAGCCAAATTCGACCTTGATTAACTTTTCGCAAAGCGTTCACGAGACGGTCTCACGATCTTTTTTTAGCGGAGCTCCTCACGCGCGCGAAGCGCGCGCGTGGGTGCAGCCCCATAGCTAAGGTAATCTACCCTCCCAGAAAATTTGGTAATCACGTGACCGAGCGAGCGAGCGAGCGACCGTCCGTCCGCACCACAGGGGAACCAATGTTCAATCTCACACTTTCTAGCTAGTTTGGGAGCCCAGGGAGCCTAGGAGAAAACTATCAATGTTGTGATCAATTGACAGCTGTCAAGACAAGGTATCCGCTGACCAGTATCACCTGGCCGTATCGCGGGCTCAGGTGTCGACCCATCCAGGGCGAGTATTTTTTTGAAGTTATCCGCTGACAAGTTACTAGTTTTCAGATGATGGCAGGCTCAATTTTTTTTAAAAATTCATATGAAATATGCTGTGTTTATGTCATTATGGTCCAGCACTATTAACATTTTGATTTCAAACTGACCTCGGAAGCGAAAATTCAGCCAGTTATTTAAAAATGCAAGAAGGGAAAACAGATGGTTTTCACTTTTCTCACGATAGTCACGCTTTGGTCACGCTCCACGTCCAATTTTTATGCCCTGATTGGTCAAAATTTGACAGGTGAGTTCATGCGGAAAATTCATACAACATCTTGAAACTTGTTTGCTTCAACAGCTGACGGAAGCTGACAGAGTTTTGTGTCAACTTGTGATGTTTTTAATAACTGTCTTTTTTCACTGGATGTACAAAATGAAATACAGCTGCTACCAAGAGTCTTCTGTTAACGTTATTCATGGCTGGTTTGTTTATTGAATTTTTGGTTGAGAAATGCGCTGCTTGTCAAAGTCGGAAATCCGATTTCGGATGGCATCGTTTTTGTTTTTCACCTTGCTGGATGCGTAAGCGATTCAGGCCTTACTTGATAGCTTTCAGGAGCTGCATCTCGAAATATGGTAAGCCTGAGTTATCATTGTATTTATATCTGTTTTCATGAAGTCGAGCGCAGTTTATGAGGCTAGTTTATGCACGTTTGTATTTAGATTTGAGACACTGATCTGACCTAGTATGAGGTTTGACATGAGCTTACAGAACTTTGAAAAACCTTTAGTCGATATTTCACCGCACATAACAAGAAAAACCATTCCGAAGAATATTTAGATATTATTTTGGCTGTAGAAAGAAAACTTTGAGCGATTTACTTGTCGCGAGTGCATCGAGGAAAACAGCAAACACCGGGAAGCCGGCGGCTTAAAATTAAACTTAATTTTTAAGCTTAAAGACTCTAGGATTCTTATAGACACTTAAATACTTGTTTTCGTGAATGAAACTTGTTGTCTCTGTAAATGTTCTACCGAATTATATTTCTGATCTTTTATTTATTGTTAGTTGTCTTTTGCAATTTTCATCGCTTTGCCGCCCTTTGCCGTTATTTGTTTACAGTCGTTCATAAACATCGCTTGCAGGAGTACTCAACGTACCGCGCATATTACACATCGCCGTGACGGTCATAAAACTATCAATAAAAAATAAACACAATAAATTCTTTATTATGTTGAAGTGTAACTCTGTTAAAATTTCTTTGCAAACTTGGTAGGTGATTTTGGAATTTTTTTGAACGGTTTCGCTTAAAGCCCACGCGTGCTTCGATGATCCTGAATATTGAATGAATGGAATTAGTCTTGAAAAATTGTGAAACTGACTGCTAATTGTCTGAGGTCAGGCGGTCTGTATGATAAAAACAGCGCCTCATAGTACTCTTTCACCTCAGATGTGATGTATAAAAAGTATAAAAGGTTGATTTGCACGCACCCAGATTTGTTGGCAAGATTTTCTAAAGTAAACTTGTCGAACGTAAAAATTCGGCCTGATTTGTTTTCCAAGAATTTGTTTTCCACGCCTAATCTACCGTGATCAAGAGCCATTATTGCTCTAAAATGTGACCGAAGATGATTGCCAGTGCTATTTTTTGGGTGTACATATAAGGCTATCAAACTCGATGCAAGATTTGTTTCACTCTAAAATCACTTAGCCTGTCCCTCAAAAGTCACACGAATGTGCCCTTAATTTAACTGATTTGTGGATTACAAGTTTATTCTTTGTTTTAAATTATAAATTTATTAATGGAGCTTCGCTTTTAGCCCTGGCTAAATCTATATATTACTGTTTGACGAAGATGACACCGTGGAAGAGTTTGTAATCGGCGATTCGAGTAGTGACGACAGATCCTAGTGCTAGTGGGGCATAAACAGTAAAAAAAGCGTGCAAGAGTTGAAAATTAAGCATAGGTTGCCGTACTCAGTAGAGCTTGCACACCGCGTTCGTATTATGTCGAGACTTGCGGCGTTCCTGGAAGCTGGCTTGAACTGGGTGGAAGACCTCCAATGCTGCTTCGAACGCCTCTTAAGGAATCAGGAAAGTCTTTGCATCTTTGCATTTATTTCATTTTTATTTTTTTAATTTTTTTTATGAAACTCGATTAAGCGCCTATCCTGTTTACATGCGTATTTGTAGAGGAGTTGCAGTTCATTTGTCTTGTCAATTTAACTTATCTATTTAGCAATTTGTACCATTATATGGTTAATAAACAGATTCTACTACAGCAGGAACGCTGCGTTCTTCTGCTGTTAGTTTGATGTTGGAAAGAGGCTTTATCTGGGTATGGTCCAGCTGGAAATACCACTGGGTCTCTTCTCCGCAGATGCCTCTTTCCACCTTTTCTCTCTTCCCATCGTCCCCCGCGCACTTTCTTTTCGATTATTGCTACCCGCAGTAGAACCTCGATAACTCGATCCCCGCTAACTCGAAGTTAATTTCCTTTACCTTGATCACCCCGATAATTTGAATCGTTTTTTGCCTCCCTTCAGAGTTCGAGTTACCGGGGTTCTACTGTATTTTTATCGGGATAACCAGCGGGAGCCTCTGCGGAGGAGAGAGCCGCTGTGTCGAATCCTATGTGAATGGGATAGATCACAAATTCGTTAATCTGGATCTGGATCCGCTGGATTTCAAATCTACCAAATCCTTTTTGAAAAAGCCATTCTATCTATCTATCTACCATTACTTTGCCTCCATCACATAATTGATGATTCTTGTAAATTGGCCAGCGGTCGATAAATAAATAAAGAAGATAAAAGTAATAAATAATATTATAAATTAAATTAAAGGTAGTTTGTGAATGCCGTCAAAGAAGAGGCATTTACTGTCTCGTTTGGCAAAACGTTCCACTCGTTTATTGTTCTTGGGAAGTAAGAGAATTTATAATAATCAGTGAAAGCAAAAGGGACCTCATAAGCTTGGTTGTTAACGTGCCGGCTAACTCGGCCCAGCGGCTTCAGATATTTCCCAGTGTCTATTCCCGTTTGGTCATTGTGGATTTTATAGAACATGACAAGCCTATCCTTTTTCCGTCTTTCTTTAAGGGTGTTCCATTGCAATTCCTGTTGCATTTCATCAACACTTGATAAATAATTGAAACGGTTTAAGACATACCGAGCTGCACGTCTCTGTACCATTTCTAGTATCTTCATTCACCGCATTAAAAAATGGATTTAGATTTGTCCGTTGTTGTGTTTGCAGGAACTCAAATTCCGTTTTAAGATAAAAAATATATTTTTGGATTTGGCCGAAAGGAACACACCCACATAAAGTTTGGATCATAGTTAAGTCAAGGGAGTGGGATTAGTAAGTTTCCTTCAACGAAACGAAGCTTTATTTCAATTTAAACAATGGTATTAAACGCATTTACAAGGATTAGGAAAACACGTGGCGTGGAGATAAATGTCAATTTGGAACTGACAAAAAACGAAAAAAAATGTTATGGCTGTCTCCCTTGTCACGTCGATGCTAGCTGTTTTTGTATAGCCGTGGCGCTTGTGATGTTTTAAAATAATAAAGAGCACTCAGTGGCTCCCTCTTCTGCACAGAGGCTCTCTTCATCTTCCGAACGATAAAGGCGCCGGGGGCGAGGTGGGTCCTGAACCCATATTGAAACCACTGTATTCAAAATTAAAGAAATTTTTAGTAGAAAGAAACAGGCTTTCCTGCTTTCTTTGATAATAATTTAAGACGAAGCGTGAGTGAGGAAGGGAGGGTGCACTCATCCGAAGGGGATCGAGACGTTCCTAAGCCGAGTATGCCATGCTGTCCAGTATGGGCGCATATTTTGATATTTTTATTATTGTTATTACCGTGTGGCACGGAATTGGTGATTTTTTGTGTTTCGCGAGAACTAATTTTTGCGATAAGGACAGATAGATGTTTCTTTTTCGGGAATTAGTTTTTGCGATTTTCAGAAAGTACCAGACCCAGCATATATTTTCGTATGATTACCTGCAATAGAAATACATAACAATATCACGGGACGTGTGCGTACATTATGTTTTAAACCAGTAATTCATTGTATACCGTTTTGTTTCTGAACGGAAAAGACAAGTTGTAATTGAACAGACACGATTTCTTAGTCAGTATTACATTTTTGTGTAGCGAATTTAAATTAGAGAATATTTCCTCTGGAGTAAATGTTTGTGGGAAAAATGTTTGCGGTGATTTTTATTTGTAGGAAATTATTTTTACGGATCCCTGGAAAAATCACAAAAATTAGAAAATGCAAAAATTTCGTGCCAAACGGTATTTTTTAGGCGCTTATTGAATAAGCGCCTAAAAAAAAAAAAAATACC
This sequence comes from Porites divaricata, assembly GCA_038088405.1. NCBI lineage: Eukaryota > Metazoa > Cnidaria > Anthozoa > Scleractinia > Poritidae > Porites > Porites divaricata. Next base: position 18,221,232 of record JBBMOI010000007.1, read on the forward strand.
ATTTGCACTTTGAAATTGAACGACCCCAAGTAAAATGAGAACTACAATATGCAGGAATTTTTCTTATTAACTGTTAGAGCCTTTGATTCACCATTGCTTACCCTCTAACAACTTCGCTGATTCATGGATGGTTCTTATCTCTTGTTAAACTAACTAATCTCCGAAGTAAAATAATGTTAGGTTTCCGGGCTCCGTAGCAAAACTTTAAGGGCTCCGGCCACCCCCTCCACCCCTTTGGGACGACCCTGATTAATCGATGTAGGCAAATCAGTGTCCAAGCTGTACGGAGTACGACAACCTGTGCTTAATTTTCAACTCTTGCACGCTTTTTTCACTGTTTATGTCCCACTAGTGCTAGAATTGGTCGTCATTAATCGAATCGCCGATCACAAAATTCTCCACGGTGTCATCATCACATAATTCGTCAACAGTGCCGGAAAAAAGACATCGTCAGACCATCTCGTGAACGCTTTGCAAAAAAGTTCATCAAGGCTACAGATACGATTTCGAATTCGGATTTCCAAGAAAATGTCAGATGCATTAGCTTGTTTTATCTTTAATACAAGATTTTCATACTTTCAGGAAAAGAGTTCTTATTCCAAAAGTAATGATTGAGGTTATACGATAGCATTGTTGGGTGTCCTGTGTCTCATTGCGTGACAAACTGCAACTGGCCAGCGAACATTCAGTCACTCTGGAGTTCAAAATTCACTTTACTTCAACTCTAAATAATCTCAACATTGTCCTTTTTAGCTGAATCTAGTCAACGTGAAGGGGATTAACGTGTAAAAGCTCAAATATGGTTTAAAATGTTGAGTAATGCGATATTCGCTGGAAAGCCGCCAGGAATGCGTGCCGTTTGTTCACGTTGAGATGGCAATTTGAAACGAAAATAGTGAGAAAAACCAATTTTCCACCGCTAGCTCTACAAGGTAAGCTTACTGTATTGTCTTTTAGATCTAAAATAGTGCTTAAAACTAAGATTTGTGTGAAATTTTGGCTTTGATAACAAAGAGCGTAATTGGATTACTTTCGTTTGTTGACAAGTCAATGCTTGATTTCCTCAAAGTTCAGCGGACTTTTTCCTAGCAGTGAATAAAAGCCCCAAATAAATTTTTGCATCATTGGAAAGAAGGCCATTTACACTTAACAGGAAAATTAATTTCAAGTCATTCTGTGTTATACCGCATGGGAAAAAGTTTTCTTGAAAATCTGCTTGGAAATGGGATTTTACAACAATGAAATATTAGCGATTTTCAAAAATTTGCCGGAAATTCAAAATAACCGTTATAATCCTGTTATTAGGCTTAAATCATTTGTCAATACCTCCTACGTACCTATTTAAATTTAAAAAAACCTAAGTTCCTTCTGCGCTTTTGATGAGCAAACTTCTTGTACCCTTACTTGTCGCTTTTATTTTGGTCATTTTATGGCGGTGGCCACCCGTTATAGTTTTTGAGAATTTTCTGGAAAAGAAAAAAAGTATTTGAACAAAAAAATTACACCACATTTACTGACCCACTATAAGGTATCTCTGGACGAAATATGAGGATAGGCATTTTTTCCATCATGTGCCACGATTTTTCGATTTCACGCGGTCCCCAGAAAAAGTCGCTCTTAAATGCTCGATTTAGCGACCAGTTAAAAAAGGCACCTCTCTTGGAAACTTCGATCCCTTCAAAGGGTTATGCAAGGTATATGTAAATAATTTCCGTCAATTTTGTTTCTTTTCTAACGCAGGAGTTGCGACTACAGATTCGTAGTTTCGATGACTTTGTGTACTCGTTGAATAACCAAGGGTTTTTACTGAAGAAAGGTCCGAGAGTCTACCAATTACAGACCTCAAGCTGCCTTTAAATAAAACGACCATTTTTCTCACAACTTTTGGACGGTATCCATTTGTAGCTGTTTCTGGATTTGCGAGGAAACTTTTGTCTATAAATGTCAGTTAAAGAATTATTATATACGTCTCTTTACAATAAAGAAAACCTACAGTTTTTGTTTTATTGAAATCGGGAAAAGGGTATCTTGATTGCAGACAAGCGAACAATAGCGAACGGGCGGAAAACGGCATCTTTTTTATTAAGTACCTCAATCCGCCCACTACCACGCCAACTTCCAAATAAACCGTTTCTCATGTCAGTCAAATCTCAAATGTCAAAACGTCGAAAGGTGCGGTGTTGGAGGGTTTCACACACTTGACACGTTTATAAGTCACTGCGCGCGCGAAGCCCAATAATTGACCTAAGTGTTAAAGTAAACTGTCACAAGTGACCGATCACAGGGTATACCAGAGGCTGGTATATTGGAATGAGGTATTGAAAACAATGCTTGCAGGCCCCACTACTACTCCGTCTCTTGCCAACCCCTACTCTGTTTTCTCGCAACTTTCCTCGATCCGCTTTCGCGACTATCTTGGAGCGTGGAACAGGTTTATTTTCCCAACTACTCAAAACAGTCAATGGTATTCAGACATGCAGTGCTTTTCTAATACTTAATTGATACTTCTACTACAAAACCACAGGTATACCAACTTGAAAACTGTAAGCGGGACTAGACCCGTGTAAGGCTTTTACGTTTTTGAGAGGTGAACATCTTCTTTGTTTTCTCAACGCAAGTACACTGCCATCAGCCTCCCCTACGTTTCCAAAGAAAGGGCAGAAAAAAGACTCATTTATACGGGGGCTATGTGGTCGAATGTTAGGGCTATTTCAGTGCTCTTCTTGATGGTCATGAAATTTGAGAATCAAAAGGACCGCTGAAGACAAAACAAAAAACAAAACAAAAAAAGACAGCAGAAGAGTATGAATAGTGCAAACGTGGGCCCGATTGAAACGTCTGTCAGACGTTTCCTTTAGGTCATTTCAATTTGTATGAACATTTACGAAAATAATGGTTATTGGCTAATTAACAAGACACCTGTAACGCGGAGAGATCCACTTGACTTGGGTCCAGCTCATAGGGAAAGAAACAGAGTTTCCATAATACCGTGACAGTTGTAACGCAAAGAGAGAACCGCGTGACTTCAACCAACAGAATCGCCTAAAAACCTTAACTTGCATATGTGCAATGCAAAGAGAGAACCGCGTAACTTGAGTGCAGTTCATAGCGAATAAACAGAATCACCTACATTCCGTGATACGTGCAATGCAAAGGAAGAACTGCGTGAGATTGGGAAAGAGACAGAATCACATAAAAGGGGTAGATGGGCAGTTTCTCAGAAACCTCAATTGATTCCAAGGCTCTTTCGGAAACCTGGGGCGCTTACCGCTGCCGAGTTTACACAAACCACCCGGGTGGAAATCTCGTACATAAACATAAAACTATAAAATTCGACGTGATGGGAGAACAACCAACTACAATGTATATCCAAATCAGCTGAACAGAGTAAAAGAGTAGAAAAATGACATCGTCTCAAATTAATCAAAACCCATGTTTTCCGAAGCTTAACAAACGGAATGGCGCAAACCATTTGATTTCCCATCCATTCCCCATGTATTTGGTAAGTACCCAGTCATGTGATTTCTGGGATTAGCCTGCTTTACACTAAAAGTCGTAAACAGAAGAGCTCCAAAGACAAATGATGCCTTTCAAATGCTTTATTATAATTATCTATTATACCCATTATTTTTAAGCGACAGCTACTGTTTCAGAGCAGGAGCCCCTGAACGGAGCTTTGTCCTACTTTTACAACTGAACTACATTTAAACTATTACATTAGTTCCAAGGGTTCTGAAGGGTAAAAATTCATTCATGCCATTTCCGTGTCTGCTCTCAACGTAAGAACTCTGCCAAGACATCCGCCTTTCCTACAGTGTCTAAAAAAAAAAAAAGAAGCAGTTTAAACATTGCAGTTATATAATAGACTTTTTTAGCCTTTATCATTTGTTTCCCCATTGCAGACCACGTGATAGTACCCCAGAAAACTGTCTTTTTTAACTTGTCGTCCTATGCGCGTGCATATGTGTACAGAAATTATTTGAAGACAAAAGGCAAATTCCGTTGAGAATATTACGTGGTATCAGTTGGGACAACAAAACATGCATATCCGCCAAGAAGATCTATCAAGGCGCCATGCCGTGATATAGGCTAAGTTCACACTACGGTCCGAATGCCTGTTCACACTATACTAAACTGCTCTACAGAGCCCATCTGAAATGGCGATCGGCGCGACGCAGCTTTACTCCGTTACAGATATCGCGTCCATAGCCTTACTTCCTGGGTCTTTCTGTTTCAGGGGTAACTGCCGAACACTATTTAGTTAATGCTCACATGACAAGCAGATACAGGGTTTCCTATAAGATCAATCCATTCGACCTGTACTTTACATAGAGGATATTACACGGTGGCGCGAAGATATTAATTTTATTTTCGAGTGGCAAAACAAAACAATATTGTTTTTGTCACGAGAAAATAAAATTCATATCTTCAAGCCGCTGTGTAATGTTCTTTTATTATATAGACTAAAGGACGTCGATAAAATAATACAGGGAAATTACCAAAATTACGTCATCGATAAACTCACGTGTGAGATTATTGAAAATAAACCACTCGGGTCCCGGATGTAGTTTTTATATAGATTTGTGTCTATATAATAAATTCACGATAAACTACTGGCACGAGCGCTCTTTCCGCGCTTCCGGTGCGCTTGAAGGCCGGCGAAATTTTCCTTTTTGCAAACCGGAAATCCTATTTTCTTTCTGAAATTTCAGGCTACAATGTTAAATAGATAAATTCGTTTCGTAACAATATCAATAAACGGTTTCATTTGTCTGTGTCTGTATGCCTATAAGCCAAATTTGTTGGTCGTATAATGCCAAAATTTGAGTTTAATTTGAAAGTGTTAAATAGCTCCTCCTTCCACTAAATATTACCTAATCGTCTTTCGCCGTTTCGTTTGCAAAAGCTTAACACTTCTTAATTTTTACATATGATTAAAGGGGATAAATTTTGTATAACGTAACAAAAAATTAGATTGATATATTTTGATATAGTGGCGTTGTACTGCTTCAAACTTTGCTTCTCGGGTGCAACGCGCCATGGCGATTCGCGCAATGCGTCGCAAATCCGGCAACCGCATGTAAGCAAAATTTATTGAGGTTAGTTTTAAGGTTTTTTCTCCGTTTTTCTCTCAAAAACGAAACAAGGTAAACAGTAAAAACTAAGGCGAAACTAATTTTGAAGTTTCGAAGAAACAGAAAGACGTATGAGATGTTTTTTTTCAAAATTAAAAAGAAGGATGATGGTGATTGAAATTAGCATAATTTCACCTTGCACGAGATTTTCCTTCGTGTTTTAGACAGTACTTAGTTGTTTTGGAATAACATCGACATTGGCGAGTAGTAATTCAGTGGTAGAGTGATGGAAGTGATAAGAGAAGCCCTTTGAAAGAGATGTTTTTCTACTCCAGACTAAACCTCCCGCAAAAAATAGCAACACTTGCCTCTCGGAGACAGCGTACCAGCACAAAGGAACGAGGAAGAAGTGTAAGAAAACAAATCAAGCCGCCATAATTCATTGACAGCGGCAGTGTCTAATGGACAAACCGCATCGCAAGCCCTGACCGAAGTCGCAAACAAGCGAAAACAAGCGACATTTCTAAGCAGAGTCCCAGTCCACTGCATGACACCTTTTTGCTCGGACGCGCTCGTTTCACCGCCCAACCTTTATCCGCCCTGCTAGTAATAGTTGATTTCTTACCTTTATTGTTCCAAGTGGTGGATGTTTCTTGGGTACTGACAGTATAGGGGTCTTGCCCCTTTGTTTCTCTCAATCACAGTCTTGATCGCCAATCATTATCCAACCGGTATGACCGCCACATCCTTCATATTTTCGGTTGATAAAGAAGCGACGGTCTCTTCTTATCTCCCTCGATTGAAATGAAATTGTATCCTGAGTATCTGACTCCTTTTGGGTGTCAGAATGAGAGCTGTGAGTCAGTTTAGAGGCGCTAATTAACCAGTTTTAGTTGTACGACCTTTGGCGTCGAATTTAGTTCCTTTAACAACTTTCCTCGTGCATAAAGAGCAACTCGAGCCTAAAAATCCAACAGAAGTTCTAATATAATAACTACCTATTTCTCGTGGTCAGGACATTTCGCAGCCTTTACTACAGACGTCCGAAACGGGAGGTAGGGTAAAGTGGAAAACAAGGAGCACGCTCGGAGAGTGCGCGTAGGGAATGAGGCAGTTTCTTTCTCTCCTCCCTGGTTCTTGCGTCACGTTTTTCCTCTTTTCGCTTCCCACTCAGGAAGGGTAGAAGCCATAACCGGTCATTTCTGCAAAATATTTTAGGCGAAGTTTCAGCGCATCATGCCGACTAGCTGACAGTGAAATTGAAACGGCTGATTAACTACAGTGAAAAAAAGTAACACAAAACTAGAACAAAGGCTTGAATTTGTCATCAACAAAAGTTCAGTAAACAGCTTTAATGAAAAAACAAACAAACAAACAAACAAATTTAAGCCGTGTTCAACTAAACAGCTTTTTAACATGTTTGGACTTTGGTGTGAATGGGACTAAGATTAGGGACAAGGCCTAGATTCAAGGAATACATATTATTTTTTTTAAGTGAATCGTTAATAGTAGTCTGTAGAATGCGTCGCAGAGTCCCATTCGATTTGATGTTTCGTATGTAAATGGTGTTCAGCAATGTGCTTTTTGACGTCACCATTTCTCGTCGCTCGTTTGTGTTCGGTCAGTCGCGTGCTAAGCCGCCTAAGAAAAAATTAAAATTAAAACTAAAAAAATGACGCATACACATAGGTGGGGCAAGCTCGAGATATATCAGGGGCACCCATCGAAAATATAGTTCAAACCACTTAAAGATAGCATTGTTAAACGTATTTTAGTATTTAAACAGTAGATATAGGCATATTTTTATGCCTAAAAATTTTTCATCTGTTCGGATTTCCTAGCTGAGAGTCTAGTGATCCGAAAATTATAGGGATCAAAACTTACCTTTTCGAAAATTTCAGCCAGAAAAAGGGCTTCCGAAAATTCTAGGTGACCTTTTTAGGGCAAAAATCAGTTAAATTTGGCAGTTATACCATTTTTTAGATGTTCGAAAATCCTAGGAGAAGCAGGCAAGCAAGTAATTTTACAACAAATGTTCCGAAAATTCTAGATCTCAAATCGTCTTTCGATCAGATATTTTCCGAAAATTGACGTTGGGTGCCCCTGATATATGACCATTGGCAATGTTGCATAACATTCGACAAAGAGGATTTTCATGGGGGGAAAACGATTGTTTCCGCAACCTGCCTGGAATGTGAAACAATCGTTATTTTCACCCATGCAAATCCTTATATGTCGAACGTTACGCAGCAGTGCCGATGGTCATACTTCGAGTTTGGGCCACCTGTGGCGTACTCTGCTTCAAGTGCGCACGCGCTAGCTTTGGCTCAGAAAGAGCTTAGGTCATAGAGCATTTGATTGGCTCCTTCAGAAAAATCCCATATAAACCCAGTTGTAAGCTTCCGAGTTCTTGCACTATACATAAATATGTCTTGTGAAAAATAGACATGACATAATATGGAGTAACAGAATAGGCTATGACTTACTGCAGAAGGTCCCCATATTTAAACGGCGTTTACAAGACCCACGACTACAAACTAGACTGCTGTTCTCAGGAGACGAATGATTAAGATCATAGCTAATTCAATTCTCTGGGTTCGGGGAGAAGAAAACTTTTCTGTTAAAATCTGTCTCCACTTTAAGACGGAACCCGTTATAATTACATTGAAATTCTATTAAAAATTGGCCCTACATGTTTAGGAAAATTGGTATCTCAGATGGGTCAAATGTTTGCCATTTCAAAATCATCCTGTTCTTGTAGTGGTCTTGGTGCTCATTGCTGACATTTTTTCATACGTCCTCCGAGAATAAAGAGGAAGCTCTTAAAAGAACGTCCTCTTCATCCTCGGAGGACATATGATTAGATTCTTTGTCCACACCGCCTACAGTCTTCTAAAACAAACTGATGTACATCTGTGACCTTTACTCATTTTAAATTTCTTTCTTTTTTTACCATAAGCTATTATTATTTTTATTTAGGATAATGCCATGTAAGTCATTAGAAGTACCTTTAATAAATTGTTATTGTTGTTCGTCGTTGCAAAGGTACGGAAAAACGCAACAAAAAACGTGCAACCTGTTTTGTTTTTTCGATGTTGCGTGTTTTACCACCCACGTTCAAACCTGTTAACAACCTGATTTGTTGCAAGACAGGTTTTTTGTTGGTGGTAAAACGAGCAACATCGCTATATACCCTGCTAGCAGAGGCTTTTCCCTTGTGTTTCTCAGCGTTGTACTGCCATTCTCTTCGCGGTTTTGGCTGCTCGCGTTTTGTTTTGGTTGTTTCTGTGCCGAGGAAAAGACTTCTGCAGACAGCCGTTTGGGATTCCTGTTGAGCATGCGCATTAGATACCTCCATGATCTAGGAGGTAATCACATGACTAAACCGGTTGTGGAACCGGTTTTATCAACTCGCGCATCTTTTATGTACTAGTTTGCTGTGCAAAAGTGAGCCCGCTATATCAACATGGCGAGTGCGAGTCATTCCCGTGGGAAAATTGACTCATGAATACATGAGCAAACTCCGGCGGCGGCATCGTATTACCGACACGTGACACAGAAATTCCATGGTAACCGCATTTTCATCTCACGCATGCTCAACAGGAATCCCAAACGGCTGTCTGCAGAAGTCTTTTCCTCGGCACAGAAACAACCAAAACAAAACGCGAGCAGCCAAAACCGCGAAGAGAATGGGAGTACAACGCTGAGAAACACAAGGGAAAAGCCTCTGCTAGCAGGGTAGCGCTATACATCTTGTTTTGCAGCAATGTTGCGATACAAGTTGCATGTTTTTTGTTGCCCGTTTTTCCAAACCTTAAGATAAGCTACTCAATAAATTTGATACTCGAAAATTGCTAAATAACGATTACTCACAACAAATCCTTTAAACCAATTTTTATAAATTACCGATAAAAATAATCAATTGTTATCGAATATTATCGATTATCGATCGAACTGATTCATTAGGTCAGAGTCAGTGACGATCCTTTTTAAGTTATTGGACGGATCATTAATCCCATATTCTTCAAGTTACTATAATAATTAATTTCACAAGGTAAAATCATAGGAAATTGCCACCGTGAGATAGGTTGGATAATGAATGCTAATTGCCACATTTTTTAAGACCGTTAAGGGCACATCCAGAAAATTTAGAAAAGGGGACCGGGGAATTTGCCAGCTATGTAGATACAGTTTATTTTACGGAGAAATCCTATTAAAAATTGGGCCTACATGGAAGTGACAAATTCCCGGCAGTGATCGAACACCCCTTTTGTCGGTTATTTAAACGAAGTCTAACTTTGGCCGCGGTTTAGCAAATGTTTGGACTTCCAGATATTTTCCTTAGTGGGTTGTTTTGAGAAAATAAGTGCTTTTCCAGTGTACGCTTTATGCTTTCATGAACCTTTCCACGCTAAGTGGTGTTAGTATAATTTCATTGATGATTATCGAAAATAGAGCGCTGTGATTGGCTAGGAGCTTCGCTTTATCCCGCTATAATCACCGCGAGGTGATTATAGCATTGAAGGCTAGCAGTTTTCAAAATGGCAGCCAGATTTTTTGATCTTTCAGGGTCAGAAATTGATCAATAATTTTGTTTTCTCGAATAATCATCAATGTAATTATACTAAAACAATTAGTCGCCTCAGGCGACGTGAATATTGGCCAATAGTCACCTCGACTTCGTCTCGGTGACTATTCGCCGATATTCACGTCGCCTTCGGCGACTAATTGTTAATTACAATGCAAGTACCGTAACTGAGGCCACTTTATAGGCAAAGTTGACCGATTGGATTACAGGAAATAAATTGCAATACATTCCAAGAAAGTTGGTTGTGGGCCAATCAGCAGCTGTTAAAAAAACGAAAAAGTTTCTCGAAGCACAAAGTTTAAATTTGATAGCAAACGTTTTTCAGGAAAGCCAAATGTTTCACCAGACAATTTTTTTTTTCTGTTTGAGAATTTTATCCTTGGTTCAAATTTTCTTTTCTTTTATTTTTCGGGTATGGTAATATATGATAATAACATGATGAGTTTGAAACAAAAGAAAAGAAAATTTGAACCAAGGATAAAATTGAACCACAACATATATACCCAAGAGACATATTTGTACCGTAAGCTGTTATTTTGTCATCTACCAGCTATTTCTCTGCTACCATCGCCGCGCATTACAATAACATCACGACCTAAAGTCAAAAATTAAACTAACGTTCACGCTTTTTGTTTGCTTCATTCACTCTCACGGACCTCTCGGGAAACGCGGGATTTCTTCAGCGGGTTCAAAAGGTCACGTCTGTAGGTTATAATTATTGGTTGATTTCGATCCATGATTGTTGATTTCGATTGTGATTGGCAACTAACTTTCTCGGACTGTATTGTTATTTTCCTGTAATCCGATTGGTCAACTTTGTCTAGGTGGCCCTGGTTAGTTCCACTGTATTAAAGATAATTGGTGCAAACTGAAAATGGCTTAGTTAAACACTAGCTAAATTCCGTTTTTAAAATATCTGGCCCTTAGTGTTCTACCCTTTGTCTTGGTTTGGGTGGGTGATTTGTAGGGAGAGATCTCATTTAACAAAAAACCCTTTGTCCTTTTATCGGAGAAGGGTTAGTGTTACTCGTTAGCATCTCAGTTGAAAATTATCCTGTTCTTGTAGAGGTCTTGGTGCTCATTGCTGACATTTAATCATGCGTCCTCCGAGAATAAAAAGGAAGCTCTTAAAAGAACGTCCTCTTTATCCTCGGAGGACGTTTGATCAGATTCGTTGACGTGATAGACATTTTTTTTACAGTCTTAAACACCATTGTCCAACCTTGATAAAACAATGTGATAAACAATGATAACGCTAATGATAACAATAACGCAGCGTAACAGACAAACATAATGTTAACTGAACTGAGTGGAGTATAATTTGGAGAATTTGAGACGAGGTCGAGGGTTTGCATAACTGTCATGAATTCTCCCAATCCCTCGAGATACACAAGAATCGCCTCAAGCCATATTGCAAAAATGCCAAATTTGATAGTCATACGTGCTAAGCGAGCGAAGATATAGCTCCCCAAGGTTGAGAGAATTTACAGACGATATACGGCTGAATATTACAGGTTAGTTACGTGTTTCAAAAGAGAACAATTTTCGTGTTTGCAGAAAGTTGATCACGTGACCAACTATTGCAAAAGGCCTATTGCCTGAATAATAGCGTCTTCATACAACGCAGCAGGCAAAGAAAGCTTTAGGAAACAAGACAGGACAACAATGATTTAAAGTTTTATGCCTGTGGGTTTTAAAATATATAAAAATTATATATAAAAAATGAAAGTTCTCTATATTTAAAATTTGTTTAAGATATATAAAAAATTCCACGGCTTTTGCACAGCTTAAAACAGTTTTTAAATACCTTTAGTTATAAATCGGAATAAAAACAGGATAAAAACAGTTTTAATGACAATTTTGAACGCATTTTGAAAAACCAAAAAAAAAATGGTTTGAAATAATTACAAAGAGATATTTTATTTTTCGACTGATTTTAAAGCGATTTTAACCTGTTTAAAACGCTGCTGCAATTTTGTTTCAAAATATGTTTTAATAGCGTTTAAATTGGTTTTAAAATTTAGTAAGGGCTTTGTAAATACTTGTATTTGCAAAAAACAATTGAAATATTTTAAAAATAGCATTAAAATACTACAGCAGGTAGAAAAGCGAAAGCACAAATATAATGTAAAATACATCAAAAACAGAATTCAAAAATGCAAAAACTGTGTAAAAATTGCTAGAAAATAGCCTTAGAGTTGTCTAAAAACAGTGCAAAAATAGGTCGAAAAAGGATAAACACAGTACAAAAAAAGGATGAAAAAAGAATAAACTGATTCATTAAAGCACATATGAATGCAAAAATAAATAACCGTGGAAATTTACCATGAAAAAGCAAGATTTTATGAGAATTTTCTCTTAGCCGATTCCTTTACGTTGATTTTCCTTAGAATTCTCGGGAAATATTCTTAAGCAATTTTTCCGAAATGCTGAAATCTACATGCATGTACCTTAAATTGTTAGTTGTATTCACTTCACTCCGAAGAACTTACGACACAGTTTGATTCAAGTATCATTAAGTAGCTTGCAGGCTAAGCCTGAACATTAATTACTGTAAAGAACTACATAAGAAAAACAACGTCAAATTTACGTGAGAACGAAAGAGGACCGACGTGACATTAATTGTGCAGAGATCAATCATACAAAACAGCGAGCCTGAGCAAGGAACACTGCAAAACTAACATTGCCGTACGGCCGGGGGTATATAAATATTTACGGTTTACCTCTCATTTCTTTCTCATATGGCGTATACTTAAACGTTTCACAGTAACATGTTATGCAAAACGATAAGAGAGTTTCTGAAAAAAGACAAGTAAATTAGAATATTCTTAAACGGCTCACCAGCGAGTGAAGCAAGGGAAACGTTTCCTTGAAGCAGAGTTGTACTTATACAAAGTTTCGGACAGACTTCTTAAAGACAGTGAATGGCAGGGAGAATATAGGGCAATTAAGTGTAGTGTACGATGGCGTGCGATTTTTTCATTGGTTGAAAACTGATCTTGTGTGTTCGTTTCAGGAGAAGAATTTGTATCGCGTTTCTCATAGTTTTTTGCTTCGCTGGTGAATCAGCGGGTCGGCTTTCTCCAGTATCAGAAATGGAATTGGAAACCGGCATCTGAAGTAGGATATCGTTTTCTGTTCTCGTCAACTTGATGACTAAGAAGTTTATCTTAACTGCCCAGAATGAAAGCAAAACGTCTTGTACAGCTTACAAGGGGTCCTACAAAGGATATTTTTTTTCACAAATAAAAAACGATAAATGAGTGACAGGTTGTGTTAGGATGTTGGGTTGATGCTCTATTAACAGGAAGTCACTGAAGCAAAGGAAATATCGGATATTAACTGATGCAAAGGAAATATCCACTTTCAGACCGGCATTAAATACATTAAAGGCAAAGGACCATCGCTGCAGTCATGAAACGTGGTTGGAACGATCACAAGTTGAATACTACAAAATATGCAAAACAGGCAAATCTTTTTTTTAAAAAAACAGAAATCTGAAGAAACACATACATTAAAGTATAGTAACAATCGCTGTCTTGAATCTTAAAGAACCAAGAGAGGACAAAAGCCCCCCCCCCCCCCCCCCCGGATAAGAGAGCGAACGTAATTCTCCATCTTCTATTGAAAGTTGTATTGTGACGCTGATAAATAATTTTGATTGAACTTAAATTCATACTACATGACATTCTTAGATGCATGATTTCTGATCCGGTAACTTGCAAATCCCGCCTAAACTAGCCTGCGTAGCTGGCTGGTTTCTTTTGCCCGGGGAACTTTTATGGCGGGGAGCCGCCATACGAAGTGAGCGGCGAAGCCGCGAGGGAAAATCCCGCCTGCCGCATTTCTTATGAATTTTGAATGCCGCCCACTTTTGTCACCTTGTTTGGAACCATTTGATTACCCAATCATGAAGAGTTGTGTAACACGAAACTGACCTGCAAACGAGCCAGGCCAAGCGTAACAATCAAGTCACGAACAAAACAACTATTTGTTGAAAGTTATTCAGGATACAGGTGGGATATTCTGCAGTTACTCCAAACTTGAGAAACAAAATCCTTTATTAAACGGTCATTTAGCCACAAAAAAAAGCTTTATCCTTCAAAAAAGTCAAAGAATTCCTTAAAATGCTTCAGAGGTCAAATTCTGACAGAGATAAAAACCACAGGAAATCAATGCTGGAATGCACAGGAAACACATCGGCCTCATGACCTCTCAATCGGATAACATTTGCTCAGTCAAAAACAAGAATCCTCTACAGCATACTCCACCCGTATTTCTAAGGTTTTTAAGTTTTAAATGATGAAGCGCTCTTTTGATGTTGAGCTCGGATGGATCAGGGAGTCTGCACTGCGTGACAAAAGGCATTATTGTCTGATGTGCTTTTGTTATACAGCCAATTTCCTGTCGTAAAAAGAGATTAGTTTCTTTTTAAATAAAGGATAGCAGAAGACGTGTCTTAAATTTTGAGATCTATTTCCCTCAAAAAAGTGTCTTTCGAGGATTTCTTTCTAGCGGAAATCTTATTGTGGAGTGAAGTGGACCCTGTTTAAAGCTTGCTAAATTTGATTCATTTCCACCTAAACGCACTAACTTTCCCTTGGGAGGTAGAAGAGATATTAATTATCATTTGATTGGCGTTTTGTCGCTTCTCAGCCAATTAGAAACTCCCGTAAGCCTGGTTGCAGACTATTCAAAATACTCAAGAATTGTGGCAGGCGGGACTTCAAATTGATTTGTATACCCACCCTTCTTGCGGCCCCGCCGCCAAAACAATACAACACTCCCACGCTTACCCCGCCAGCTACGCAGGCTACGCCTAAACGTCGATACAGTTTTTCAGGGTCAATACCTCCCACGTTTGAGCGTAAACTACGTCGCCGATAAACAAAGATTTGGAAAAATTAACACCACAGTTGTATTAGATAAAGATGAAACTTTGTTATGATCAATGTTGCAATGACATCGGAGTTGACATAGCAACGGAATGACGCGATTACCTATTTTACTTGCAGCAGTATTTCTCGGCACTGGGAGCTGTTCTTCCAAAATCGTTTACTGGAGCTTTTTCCTACAATAGCCGCCTCGATGTTCGTGAAGTTTAAGCCAAATCTGTAAGAGCGTTATCGAGATATTTTGGGAATTTTCACGTGAACATCAGTAACTAACAATGCATTTGACAGATGCAAAAATGCCAGCCATTGTTGTGCACGAAAATATGAATTTTGGAGACAATATCCCTGAATAATGAGAGGCTCTCACTTGTAAACACAAAATGTTTGACAAAATATTAGCGAATTCAAGCCCTTATTTTAGTGCCTTACAATATATCAATAATCTTGAAACTAAGAGGTCATATAAAAGGACGGTTAATCTCAAGATTCTTAAATTTTTAAAAAAATTATCGAGTGGTTTAAAAAATATTTGCTAATTTGTTAAAGTAGACCGAAATGTTTACATTACCGCTAAGAAGAGTGCCTTGATACATACTAATCAAATCCTTCTTTCTAGCAATCGGTTGGAGATATCTCCATGATCTTTCACACACGTTTTCAAAAAGATTGAAACTACTATTAGGTGAAACTGCATCTCAAAAGCGCTTCGTTTAGTACAGATAACAGTCGAACATCAAGATTGTCCATTGTCCATTAGTTTACCATATTTCTAACCATAAATTATTCTTCCCAAAATATCTCCATAACGCTCTTACAGATTTCGCTTAAACTTCACGGACATCGAGGCGGCTATTGTAGGAAAAAGCTCCGGTAAAGGATTTTGGAAGAACAGCTCCCAGTGCGGAGAAATACTGCTGCAAGTAAAATAGGCAAAATAGGTATCGAGCCACCTTAACCCTTCGTTTCAGCTGGTCATTGTGGTGAGGGCAGTTGATTGAAATATTTACCTAGTTTCAATGTTTTGAACTGGATTTCTATGTTTCCTTTGTCTGCTCTGTTCTGAAATATAATCCAGCGCAGATGGTTTTTAATGTATCAGTGACTTTCCTGACTTCCCCCTGTTTTCAACATGCAATTTGATCTTCAAATGGTAACCTGTGATCATTTATCCTTTCTTATTTGTTCATAAAAGTTTTTCTCAGAAGGTCTCAGTAGGCTTTATAAAACATTTTGCCTTCATTCTTAGCAGTTAAAATAAGAAAAAATAAAATGAACTTAATAGCGTTATAAGCTATCCGGAAAATAGTTCAGCCAGTTTCCAACTGCCGATACTAAAGAAAGCAGATTCATGGATCCACTAGCGAACCAGAAAATAAGGAACGCGACACAAATTTTTCACCTTCAACGAACAGTTTCACGTCGTAGTAGGGCATTGAAGGCAAAGTGATGTATCAAATAGTTTGACGCTCGTTCCAACATTAATAAGTGGTATTTCTTATCTTTAGAAATAGGTGTCTCTGACTGACCATTGCAAACTCGGTTTTTAAAAATAGCGCCACTCATGTTAAGTTGTATCGGGAGAGGTTCGAAACTGGATTGGATGGGTGACCCGCGTGAATATCCTGTTGTTAAGACCCTCACTTCTTTCTTTGAAACAAATTAAACACAGCTGGTTCAGTGGATTCAACGGACGGATTACCGATCTGAAAACTGTCTTTGATCCATCAAAGCAAAAAGCTCAACTAAAACGCGCTTTCGACCCGCGTAGCCAACAGAAGCAAGTTCGGCTGCAAAACTGAAAAATGTTTTTATATCTCTATTTTCGCTCTCATTTTGAAGCTGATGGTCCAAAGTGCTTCAACTTTCTATGCAAAAACTTCTGCATTTGAAATTCATCGCGAAGAGCATTTCTTGATCACCAAAACGGCCGCAAAAATAAAGACCGAAGCTAGGTTGATGACGTCATTGCGTACACCAAGATATAAAGATTTATCAAAATAGAGCCAACTTGTGTTTCTGCCACACTGTGCGATCCACGCATGTTACTTTCGTCATGCGAATTTCGACAAAATTTTAAACCTTCGATTCGCTTGAGCATTACAGCCCTCTCGCTTCGCAAGGAAAAACTCTATTTCCTTTTAATGCCTTTTTTAGTTCTCGTTGAGGTCGGGGTCGCGCAGGCTTACAAATTAAGTCTTATAAACCCTGGGCAATGCTGGTCATAGTACGTTTTAAATTTACTTGCTTTTTAAGCTTTAAAACATCGTAAAAGAATGACAAATTCATTTCAATACAAGCTAGAAGGGGGCTTATGACCGGATGTATTTTTTTTTACCCGTAGATCAGACCTATACCTGGGGGATTTATAAGCGATAGGTTATTATAAATTTCACGAAAACTCGCCAGGTTACGTTCTGTCAGCAGAAATCTAATTAAAAGTTGCACATCATCTATGTAGTAGCCTGCTTCTAAGACGATGCATGGGACTAGACTCGCTGGTGGGGAAAAGGGCGAAATGAGCCTTTTGGGATGTGAGTGATCAACTTACTGCAAACACGAAAACTCGAAAGTCTTCGTGGAAAAGTTATTTCAGCCGGAACCGAAAGAGAAGATAAAAGTTAGGTTAACTGCATATGCAGCCGTATATCTCATGAGTATTGCAACGGTCGCCAAAAAACTATGAGACTTGTATGGGAAAAAACTCTTGCCATCCAGCCACGATTTAATAGTTTTCCATACAAATCCTTGTAAATTTTGAAATTTTTGAAGCTGTCGTATAATCTTTCCCTTACGCATTCCGGGGCTCTTTTCCTTATAACAGAAAATTTGAGCCCCTAATGATTATGGAAAAGATTTAACGATTTGTGTGGCAAGAGAAACCCTTCTAATTTTCGGCCGGCTGTTCCCTTCGCTGCTTTTGAAATAAACGCCGGCTGAAAATTCACAGGTCACCTAATTTATATATGCTGTTTCATTTCCTGTTGATAAAAATTGTCCAAAAAGAACTGTTTTCATGTTAGCAGAAAGTTCACCACGTGCCTAACTATATAGCAAAAAATCGGCAAACAAAGCGAGCCGAGCAAAGAACTGAGGAGCGGGAATATGCGGTGTGACAGTCCCTTCCCGGACCCTCCTCAAACTCCAGCTCGTTTCGCCTTTATTTTTCCTTCGCGTTCTCCGCGTTCTTCGCTTTCTCCTCCAACTAAAGAGCCTGGGGCCCGTTTCTCGAAAGCCCCGATAATTAACGGGCCCGTTAAGCTGTTGTTGTTCACGAGAAGATGGAGGTTTCAATAGTTTTGCAACTAAAATGACAAAACTATCAGAATAGTGAAACAAAATGGAGTAGTCTGGTAGCCAGGACCGGTGCTTTTATTCTTTATATGTCGATTTGAATATTTGATTTCGGGCCCGAAAAGTTACCGGGACTTTCGAGAAACGGGCCCCTGGTCTCAGGTTGTTAAACGTAGCTGACGAAATAGTCACAATCAACTGCGGTTAATCTCCACTCAGGTGGTCTAGGATTTGATATCCTTGTAGCCCTAAAGCAAATCTTTGGGCTGGCCAAGAATTAACCGGTGGCCCAGGGAATTAAAAACCATCTGCGCTTGATTATATTTCAGAACAGAGCAGGCAAAGGAAACATAGAAATCCAGTTCAAAACATTGAAACTAGGTAAATATTTCAATCAACCGCCCTGACTATAATGACCGGCTGAAACGAAGGGTTAAGGACGTTTACGCGGAGTTTGCAAGTTACCGGATCAGAAATGATACTTCTAACCAGGTCAAGTAATATCGCCATGAATTTTAAGTTCAACCAAAATCATTTATCAGCGTCACAATACCACTTTCCATAGAGGATAGAGAGTGCCCTCTCTTATTCACTCTTGGTCGGCTTCAAGATGCGAGAGAGAGAGAGTGATATGTGTTCTTTTCTTTCTAAATCAGAAAGCCAAGAATTTTTAAATTGTATTAAATTTTAAATTGTATTCAACTTGTGATCTTTTCAACCACGTTTCATGACTGCAGCGATCGCCTTTGCTTTTAATTTATTCAATATCTAAATGTCGATATTTCCTTTGCATCAATGACTTTGCTGTATCTTTTGTCGATACTCCCTTTGTCCCTTTGCTTCAGTGACTTTCTGTTAATATAGCAACAACCCAATATCCTTTCATAACCTGTGCTTATTTATCGTTTCTTCAAGTGCGAATAAAGGTATTTTTGTAGGCTATACAAGAAGTTACGCTTTTATTATTAGCAGCGAAAATAAATTTCTCACTCACCATGCTGACAAAACAGATAGCGTTACCCTACTTCAGGTGCCGGCTTCCAATTCTATTTGCCGATACTGGAGAAAGCTGATCCACTGATTCACCAGCGAAGCAGAAAACTATGGGAAGCGCGATACAAATTCTTCACCTGAAACGAAAGCACAAGATTAGTTTCCGACCAATGAAAACATTGCACACCATCGGACACTATACTTAATTGCTATATATTCTCCCTGGCCGCCATTCACTTTTTGAGAGTCTATCTACAACTTTGTGTAAGGAACAACCCTGCCTCAAGGACGGATTATCTTGCTTCAGTTTCTGGTGAGCCGTTTTAAGAATATTCTAATTCACTCGTCTTTTCTAACTCTCTATACGTATTATATATGAATTATCCACTTCTTAAATCATTGTACCAGCCTCTTTATGCACTTCTACTTGCCGCAGCAGGTCATTTCTTCTATTTAAAACAGCACAGTAAACTCGACTCTGGGGAGGCAAAATTTCTATCCTTTGAACTCTATTTTTATTCTCTATTTTGTACTGAATGATACCCTTCCACGGTTTGTTTTTTCTAAGTTTTGATAAAGACCAGTTAGTGAGAATCCATTGGCTCTTCTGGAAAGGCCGCCTTAAAACTGGGAAACTTAACAAACAAACGTTTGTAAAATTCGGCGACTTTTCGCATTATATCTTCGTTATTTTTCTACAGATCACGTTGAAAGTTGGCATCTTTACTAATTCTCGTTCTTTTCCGATTCTTTTTAGCCGTGTTGACGGATTTTCGCTAACTGGTCCTACTCAAAAGTTGAAAAAAGAGAAAATAAGAACCTTTATTGAGATAACGTTTTCATACAAAGTAGTTTTCGAATAGGATCTAAGGATTAAAAACTCTTGACAAGGTACACACAATCAACCATATCGCTGGTCTGAGAACAAAGGCGTTTATCTTCTTGGGAATTAAATTCCTTTTTCGTGCAAGTTCTTTGACAAAAAATTCTATTGTGTTGACCACCAACATAGCCGCCTTGTAACGTGGTCGCAAACTAAGATGTACTCTCTATCTAGCCTCCCATGCAGACGTTCTTAGGAAGTCGTCACGCGCGTGACAAACTCCTAAGAACGTCTGCGTGGGAGGCTACTCTCTATCCCTCTTAACTTGAATAAATGTGCTTGTTTTCACTTTTTTTGGAGAAAATTCTGGCACAAAGTAAATTCAAAATCCGCGGTGTTTTGTGACAGTCTGATTTTCATTTTTTTTTCCCCACCCTTATTGTGCTACACTTCTTTAAAACCAGAATTATTAGTCGAGAAGTTGTACTTTTATATATCGATGATCCCAATGACCGCTTTTTGCAACCTGCAGAAATTCGTAAACGCAATGTGGCCATGAATACTACGAAAGGTCTCGAATGGCCATCACATAACTAATAATTCTGTGGGGGGAGGTAACTCTATTGTTTTCCACCTAAGTTTCTTGACCCACTCCGCCTGCCAGTATGACGTCAGTACTAACGGGCAAGAGCCTCGGGTCGCTTGTGCAAATTAGTAAGGCATACGACAGTTATTTGGACGAGCGAGGTCGAGAAAAAGCTAAGAAGCTAGCAAATATCACTATATATCGCTAATTTGATCGAATGTGTGTGAGCTTTGGTGTTGCTATAATCTGCTTGTGTAGACCGTTTTGATATTTTGTGTCCGTAATTGTATAATTTTGTTAATTTGTTTTGCGGGCCGTGATGCGGATCGCCGTCTATTTCACGGGACTGGCAAGGTCATCAAAACTGAAATCCTTTTTTTCTCTAAAATAGGCAAGGTCTAGTCTCTAGAATAGGAGGTTCCATTCACAGATCACACATGTTTATATTTCATCTATTATTTTGCTAATTAAACAGGCCTAACTTCATATCAATTCTTTCGAGGAGTGTAGGCCTCTGTTCATCTCCTAATTCTCCACCAAATTCAGTTAGCTAGTTCGATCGATTATGTACATCGAGTTTGCGCTGGTATCACAGAGGTCAGAATTCGAATCCCGGCAAGCGTGATTTTTTTAGGCTTTCTTTTCGCAACTGCGTAAGTTGCGTCTTTAATTGTAATGATCTACTGATTTACCAGTCTCGACTCGCGCCAGGACTGTTACTTAAATTTAATCACTCGTTCTCAGGTCATCTTGATTTTAAGGTGGCTCGACTGGATTTTTTTGGGAGGATAACTCCCAAGTTTGAGCATTGACTACATCTCCATGACTAAAGATATGGGAAAAACGTTACCACAACTGTATTATATATAGATGAAAATTTCTTATGATCTGCGTTTTATTGCAATCGGAGTCGCCATGGCAACTTAAAGTGTTTATCTTTGTGTTTCTCTGTAGCGAGAGTTTTTTTAAGAAATCGCTTAAGGGAGTTTGCACCTGCCATAATTGCCTCAATTATGTCAAAGTTTGAACAAATTCTATGAGAGCGTTTTCAAAATATTTTGAAACGAAGTTTTAAACATCATAAAAACAGTGAAATAGCATGCTCTCCACACAATTAGCTAATTTTTTAAGAAAATGATAAGCTTTGGAAACGCGGCTTCATCTCATAGTGGTTTGATTCCATTGAAAACTGCGTACAAGAAAAGAGGGGAATTGCTCTGGGTGATCGCGAGTAAGAAGAATTTTATCAACTTGCATTCAGCTGCTTTTGTTACAGTTTTTGCACGTAATTTGGCCCATGTATACAAATTTCACATTTTTCAAAATACCGCTCGATAATTTTTTTTTTATAAATTTGATAATCCCGAACCAATTTTCCCCCAGATTTAGTGTTTACAAGTGTGCGTCCTCATTATTCACTGGCATTGTTTCCAAGTTTCATATGCACGTGCACAATTAGTAAAAAGAAATAAATTTGCATCAAAAAGAACTCTCGATTAATTTCGGAAGAAATATCCGGAATATGCTAATAATTGGCTTGTGTCACGGATGGCAGTGAGAGCCGAGACGGAGAACGTCAAGGCTGATCGTCTAGGATGCAATACTTAATTATCTTACTTGGGTTATAACATCACGGATTCGAAACTCTTACAAAGAGTTGCTGTGATGTTATAATATATCACCAATTTCTTTACCCGGGAATTAGCATATTCGTGAGATTTAACCGAGGGTCCTTTTTCATGCAAATTCTATCTTTTTGCTAAATGTGCACGTGCATATGAAACTTGGAAACAATGCCAGTGAATAATGAGGACGCTCTCTTGTAAACACAAAATCTGGGGAGAAAATTGGTTACATTGTTAAAAGCCTTCTCTCTTTTCAATGTTCTTAAAACTTGCAGGGTATATTTACAATGTATAGACGATTGATCTCGGGATTATCAAAACTCATGGCGACGTAGTTAATGCTCAAACTTGAGAGGTATCCCCCCCAAAAATCCAGTCGAGCCACCTTAATTGGCTAACACACTCTCTAAATTCAAACTCTACTTTGTTGTGAAGATTTCTCATGATTGGGTTGATCAATGGATGCAACTTTAATTGCCACCGAAAATAAATTCCGCAGCTGTAGCAAGGCTTTGCAGGATTGCTGGGTTGGGGAAACAATTAAAGAACAAAGTTAACAATGTAACCTTTAGCCCTTAATAAAAAGAGCTGCGTCATACAGGGGTGAAGTGAAACAGAGTTTTTGGGGAGGTGCATGCGAGGGAGTGCTGATAAATTTCAAAGTTGACGGATCGAACGCTACTGCTCCTTAGGCAAGTTTAGAGCGAGTGACTCTCTTGTCATCTGGAGTGCTCACTCTCACGAGGGGTGAGCTAGTTTGTTTAAGTTTTGACACCCCGGGATGCTTCATTGTACTTTTCTTTTCACCACAAAGATTAGCACGGTTATTTTTATGGAAGTAGATTAAGCCAGCTCCCGATTGCAAGATGATACAACTTCTTAAGCTAGCTGTTGATAACATGTTTCGACTGCTATGGAATTCCCGCGAAACTGACTCGTAGTAGAATGAAAACGCTTCCACGCACGTTTTTCCACCAAAATGACGCTGGTTCACACACGCACACTACTTGGTATTGAGAATATCTTGTTCTCGTACAGCCATCCGCCTCTTTAGAATCTAAAGGTCTCTATTGAAACCAATTCGTTCATTATTTTATGGATAGTTTGTTTTATTTCACATGTGCAGGTCATGAGAAGTATTTTTGCATTTGGATGTTTCGTGGCTGTCCTTTTAAGGCCTGGGTTATCGGACATATACCTACATTGTCCACCAGGATCAAACAATCGACTGAACGATGCAAGCCAAGATGTAAATTCGCACACAAGAACCAGGCTGTTTGATTCACAGGTAGAACTGCATCTTTACGCAGTAATCTATATATGTGTTCGTCCCATGTAAGGGAATCTGGATTTCGGAATTTAAGGCCCGCTTCCTGAAAGGTTGATTAGCGCTGATCCAGGATTAAAATTTTGTTCCGTTTTTGTATTTTACCCTCCTAATTGCTTAAAGTAACATTTTGCTTTATAAATTACTGTATCTCGGAGTAAAGGCTCAACAGCATTTTGTAAGCTCGAGTTGCATGTTCTTAGACGGGAAAACCATGCTTAAATTTGGGCTAAATAGAGAGAAGTCCTTACGTTACGTTGCCATGGTAGCAAAATTTTTGGATGGCAACAAACCGATAAAGTCATGTGAAAGTTTATTCGCACTATTTCAAACTTTGCCGATCTTATTCAGTTTCATTTAATTTAGCAAATCTTGATAAAATATTCTTTGGGACCGTATCTATCGTTATCTAAGTTTAGAAAAAGAAAGCGACAATTTTTGTGCTGTGTTCACCTACTCTATAAAGCGGGTTCGTGAAAAAAAAAAATCATGTCGTAGTGGTGCAACGATGGCAAAGAAATGTACAAAATAGCGTGATTCACGTGCAAAGTTGTTGTTTGTTAATATAAACTTTTTATTTTTTGCCGTTCTACTTGCCGTCGCCGTCGTGGTTGGTTTTGTTGTCATCTAGAGAAAGTGCTACCGCGGTAACGTGACGTCACACTTCTCCTCTCTATCCTGGGTTAAACTAAATCATCTTTCGATGAACCGGCTGGAAATTAATTATGTGGAATCCGGAATCCGCAGGGCTTCGGAATCCGAAATCCATGTTTCACTAAAAATCTAGAATCTGGTATCCGAAACCCACGGCATGTAATCTTCACAGGACTATGAATAACATTCTGATGACTTTCAAAGCAGGTCGGCAAAAGTCGATCCCGCAAATATCCACAAGGGTGTTTTAAAAAACCAGGATAATTTCCTGCTGTTTAAAACATGGACAGCATCTTGAATTTCAAAAAGCAACGCACGCATGCGCATTCTGTTTTTGTCTAGGCATTTCCCGCGCGTTCGCCTCGGATACATCACCGAAGTGAATTGACCAACAGGGACTGGGAAAATGCCGTACAGGGTCTAGGCAAAAGACATATGACTTTCAAATTTGTCATTTTTACTGATTTCAAGGCACTCTTTTAAGTCGTATCGACGGATATTTCCTGGAAGGTTCTATTGATCAATAGTTCTCGATTTATCGATTAGTTTTCCCAATATTGATTTAAATCGTTTGAACACCCCGGGGTTTTATTATTTTACTCACGTAGAATAACGACCGTGCTGGATACAATGTCGGGAGCAAGTTGAACAACAAAGGGACGCTGACTGAGATCAATCACCTGCCACAGGTACATAATCATAAACTTAGACATCCAATAGCTGTTTAGTGCTTGCACTTAAGGGGATTCCCTAGTAAAAGAACCTAACATAGATTGTAGATGAAACTTGGTACACTGATGTAAAAAGTCAAGAAGATGGTAAAAAAGTAATAAAAAGTGGGGGTCACCGTGCTTGTTTTGACGTCACAATGATGACAAATACGGCTATTTAGGACC
Source organism: Porites divaricata (assembly GCA_038088405.1). Lineage (NCBI taxonomy): Eukaryota > Metazoa > Cnidaria > Anthozoa > Scleractinia > Poritidae > Porites > Porites divaricata. Next base: position 18,245,985 of record JBBMOI010000007.1, read on the forward strand.
CTTTGAGATATACCTCGCGTAGCCCAAAACTAGACAAAAAGGAGAGATTTTTTCGATGATGCATGTGGTATCGCACAAAATTTGACTTTGATGTAATGTTTTATCCACTTACGTACCAGAAAAATGCCTTTTAATGCCCTTGTTTTTACTCTACGTTCCAAAATAGAATTAAATTGGACACGCGCTATTTGACCCGTGATAGCTCAATCCTTACAATTTAGTTAAATTGCCAAAAAACCGAATATAGATTTGTGCCAATTTTTTTCTCATCGAAAGGAAACACTGTCCTTGTTAAAATCATGAAATAAAAAATGGGGGTCACCGTACTCGTTTTTGCTGTAGAGCTGCAGAAAGTTCGCACCAAATGCATTTTCTCCGATTTTTGAGAGAGGACTGGGGCGAGTTTCAGAATAGAATGTATGTGAAAGGGGGAAGAAAGTTTTAAAAAATCCTTTTTTACAGAATTTACCTCGAGACGTCACATTTAGGACACAATGTGATAAAGAAAGCGTTTAAATGAAATCAAAATGAGTCAGCATAAGTTAAACATCCACTATCAAGGTTCTCCGCAAGGAAGTAGAACTCAGCAACACGCGTACTGCTTACGTCATGCTATTCCCAACACACTGAGTCTCACCTCGGCAAGAAACAACCGCAAGCAAAAATTCCAATAGCTTTTCTCTTCAGTCAACTTCATTTTAATAATGTTACTTCGCATGCCCTTTTTTACGGTGGCCATCTTGTTATGCGCAGTAAGATATGCGCAGTGCAAAACTAGGGAATCACCTTAACGCACCTTGCTATTGTTTTCAACAGGTTATTATTTTCAATAAATGGAAGAGTAGGTCACTGACGTGGAACAGGAGGTCATTATAACGAATGATAAAATGCTGTTCCACTTCAGTGGCAACAATGATGACTGACTGCTTCTAAAACAATGCAAAAAAATGGGATAATTCCTTCACCTCTCGACCTTCTTAAAAATAATGACCAAGCGCGCAGCGCAGGGTTCATTACTTTTAAGAAAGCCTTTGGGCTTAGGCATTACCCCTGTATATAAATTTTCGCACCTAATGCGTGCAAGCGTGCTCTTATCAGGCTGCATGAACAAGACTTTATATAGTCGGCACCGTTCGCTTAAATCAAACGTCAGCAATACGGTTTGAGGCAACTCCTATGTAAAGTGAATTTTCGGGGTACAAAGTCGATTTACCGGCTTGGTAAGTTTGCCTTCTGCTCGTTTTGTTTGTTAGTATTGACCTAGTACACGACCTATTTGTTGTCATTTATTTAGTGACTGCCTTAAAAAGGGTTGTCCACTAGTAAGGAAAATTATCTCTTGCTGTTGGTCAATGTCGCCCCATATAAGGGAAGCCAGATTAAATAAAAAAAAAAATGACTCCATTAAGTTACAGTCCTTAATGCAATAATTATTTGTGAATTTTTGGATGATTTTTCGAATGTTTTTCATGTATAAAATTTAGGGCGGGGGGTGTGGCGGGGGGAGATGTTTAAAATTTTGGGAAAATGGGAAACTATTGGATTTGGGGGTTGTTAAAAATTAAAATATCAAGTGAATATTTAGTAGACAACTACCAGATAGTCCACCACCACCACAACAAGGTGCCTGACCTTGGCTGACTAACTTGTCGATTGTTGATGGATTGATAAACGTATAAACTGCCGCTTGCACATCTTCATTAGGGGTTTTCCCGGCGGCGGGGGGGCGGGGGTACTCAACAAATTTTTATACGAGGAGGCTCCGCCCCGAGGTCCAACCCCTTACCCTTTTATATACCATTTTTGACGAAAAAGGTACCCCTTTCGTTTACCTTCTATTGACAAATGGTACCCATTTCACATACCCTGTTTAGAACTTTGCATATTTTTTAACTGCTGTAAATGCGCTGTCTTTTAAATAGGAATCAATCACAAAAATAGAAAATTTTCTAGACTTTATAAAGCCATAAAATTCATCTGTTAGCCCTTGACAGATTTCACTACCCTTTCGTATGCTTCAACAAGTAAAATCCCTAGCCTTTCATATACCTGACGCCTGAAAAAAGCACCCCTTTTGGGTGGAGCCTTCCCGTATAGCCCATTATAAGAAGTACCCGTTCCCCCGAAGGGTTTTAGAAGGGAATTTATGTCCGAGGGAGCTTATAATTGGAATAGAAAATTTAAAGCACTTCGAAACAAGCTATAGTAGAGAGGGGTTTATGGCCCGGATCAAAGGTATGTTCTGAGCATATGAATGATTGGCAATATCTCTCGCTAGGAGACCAAGAGCGAAAAGTAAATCTTGAGGTTTTCTAGTGCCTTAACGTTTAAAAATTGGAACTGAAGGAAATTGGCGAATTGGTGGTGAATTTACTTGGTTTGGATAAACAAATTGACATTTCTGAAAGAGGATAAACATAATTATCTAACTTTCTACGTTTGGAATGAATGTACGCGAAGTTTAAAATTGGGCATTCAAAATGATAAGTTCAATCACAATTATTTATGAGCGTCACAATACAACTTTCAATAGAGGATAGAAAATTACGTTCGCTCTCTTATCCGGAGGGGGGGGGGGGGGGGGGTCTTCTGTCCTCTCTTGGTTCTTTAAGATTCGAGAGACCGTCTGATACTGTACATTAATGTATGTGTTTTTTCTCTTTTTTAAAAAAAAGATTTGCCTGTTTTGCATATTTTGTGGTATTCAACTTGTGATCGTTCCAACCACGTTTCATAACTGCAGCGGTGGTCCTTTGCCTTTAATGTATTCAATACCGGTCTGAAAATGGATATTTCCTTTGTATCAGTTAATATCCAATATTTCCTTTGCTTCAGTAACTTTGCTGTTCATAGAGCATCAACCCAACATCCTAACGCAACCTGTCACTCATTTATCGTTTTTTATTTGTGAATAAAAGTATTTTTGTAGGACCCCTTGTAAGCTGACGTTTTGCTTTCATCCTTGGCAGTTAAGATAAACTTCTTAGTCATCAAGTTGAAGAGAACAGATAATGTTTTCCTACTTCATATGCCGGTTTCCAATTCCATTTCCGATACTGGAGAAAGCCGACCCGCTGATTCACCAGCGCAACAGAAAACTATGAGAAACGCGATACAAATTCTTCTCCTGAAATGAACACACAAGATCACTTTTCAACCAATGAAAAACTCGCACGCCATCATACACTACCCTTAATTTCCATATATTCTCCCTGCCATTCACCGTCTTAGGAGTCTTTCCGAAACTTTGTATAAGTAAAACTCTGCTTCAAAGAGGAATTTCCCTTGCATTCTTAAGTTGCTGGTGAGCCGTTTAAGAATATTCTAATTTACTTGTCTTTTTTAAACTCTCTTATTGTTCCCTCGCTTTGAATAACATGTTACTGAAACGTTTAAGTATACAACATAGGAGAAAGAAATGTAATCAAAAACATTATTTCAGTTGCTGGTTGGGACTTATAATTGGATGCATGTTTTTGTCTACAGGTAGATGGGCCTATAATCGAATCCCCCCGCCCCCTATAACGGGGGCGGGGGGATTCTTACAAATGGCGGAGTCTATATAAGCGGCAGTTTACAGTAATTCTTCATCAGCTGACTAAATGACTGACTTATTGATAAATCTTGACTGACTACTGACAGACTGACTGAATGAATAATTGATTAAGTGATTGATTTAGTCTTAACTGCTCAATTCCAAAAGCTAAGAATGTAAAATAACTGTTTCACAAAACCCTCCTTTGCTACCGTGGCACCTAGCCCTCATATTTAGCATATCCATTCAAAATAACATCAAAGCCCTTCTTACGGACAACCGCTTAAGGCGGTTCGACCCAATATTTCTGAAGGCATGCCATTCAGCTTTGGACCTCCTATACGCAAACAGCTTAGTCTATAATGTAAATACATTATAACACTTGGATTACACATGGACTGAATTTTTTTAAGATATTAGTTTTGAATATCACGTGACAATAACCTCACAATGCTTTTTGCTCTTAGCTTTTTCCCTGAGGAAACAAAAGCCCTTACATTTTCTCTAAATCAACCGGCTTAATACCAATTAAGAAATGGTAAACGTGCTGAGTGCAATCATGGAGTTATGGATGCACGCGGGAGGTTGCTAAGCACGAAAGAAGCGTAAGAGTCGCACGCGTCGATAGCCGAGTGCGACTCTAGCTTCTTGAGTGCTTAGCAAACCTCCCAAGTGCATCGATAACCCCATGGTTGCACAGCTGCAACGTCTACCATTTCTTTTATAACATAATCAAAAGAGAAATACATTATTTTCCATTTGCCTTCGGCTTAGTCATCGGTCCGAGTTCATGTATGCTGCCATCTGCCCGCCCCTTTGAGTTTTTCTTTCGCTGAATCACCCGTTCTTCGTCTTCAGGTAAATTGCAAAACCTTTTTCGCTGTTATTCTGAATGGCATCTGTCTACTTGCCCTTAATATCAGGGTAAAAACTTTGAGGGAAAACTATAGCTGCAACTATAAACACAAACTAAAAAATAAGCTAAAACTAAATAAATGAAATAATTATCAAGCTTATTTATGTGACAATTTTTGAAATAAACTTAAAGTAGAAATGAGAAAATTTAACTGTAGTCCCTTTAGAATAACTGGTAACACTAATTTTAAAAAGAAATTAACTAGCTTTGTGTCGAAATCTGTCTGGGAAAATCAAGCCATGAAAGTCAAAGTTGCAACTGAAATTCGCCGACACACAGCGGGCGCTGAAGCTGTTGTTTGTCGACCGTTCTTTGAACGACTGTTATGAATGAACACTGAGGAAAAAAATAATACACACAGAAGTTATTTTTTGAAAAATTTATTTGAAAACCCAAATGTTTATGTACTCAAATGAAATTTGAGCGTAATGTGCCCGTTTAAACTCAACTAAAATTTTTAATCGATGCCACGAAAACTTGACAACAAAGCTGTCTCGAATTTGAGCGTGTTTCCTAAAATATTTGCTTGAATTTAGCATCAGCTTGACCAAAAAGTCAATAACACAATGCCAATTGATAAATTTACATTTTAAACAGACTTTCTCTTCTATAAAAAACACACAAAATGTACCTTAAATCTTTGCTCGCTCGATTTTCCTTCAGCCGATTCTAGCCGCGAGGAAAACAGACTTTCTCTTCTGTAAAAAAACACACAAAATGTACCTTAAATTTTTGCTCGCTCGATTTTCCTTCAGCCGATTCTAGCCGCGAGGAAAACATTGATTAATTCATCCAGGGCAAATTTGCCGTTTGATCTTTTGTCTTTTTTCCTTCAAAACGACAGCTTAGTATTTTCTTCAACTTCCACTTTTCATCTGTGCATTTCATCGGTGTATTTTACCGTCAGGAGAGGAGATTTTGTTGAATTTGCCTAAATTTTACCGCGCTAGCTCAGTTTCTTGGCGTGCACCCCCTAGCAAATGGTAGTGGCTAACTGACCAATCAGAGCGCTCGATTTACTTTTGTTATGTTATAACACCCCTTTTAAAGGGAAACACTTTCCATGGCCTCTTCAGTGTCCTTGTTAACGCCGTTTGACTGTATGACGGTGACTACACTTCATTCAAAGCTATTGACCTTTCTCTTCTTCTCTTACTGGTTATTTTATTTCTATGTTGCACTGGCTGATCAAAGTACAGTCAAAGCCCGTTAATAAGGACACTCAAGGGGCCAATAGAATAAGTGTCCGTATAAACGCGGTGACCGTATTTTAAGTGAGTTGCATTTAGAGAAAATGTAAGAGCTTTCTTTCCCCAGGGACCAAGAAAACTGTTCGTTATGAATGAGTTGTCCGTATTAAGCTCTTGTCTGTATAACGGGGTTTGGCTGTAAACACAAAATGGTGAATGCAAAACTGAAACTTTGCACCACAGGTAGCATATAAGCATCGGCCGTGGGGGGGGGGCCCTGGCATCGGCGAACATCGGCATTGTTGCGTAAAATTCGAAATATAAGGATTTGTATGGGAAAAAAACCTGTCGTTTACGTAACCTACGAAAATGAAAGGATTTCAATAAAAAACAGCTTACCTTACATAAATCCTTATATTTCCAATGTTACGCAACAATGCCGATGTTCGCCGATGCTAATATTTCGAGCTTGGGCTACCTGTGTTTACACTACCTCACCTACTCGACACTTTCTGACTGAATCAATGACTAAATGGCATTTCTTAGGCCTAGGGCAAACGTCGAATCTAAGTCGCGTCGAATAAATTGAAAACAGGTTGGACAAAGAGTCGACTTAATTCCAGTGTGGTAACGAACGTCGAGCCTGCGTCGATCCTATTTCAAAAGTTGCACTTCATTAAAACACGAGAATAGGCTCGTGCTATTCAATCGATGCGCAGCTAGTTACTGCTAGGACTTGCTAGCGATATTAGTGCCGAAATTTAGTGCTCGTCGGGCCTTTCTTTGCCAATTAATTGCAAAAAATAAAAAGGGAAGACTCGAAATATGCAACGCTTTTACCGGCTGTCCATCACTCAACGTCCTCGCTTTCTACAAACACTGAGCATTAATTGCAATTAGTATAATTACATTGATGATTATCGAAAATAAAGCGCTGTGATTGGCTAGGAGCTTCGCTTTATCCCGCTATAATCACCGCGCGGTGATTATAGCATTGAAGTCTAGCAGTTTTCAAAATGGCAGCCAGATTTTTTGATGTTTCGGGGTCGGAAATTGATCAATAGTTTTATTTTCTCGAATAATCATCAATGTAATTATACTAAAACAATTAGTCGCCTCAGGCGACGTGAATATCGGCGAATAGTCACCTCGACTTCGTCTCGGTGACTATTCGCCGATATTCACGTCGCCTGAGGCGACTAATTGTTAAATAGGCAATTCGCATCTCAAGAAGTTATATTTAGCTTTCGTAAAACACGAAAAACAGATTTCGATTCCATCACGTTGTGTGCGATGTCAGTAATGACTTGCGATAGTTCGCCATTCCCGGTCGCGACGTTGTCTTTGTTGTTTGCGCAGTCCATCACATTTGAATCATTTTAGGATCGTATTTTTACCCCATACAAACATTGTAATTTTACTAGAATGGTACTTTGTTACTATCACAAAGCCTGGGTTAACTGTGGTTCAGAGCGTGTTTAGAACACAGGCGGCCCAGACGTAGTGTGTGTCAATAACATGTTCTAAGTGGGATGAGTCGTCGAATCTCCCATGAACTAAGATAGTCTAGAAAAAATAGAACAAACCAAAGCTGACATACCTTTAACTGAACGTCTCCTTGTCTTTCCTGGCTGGCTAAAGTGGCATTTTATCGAGTTTTGCAATCGTAGGTACTATACGAATCCGCTCCAAATTGCCATCGGCTAATTTGCAGGTTACGTGTGCTCCGGCTTCTTGCTCCCTGGCTCCATAAAACCCATTGCAACTGCACGATAATCGCTCGCTCATCAGCAAACACTTGACTTTTACGCTTTCTCATGGACCGCAATTGGGCTAGACTGTTCACAGTCCCCTAATTTTTCGTCAGATCGTTGAGATATAGCGCGTCTTACCATTAATGTCGGCCATCTTGTTTTTCAAATATGCCGAGGAGGCGGGCGTCGATGCAAGATGGAAGCCTGTAACGCAAAGCGCTCGATCTCGACGATCTTACGGAAAATAGAGGACTATGATCAGTCTACAATTGGGCAGGATTACTACGCGACTTGAATCATTTAAGCATAGCGGCCACGTCCACGCGGCAATACAGCACTTGCTATAGGAGGGACGGTACTATAAAAAATAAAAATACAAGGTCTTCTAAAAAAACTAATATTAATATAGATTTAGCCAGAGCGGCTCTCAATAACATTTGGAAAAATTTCCCTATAATCCCATACATTAAATATGCATTCTGTGTCATTAATTATGCATCCGCCTTATTGTCTTTTAACCCTTTAAACCCTAAGATCAAAATTTGAATTCTCATTCTTTGCCCCTATTCATTTCCTACAGAAGTAGTGGGGAGAAGTTGATAAAATATCAAGGAAATGCATCGTGTGTGATCAAGTCAGTAATTCTCATGACCAGTCTGTTTTATAAAGCATTGATATGACAAGTAGAAATTTGATGCTGATCACTCTTAGGGCTTAAAGGGTTAAGACAATGGCGAATTCCCTAGAGTATTGCATATATACATCGGTAATGAATACTTGCTGCGTTAATGAAAGACGATTTCAATTTCTGTTTTTTTTTTATCTTTTTGTACCCTTCTCTTTCTCTTTTTTCCCCTCCCATTCACCGACCACTCTCTCCAGTGCTACCGGTTTCCTTTTTCCTTTTTTTACTCGGTAGTCGGCGAGATTTGAACCAACGCTTCCCTGTAGCTCTGGTGTACCTGTCTCTCTGCCATACCACTAGACCACCCCCTGGTCAAAAAATTGATATCTTTTTGCGTGCTCAAGTTCAAATGTACATAACAAAGAACTGAAATGTGTATTCATGTAAATTATTCACGCTTTTGCTTGTAACAAATCCACGAAAACATGCATTTGTTCAGGCTATAACAAGCACGCACAGGCTTCACAAACACTCCTCTCTTGTATTACACTTGTCGGGGACTTGGTCAACTTTCATGTTTAGTATGGCTCAACGAAACTTTTGAAAAGCTCTCCAGAATACTGCTGGATCATGACCGCGACCGGTATATAGACTGGTGTAAGGACAAAATAAGCAGCCCTCACAACTTTTGTTAAATGTACAAGAGCTTAGGGAGCGGACTTATAATTTAAATGAAAGCTGATTCACTCAGTTTCCTAACCCTAATAACTAAACTTCAGGGTCATTCGACGTTTTCCAAAAATACCCCGGCCGTTATCCAAGAAGAGCAGAGATAACGAAAATCAGTTTAGCCATCATTCGTGCTTAAATTTTGGAGGTGTACAAACGTGATGAGTGATGAATATGGGTCTTGTGAATATCTACAAGAGGATGGCTAGGAACAGCCCAAGCTTGGTAAAATACACCCAGCTGACACAGCTGCCGAAAGGCAGTGCATCGAAAATAGATGGAGGGGTAAAGCATGGTTTGCTCTGTACAGGAACATTCAAAGAACTATTCCACGAAAGCAACTCCTGGCAGGAGTTTTAAATATGTGGCGTATCAGGGACTTTAAGATCCAACGACGCAGACGGCAACGAGAACGTCAAAAAACAATAGGTTTTATTAGCAAAACAACAACTTTGCACGTGCATCGCGCTTTTTTGCACATTTCTTTGCCCGTGTTGCACGACTGCGACGTGAAAATGCCTAATTTCGCGTTTTATAGGGTACGTAAACAAGCAACGACGAAGTTATATTTCTCTTTCCGAACTAGGATATGGTACCTAGGAACTCAACTCCTGGAGGGTTCGCCTACATTTGACCAAGTAAGTGGGTAGGAATAATTGCGATAAAGACAGAAAGAACACAAATTCACTTTTTTAAACGAGGCTTTTTTTGCCGTCGCGTCGTTGGATCTTAAAGTCCCTATTGTCGCGCGGAGGCGGTCGCTATGCTTGAATATTGAAGTCGCGTAGTAATCCTGCCTGTTTACGGTTCATGACAAAGCGTAAAGGTCAAGTGTTTGCTGATGAGCGAGCGATAATCGCGCAGTTGCAATAATGGGTTTTGTGGAACCAGCGAGCAAGGAACCGGAGCACACGTAACCTGCAGATTAGCCGATGGCATTTAGAGCGGATTCGTCGATTATTCTCAAATTTATAGCTCTTCGCGTGGAGGCGTGGAGATGGTCTGTTTTTTTTTTGTAGTCAACCTTTAATTCTTCTTTAGTGGACAGTACCTACGATTGCAAAACTCGTTAACATGCATGCAACTTTAACGGGCCAGGAAAAACAAGGAGACCTTCAGTTAAAGGTATGTTAGCTTATTATAAGTTTGTTATATTTTGACTTCTGGACTATTTTAGTTCATGGGAGATTCGACGACTCATCCCATTTAGTCTATGTTACTCAGACACACACTACGTCTGGGCCGCCTGTGTTTAGAACGGCGTTTGCTAGAATGCCGAATCACTGTCGCATTATCCGACTTAGGGGTGACGAATGGTCTTTGCAAGCATGCCGAGCACTGCGATTTTTTTGCGAGCACGAGCAAAAATAAAACATTTGCTTTGCGAGCTTGCGAACAACGCAAAAATTTGGGGAGCACGAGCAAGCGAGCACTCGTTTAAATTTTGCGAGCAAATCGAGCAAAGGTAAATTTTGCGAGCAGTTAAAAAATTTTAATGGACCATTCATCACCCCTCGACTTGGCAAGTCGAACTTATGCCGGGGGAGAACCACTTAATTTGAGTCGAACTTAATTGCGGCAAACGTCGAGCCGTTCATGTGCCTATTTCAAAATTAATAGATTAAGATCGAGTAAAATTCGACGTTTGCCCCAAGCCTTTGATTCCTAATCATCTATATTCAGTACAAAATGACAACTGACCTACTCAGTCGTTAGATACAATATTGCTTCATAGAACTTACCAGTGAGTTTACTTTGTCCCTCTGTTGCTGATATTATTAGGAGTTTTTCATGAGTGGATGTTACGATAAAGCCAGAACTGAAATGGAAATAATGTGGACAAATCAACATGGGACCGGCCAAGCGGCGGATCACTTGGTAGATTCACAAGTCATCTTACAATACATGTGTCAGCCGTTCCCTGATGGAGAACAGCCTTTAATTAACGTAAACTCACAGTTTAAATTCGACACTATTCGAAATGGCCAGACGAGTCAAGCACCAGGGTTTGCTTCCTCGCATCCAGAGAGTTCTAAAGCCGCCAAGACCTTCGGAATACATGAACCGTACAATTTCTACCAGTCGTATAACCGCCGTGAGCGAAACAAAGGTATATGAATTGTTTGTACAATTATACACCCTGGCAATGACTAGTCAGACTGTCTGTTCATTGTCTTAGGTGTAACTCAAGGGTATAACTTGTATGTAAAGTCTTCTGGACTTAAATTCCTAAGAGCCTTAGAAATACGAGAAAGCAAATTTCGTCCTTTGCTTGTTAACGTTCTGTAGTAACGAGCCGCAAGTCCGCTTCAGTGAACAAGCGAACACACCCTAAGTATGGTATTAGAGTCCTCCTATTAGGCATGTTTTGTTAAAAATATATAAACCCGGAGTTTTGAAAACCGGGTTAGCAAAAAACCAACTCATTCTACTACTTGGCAATTAAAAACAATAAGAAATCATTCAAAGAGCGATTAAAAGTTTTTATCTGAAGTCTGGCAGTAAGTTAATGGTGCCTAGAAGCATTTCGGCGAGTCTAAACATTTATTCAGTAATCTGCGGACTCTGTGAAGTTTAATTTCAAACTGGTGTCTTTTCAGTCTAGAAATTTTTAAGTTGAGTGAACTGCAGCCAAAAAATTGTCTTGTTAAGGCTTACATAACAACATTAAATAGTTATAGCAAAACACCGCTTTCTTACGAAGACCGATAAACGATAGGATTTCGCATGGAATAGACAACAAGCTGATTGAAACATAGAACACGAGTTATCGCCCTCTTATCTGCAAAAACCGGCCTTTGGTTCAAACCCAAGAGCCCGCTGAAACAGAGGCACCCAACGTCAACTTTCGGAAAATAGCTGTTCGGAAGACGATTTGAGATCTAAAATTTTCGGAACAGTTTTTGTAAAATTTCTTGCTTGTCTGCCTTTCCTAGGATTTTCGAATGTCTAAAAAATGGTATAATTGCCCATTTTCACGGTGCTTTACCCTAAAAAGCTCACCTAGAATTTTCGGCAGCCTTTTTTGTGGCTGAAATTTTCAAAAGGTAAGTTTTGATCCCTATAATTTTCGAATCACTATGACTTTCAGATAGTATATAGGAAATCCGAACAGATGAAAAATTTTTAGAGGATAAAAATATGCCTATATCTACCGTTTAAATACTAAAATACGTTTTAACAATGCTATGTATAAGTGGTTTTGAACTATATTCTCGTTGGGTGCTCCTGCTGAAACTATAGACCTCAGCAGAATATTCGGGTGCAACAGCTCAACCACGCGACCACATTTTTGCCTATCAACACCATGCGGAAATCATACAATAACACACTTTCGCAGCACTGATAAGTCTATCCACAACAACGCATAATCTTCTCACGTCTAACACAAGCGAAATATAACTCATACTAGTAATAGCTGACACTACAGCTGCCCCCGCTCTGTATATTTTCGGTCAATAGCATCATCCTGGTCGTTGTGTAGCTCTTTGAAATATACCGATTCATAATGAAGATTTTCATACATATTCCATGCAATAGGTGCGATAAAAATTCGATGCACAGTTTCAGTTCGATTTACACAGCTTTGCTCAAAACATTCAGCTTTGAGAATAGTTTATTCTAAACCAGCCATAAGAAAAGATTTAATTAGAAGTTGAATTTTTCGCTGTTTCTCTTCTACTTTTACATACAGTTCATTTTTAATTATTTGCCGGAAAGTAAAAAAAGGAATTTGACCTATTCACCCTCGCGAATTCTACTCTTATTTCAACCGGTCAAAGAGAGAGAAAGAGTGTCTTTCCAATCAAAGATTTGTGAACTCGTGTCTGGCAAACTGTCCAAGTGTTTATTGCCCTGGCAGGGATTTCGCCCAGCAGGCGAAATCCCGAGGAGGCACCCTTAGCTAGTAACTCGCGCATATATTAACGAAAGTACTTACAGTTGAAATATACAGTCAGTATGCCAGACAAAATCTCGATTTGCTTGAACAGCCCCCCCCCTCCCCCCCCCCCCCCCCCCCAAAGAAAAAACCTATCTTCCTTAGGCCACCATATTTTCACTTCGCTTTTGATCGGGTGCAACGAGGCGGGGCCTGAGAACTGCTAACAAACATCAAAACATCTAAACCGTCAGATGTAAGTAGCCATCCTGTGCGGGCATAAAATAACGGCTTATTTAGGAAACTATAAACTGTTTGCTTCTTTAGCTTGATAAGTAAAGGCATTATTTCTGTTTAACAGGTTTGTTTACCGCTGACCAAAAACTTAAAGAAGATCGGGCAATCTACACGCGGCAAAATAATGACGGACCAAGGTATGGATATGAGGTTCCTGAGGAGCGTGATTACTATCCATACTGGGGCCCCAGCCCTTGGAGGGACATTGCCATCATGGTCAGCGATAAGAAGACCTCGGATTTAATGGAGAAACATGTCAAAAGTGCTGATTACGGCTACAAATGTGAGTGTATGCCGGTCGCTAGTTAACACGTTAAGTAGCATACAGTAAAATCCCGAGAGTAGGAATCTACATTTTCCCTAGTTAGCCTAAACAGGTTCTTACATAAGTGGTAATTAGCAGAAATGTAAGTTATTTAGGTTCTTGATAGATTCTTATTTCGTGAAGAAAAAAAATGCGTGGTAACTATGAACGAGTATTTACAATTAGTGGTATTCAGCTTATTCCATGAAATCTACCGGCAAATAGACTGAAGCACTGACCACATTAATTTTGAAGTCCTTTTGCCCAAACGTACAGAATTTCTTTCATAGAGTTTAGAAAATGAGAACCTGTTTCAGATTTAGGCTAAACAGGCTAGGGGACTGCCTAACTGACAAATTTTACCTTAACAGGTTCTTAAAAACCATGCTTTAAAAAAATTAACGTTGCTTTTGGCCAATCTAAATCCGGATTTCGCAATCAAAAATGCGATTTATCATTTCATTTATAATCATAACTATAACAAAATTGTGAAATCTGATTGGCTTTCAAGTGCCCTGATTTCAGCCTTAATTGGACAGTTTAATAGGACAGTACGCGTCATGCCTAAGTTTAATATGACAGTAACGCCATCACGCGCGCGCTTAAATGGCTTTTTTTCTCACTGCTGGCAAAACAAAATTTCGAATTTCTTGCGTTTTGATTTAAAAAATAGCCCATTATATTACAAATTTTGTTAAAGTTATGATTAATTGGTAACAGAACTTCGTGTCGTCCAATTCGGTCTGTAATCATACTCGTGATTAAACAAATCTGACTCCCGCTACGCGGTCGTCCGATTTTGTTAATCACTCGTATGATTACAGACCGAATTGGGCTCCACTCAGTCCTGTTACCATTACTAATCTTAGATTGTAATCCAAACGATCCACCTTCACGCTTGAATCATTCAGATTGGAATCGCTCCATGGTTTTGGATTTTTGTTTCATTAAACAAAGCTGCTTTTCGATCGCAAGAATGTGCTCGTTCACCAAGTAATTGATACATATGGTGGGTCAAGGTCAATTCAGGCAAAAGTTATTATACTCCTCCTCTCTCTTATGCCGTTTAAAGATTGTACTATATTAAGCTCAAGTTGCCTTGTAACTCTAGACCCGCAAAGAAGCGAAGATACTTTGAAGATTCTCACCGCAAATATGTCCAATACCGTATTTCTGCATCTTTTAAGGACTAGCCTGAATTTCATCCGACTGCTTCGAGTCGTTTTCTCCTCTCAGCAACGTCTGAATCGACCGGCCGTTAATGCCGTCCAGTGACGTCATCACTACCCAAAAACCGGGTAGTGATTTGGATTGGTTGATTGTCTAAACATTTGCATAATTATGCATAATTATGAGAAATTTTAGCGCGAATTTGTAGCTTGATATTCACGGGATCACATCCCTGGTATGCTTGCGTGGAGTCCAAACATTTCGATAATCTTTATCGTAAACAGCAAAATTGCCCTCGTCTTCGAAACTGAAATGCCAAATTGAACTGCGAATGAAAAATCATTGCGGAGAGTCGGTAGGTTTTTCATTTAGAGCCGCTTTGTGGTTTCGGCAGTGATTTTGTTTACGCGAAGTTTCTGAGACCAATGTTGTAATTCGACCTTCTAGCTATTTTCAACGTCAAGTGTAATGATTCCGTTAGCTTTTCTTTCTTGTTTCTCTCCTGGGTAGATTTTGCTCTTGAAGGTTCTTCATTTTCACTGAGCAAATGTGATTTTAGCCGCATGTTTCACACTGAGAGGTCATGATACACATGGCTAACTCAACAAGGGGATCGTCGCTTATAATAATGATAATGATGACGATGGTGATGATGATGATGATGATAATGATTATGATAATAATGATGATAATGAAATTGCATTTCACAGATTTCTGCATCATGCCAACCAGACTACCAGGACATGATGATTGTCCAAAAAAGAATGATGGCCAACTAGGGGAAAAGTGTGTCTCTAAATACCTCACTGAGAAGGATTGTAAGAGTCAAGGTGGAAAGTGGACAAGGTTCATCACCAACGTTATTGAGAAAACTGCTGGGGTCCTGAGCACTTGTCATCAAATCGGAGACATGCAGTTGAAGAAAGGCGTTCCGTATGAGCCACACAAGGTTTCACAAGGAGCAGATGAACTAGAACAGTATGTTCTTATTCAGAAACCGCCTGATGTTGTGTACGCACCTCCTACTTACGTCAACCACAATGGAGTAACAACGGAGGGGAAGTTTTCATCATACAAGTGGAAAGTTCCTTGCTTTCCTTCCAACGTGACTCAACGCTGCGTGTTGCGTATAAGGTAAGATGACAGAGACCGTTAACATCAGATTTTTCATGGGAAACCGCTGATCCGATACCTAAGAATGTCATGTGACCACGGTCTTGCGGTCTCGTTTGCTTATGCAGCTTACGTTTGATTGGCGAAAATGGGCTTCCAGCGGTAAGTGACTTACAGCAAGGTTTGTTTCTCATTAAAAATTCTACAGCCTCACGTTTAAAGGCACGAAGTAGAATTCTATATCCACCTTTGATGTGCTAGTTAGATTTTTTATCTCGAAGCTACAGTGAATTATTCATGTTTATTGGGCGAAAAAAGTGATACACCTAGTTCGATTTCGACGAAAAACAACAACAAAAAATATGGCAGCACTAAACAATGAACGCCTTGCTAAAATTTGAAATTCCGGCAAGTACGTAATACTGCAAGCGCGTAAATGTAAACTGCACTTGCGGTTTCCCATGAAAAACCTGATGCTAAATATCTCTACGCTGTATCAGAGAGTTAAAGCATGGCGTATTTTTTCCGGCTAATGGCCAGGAGGGCGACGTGATCTTTTTTTTGCGCGCCTGCCATTTGCCGGCCCGCCGTTTCAACGAGAGGATGACATTTTTCCCGCGAGTATTTGCAGCCCATTTGTACTGACTATTTCTTCATTTTGGTCGCTTGTTTATTTATATAGCCATTCTTCGTTTGTCATCCTTCTTCTACATGTTCTACTCTGTAAAACTGAAAGAGCTTCAAATCCCAGCGAAAAAGTGTTTCATACTAATTTATTTAGTGTGCAAGAAAATTTTGGAATTGTGGAAACGTTATGTAAGTACCTAGTTAAGTTACAAATATTTTAAAAGAAGAGCTCTCCCTCCTCCAGAAAGTTCGAAAAATAAGAAGCTTGCCAGAAAGTTGGAAAACGACCCCTAAAGGAACCAGAGTGTCGTTGTTCTGGCTTCATTTAACTCCATGAAAGAGATACCAAAAATTAGCTGGATAACAAATGGCTCTCGTTATTTGTAATTTAGTTAAAATTCTCTAAAAAAAAAAAAAAACGGCCGCGAATTTAGATTTAAGCACCGTAAACGATTTTACCCTGGTTTAAGAAACAGATACCACGCGGAAATCACCGTTCAATGTGTAAACAGGAGCCCATCCTAATTGATTTTCGTGACGGTGCATGAACAAACCAGTCCTGATTCAAACTTCATTTCTAGGCAAGGAGTGTGTAAGTATGTTCATGGGACAGGTAGTGCTGTGGACATGTAATAGGGACTTGAAGTGTGGAAATGTGGTTCCTGGAATCCGGAATCCATGGCGTGGGATCCAGGATCCAAGAATGTCTTAGATTCCCTCACATAAGCGACTGAGATGGATCTACGATTTTTCGAGGTTTTTGACAGTGTGAGAGAGACACCTTTATTTAATTATAAGGTTAAGGATGGCCCGTGCAGGTGCTTAAAGGCAATCATCTATATAACCTGATTGATTATCTATACTGAATATTGTTTTCTTAAAATGTGCGTTCATTCGAAGAAAAAGACAATTTCATTTCTTGTCGTAGATATAACATCACCACTGACGATGTTCCACGCGAATTCGATGCCAAAGATAATTCAAAGTAAGTTCAAATAAAATCAGAGTTCGTACTATAGCGTTGTTTCAAGACTTTTGTATTAATTACGCAAATTTCTGTTAAAAAGCTACCCTCTTTGATTACGATTAAGATTGTGATTGTGAAATATGAGAATGATTAGGACAAAGATTAGGGAGAATGCAACCTCTGCTAACCGTGCATTTATAAAAAGAGGCTGGATATCTATTGTTCATTGGCGGATCATCTGATGCCCACCCCTTCCATATGGTCATGTAGCAGCTGCTCGCAACAGAAGTCACCAATGGTGCGTTTCCCTGACCCCAAACAATACTAAAACAATGGGAAGAATGACATGTCATTGTTTCCCGCGACCAACAAGGAGATACCTTCCGAGCAGCTCCTATACTATCCCTTCCATAGCGAACAAACTACCCTGCGCTAGCTTGTATTTTAAATCTTAATCCTATGTTATATGTTGCAGAGTGAAGGGTAACCCGAAAACTAAAGCTGTTGACAGACATACAGTTCTTCAGCTCGCTTTGAACACCGCACAACTTGGACGAACATTTCAAGACAGAAGTCACGTGTTCCTGCTCAAACCGAGGACCTTTCTTCCTGAAAAGTATCAGCATTCCACCATAAAATATATCTTTGGGATGGGAAAGCGAGGGAACATTGTACAAACTTATCCCGCCATGGAATATCGCTTCTTTCCTGAAATCCTTCATGTTTCAACAGATGATCTCGTGTGTTTTGTCTGGTCTGGTGAGAATATATTTCTTAGTCGACAGTAATACATTTTGATTTGGAAATCGTCAGAAAACTGAATCTACTGATCTTTTTGGTTTCCTCAGTAGTAATAGACTGAGGTGGTAGTGGTGAGTGGTAAGTGGTGAGTGGTAGTGGCATTGGTGGAAGAAGTGGTGGTGGTAGTGGTAGTAGTAGTAGGATGCTTTATTTGTACGACCGTAACATTTTACAGTATTACTAAACTAATGTTCATTTCTAAAGTTAAGTACAAAGCGAAGTACTCTAATTCAATACATTAATCAGAATATTAAGTTACTCTTTCACCTGACAAGAGTATTGTGTCGCTTACAGGGGCGTAGCCAGCTTTTCGACTAGACGAGGCCCGGCTGACTTTAGCCTGAGAAAAGAGCCGACATTTCGGGACGTCACCATGAAATGACG
The DNA here is from genome assembly GCA_038088405.1 of Porites divaricata. NCBI lineage: Eukaryota > Metazoa > Cnidaria > Anthozoa > Scleractinia > Poritidae > Porites > Porites divaricata. Next base: position 18,264,277 of record JBBMOI010000007.1, read on the forward strand.
TCAGAGAAACGAGCGTAGAAATTCCATACTAACGACGCGCCACTACCCAGCTCAGGGTAGTGTTTCTGATTGGTTGAAACAAATTTCCCACACGGCACGACCAATCAGAAGCACTACCCAGATCAGGATAGTGCGCGTCATCAGTACGAAATTTCTGCGCTCGTTTCTCAGACGTCATTTCACGGGGAAACCGTTAGTGGGGTTGGGAAATGTCGGCTGTTTTCTCACGCTAGGCTGACTTTCATTTTCACAAATCCTGAAAATTGCACGCATGACTAGTACCCACTGACCTCACCAACTCTTTGAGCTCTTAAGCTTTTAGCTCACTCCAACAATGCATTAAAGTGTAGGGTGTCCAGTTCCTATTTTTCCCTTTTTCCCCTATTTTTTAGCCTTTTCCTATTTTCTCCTATTTTTAAACTAAAACCTCCTATTTTTCCTATTTTTAGCTGTAACAAAGTTGAGAATGGAATTATAGTTGTATGTGTTTTAGAGTGAGATTATCATAAAGCAAGTAGTATGATGTTGACTTTGATGTTCTAAAATTAGCAAAAATAATAGTTACATTTGTTCTTTTTATGACCTCTATTGCCTGTTAGAGTTCTGTTAATTCTTTTAACACCTCGGAAAACCTGGCTCCGTACTTACAACTATGCGGTCTTTTGACTCAAACAAGCATATTGTCAACTAGCTATCAATTGCAGATTAAAGGAAGGAAAGCTTTTCATGGGACTTTTTAGTCCTAGTTCGATATCCTTCAATGATAACGCAATCGTAAGAAATTTCTATCCTAAGAATTTCCACTCTTCGAAGCTTTTGAAAGATTTGCCGCCAACTTGAAGGGAATTTTCATATTATCACCTTTGATTATAGAACCATGCTCGACCTGTAGTCAAGCATATCACCTCTGATTACGGTGTAACTAAGCCAATAAGCTAAACGTTTTTACTCCTTCTAAGCCGCGAAAGTTGATCTAAATCCTACGACCGTAGAAGCTGAGAACTGTTAGCCTTTATTATAACCCCGATGGGATGCAGGGAGGCTATCTTTGCAACGCGGAAAGTACTATTGATTTTCCTATTTTCTCCTAATTTTCCTATATTCTCAATGCTGAGTTTCCTATTTTCCTATTTTTTTGAGCAACCATGCTGCTGGACACCCTGAGAGGGATTAAACCAAAAATTTGTAAGCCCCGGCCTACCGGTGTACGTATCGGCTGACTACCCCGGCTTTGGCGTACACTAGTTCGGATATGAACAGATCGATGAATTTCAGAACCAAGTTATTCGCTTTATAGTCGTTACAATTCTCAATGTGGGTTAATTTTCTCTGAGATTTGTTTCTCTTCAATGTTAGGTTCTATTTCGTTGGCTTGGTTTAAGAAAACCTGCCGCTGTGCAGAGTATTTCTGTCATTGAATCAGGAAATGAGTCTCATTTTCAACTTGTTTTGATTCTAAAATGTACATTGTACATACTATCTGTCTTCTTATTGGCTAAGACCTACGGCTACTTTTGGAAATCAGCGCAACCTACAGATTAGTTGCAGATAACTGACAAATCTGTAGGTTGCGCGCGCAATACATGATTTCCAATATCAATAATATATAGATTTAGCCAGGGCTAAAAGCGAAGCTCCATTAATAAATTTATAAGTTAAAAGAAACAATAAACTTGTAATCCACAAGTCAGTTAAATTAAGGGCACATTCGTGTGACTTTTGAGGGACAGCCTAAGTGATTTTAGAGTGTAACAAATCTTGCATCGAGTTTGATAGCCTTATATGTACACCCAAAAAATAGCACTGGCAATCATCTTCGGTCACATTTTAGAGCAATAATGGCTCTTGATCACGGTAGATTAGGCGTGGAAAACAAATTCTTGGAAAACAAATCAGGCCGAATTTTTACGTTCGACAAGTTTACTTTAGAAAATCTTGCCAACAAATCTGGGTGCTTGCAAATCAACCTTTTATACTTTTTATACATCACATCTGAGGTGAAAGAGTAACATGAGGCGCTGTTTTTATCATACAGACCGCCTGACCTCAGACAATTAGCAGTCAGTTTCACAATTTTTCAAGACTAATTCCATTCATTCAATATTCAGGACCATCGAAGCACGCATGGGCTTTTAGCGAAACCGTGCAAAAAAATTCCAAAATCACCTACCAAGTTCGCAAAGAAATTTTAACAGAGTTACACTTCAACATAATAAAGAATTTATTGTGTTTATTTTTTATTGATAGTTTTATGACCGTCACGGCGATGTGTAATACGTGCGGTACGTTGAGTACTCTTGCAAGCGATGTTTATGAACAACTGTAAACAAATAACGGCAAAGGGCGGCAAAGCGATGAAAATTGCAAAAGACAACTAACAATAAATAAAAGATCAGAAATATAATTCGGTAGAACATTTACAGAGACAACAAGTTTTATTCACGAAAACAAGTATTTAAGTGTCTATAAGAATCCTAGAGTCTTTAAGCTTAAAAATTAAGTTTAATTTTAAGCCGCCGGTTTCCCGGTGTTTGCTGTTTTCCTCGATGAACTCGCGACAAGTAAATCGCTCAAAAGTTTTCTTTCTACAGCCAAAATAATATCTAAATATTCTTCGGAACGGTTTTTCTTGTTATGTGCGGTGAAATATCGACTAAAGGCTTTTCAAAGTTCTGTAAGCTTATGTCAAACCTCATACTAGGTCAGATCAGTGTCTCAAATCTAAATACAAACGTGCATAAACTAGCCTCATAAACTGCGCTCGACTTCATGAAAACAGATATAAATACAATGATAACTCAGGCTTACCATATTTCGAGATGCAGCTCCTGAAAGCTATCAAGTAAGGCCTGAATCGCTTACGCATCCAGCAAGGTGAAAAACAAAAACGATGCCATCCGAAATCGGATTTCCGACTTTGACTAGCAGCGCACTTCTCAACCAAAAATTCAATAAACAAACCAGCCATTAATAACGTTAACAGAAGACTCTTGGTAGCAGCTGTATTTTATTTTGTACATCTAGTGAAAAAAGACAGTTATTAAAAACATCACAAGTTGACACAAAACTCTGTCAGCTTCCGTCAGTTGTTGAAGCAAACAAGTTTCAAGATGTTGTATGAATTTTCCGCATGAACTCACCTGTCAAATTTTGACCAATCAGGGCATAAAAATTGGACGTGGAGCGTGACCAAAGCGTGACTATCCTGAGAAAAGTGAAAACCATCTGTTTTCCCTTCTTGCATTTTTAAATAACTGGCTGAATTTTCGCTTCCGAGGTCAGTTTGAAATCAAAATGTTAATAGTCTAGTGCTGGGCCATAATGACATAAACACAGCATATTTCATATGAATTTTAAAAACAAATTGAGCCTGCGATCATCTGAAAACTAGTAACTTGTCAGCGGATAATTTCAAAAAAATACTCGCCCTGGATGGGTCGACACCTGAGCCCGCGATACGTCCAGGTGATACTGGTCAGCGGATACCTTGTCTTGACAGCTGTCAATTGATCACAACATTGATAGTTTTCTCCTAGGCTCCCTGGGCTCCCAAACTAGCTAGAAAGTGTGAGAATGAACATTGGTTTCCCTGTGGTGCGAACGGACGGTCGGTCGGTCACGTGATTACCAAATTTTCTGGGATGGGTAGATTACCTTAGCTACGGGGCTGCGCCCACGCGCGCGCTTGGCGCGCGCGAGGAGCTCCGCTATCAATTTTCAAAACAATGTGCCATAAACACGGCAATTATTAGATTCGGTTTTTGTGAGATCCTAAATAATCAAGTTCTCGGCAAAGGTTATCAGCCTCGGTCTTCGGCTCGGTTGATAACACTTACCACGACCTTGATTATTCCGGATATCACAAAAACCTCATCCAATAATTGTTTATAAGCTATTTTCTGTGGGCACATGATCGACCTGATATATAGACCTACAATAGTTCAATCATAAGCGCCATTGCGTATTTTAGATTTCACGAAAATTCGGCTTTCATCAAAATGTCTTAACTGATATAGACTGAATTTACATGTAGAATATTCTTTCTTAAAAACTTTGTAAAATTCTAATTTCTTAGAATGTTCAAGACTGTGTCTCCAGAAAGATATATATTTCTCTTTCATATTGTTTCTATATCATCTAATATTAGCATTATCTAAAGAATCAGGATCTAGAGCGGATGGACTGTATGGTTCTAGTGATAATTAACAATTAGTCGCCTCAGGCGACGTGACTATTCGCCAATATTCACGTCGCCTCAGGCGACTAATTGTTTTAGTATAATTACATTGATGATTATTCGAGAAAATAAAATTATTGATCAATTTCCGACCCCGAAACCTCAAAAAATCTGGCTGCCATTTTGTAAACTGTTAGCCTTCAATGCTATAATCACCGCGTGGTGATTATAGCGGGAAAAAGCGAAGCTCCTAGCCAATCACAGTGCTCTATTTTCGATAATCATCAATGTAATTATACTAAAATTGAAATAGATCGAACCAAGAATTGTTAACAGAGGCAGTTGCTTCCACAGAAGGAAAGACTGTTTAACTAGAATCATTATCGTTGTTGTTTGGATAAATGAAATATTTTATTGCATGATACGAATTCTCTGATTAATTGGGATAATCAGTGGTAGTCTTCCAAGTTCGGCACTGCAAGCTAAGCTAGAGGCCCAACTGTTCACTTCTCTGAAGTAGCGTTCACAACCAGTGCATATTTTGCAGTAAGAATGAAGCGTGTTTAAACAGGTTTTCCAATTCTGTTTTCGATCTTGATAAGTTAATCAAATCATCTGCATTATCTGCATACAATAGTGAATTTATTTTTGTTCCATTTGGATAAACAAATGGATGAGAAAGTGTGTTTTCGAATAAATGAGCTAGATGTTGATACTGCAATAATGCGTAGTTTTTTTTAGCCATTTTAGGCAATGTCGTGTTCAAAACAGACGAGCAGACAGTTTGGTAAAAAAATTGCTTTATTTGCCTCACCGTAACACTGTACAATTTTTGGGAAATTATGATTTCTAGGGTCTATTCCATTATCCCTATTACGGAATAAGGTAAAGGTCAATCGAACAGACCTTTAATAAACGTACTTTCTGTTTTCAGGATCTAACCATAATCCCTCCAACAATGCTGGCCAAGGGGAAGCTCGTAAGTTGTTTTTATTGTTGTTGTTTTCAATGTTAGTAGTATCAGTACTTTTTTGGCTGCCTCTCTCCGTTGTGGTTGCTTACTGCTACGCTAAGATCAACAGAATGATGCAATCAGCATCAGCCAGTACGTTACGTGGAAACGGGGCTGCCAAAACACTTAACGCAGAATGTTGGCTTGGCGGGGAGGAAGAGGGGGGGGGGGGGGGGCGGGGGAGGGGGTTAGGTGGTTAATTTTGCAGAAACCTATACTGATCCTAGAGTTTATTGTTTATAACCATATCCTACCATATCCTACCATACAATATACTTCATCTTGGCCAATCAGGTCAATAACCAGATTTATTATTCATTCAAAATATTTTCCCGTTTCTGATTGGTTAAAACCACACGCATAATTCACCATAACCAGCTGCTGAATTGTCATATTGAACCGATGACGTCAAAATGACGTCAAAAGTGCAGGAATTTGTCATATTGAACCGGTGACCGAGAAAACATGGGGTCGAGGTTGAGTTGTTTTGGTTCTTTGAACAAATGGAGGAACTGTCGGGCGAAATATTGTGTAAAAACATCGCAAGAACAACAAGAAGTCAACTCGACGGACAACATCTGCTATACCTGAGCAGACCTTTATCTGCTAAATTTCCCGAAATAGATGCACTACTGATAGGAACTTAACATCGACCGAGGTAAGCATGTTTTAGCTTGCTTTTAAGTTGGCGTTATTTTGAATAATAAAGCAATTATTGGATTCGGCTTTCGTAGGATATGAGGAATTCTGCAGATCTCGGAGGGTGTTATCCACTTCGGCCGATAGCACCCTCCTCGATCTGCAGAATTCTTCATATCCTACGAAAGCCGAATTTAATAATTGCTAAATAACACCATCAACTGACGTAATACATCTCACTTTGACTCTGAAAATGACTCCTGCACAGGCTGCCGAAACGTCAGTCACTAAACCAGAAAGAAATCCGGGCTTCAAGGGGATTCGAACCCATGGCCTCTGCGTTATCGCTGCAGTGCTCTACCAACCAAGCTATGAAGACCCATACATTGGGAGCAGGCCAATTTGTTGAGTTCATCTTAACCCATGAATTGAATGAAACGTTAACATAAAATGAAGATGATGTGATCTGCGGAAATACAAATTTTAAATGAAGAGATGATCGTAGCAATGACAATATGTATATACCAAAACGTTTTTTAAAATAGTCTTGAATGTCAAAGAGGACTACTTCAAATTTTCTCACATGACTTGCTATTTATTGCACAAACGTTTCGCCCTTCGGGCTTTTTCAGTGCACAAAATTTAAAAACTTTTTAAAAAACTAGGTATTGATTTTAAGATCATATTTCGATCGTATTCGCCATTTCATTAATAAACGCAGGAAAGAACGTCTCCGAAATCTCTTCATACGCATGAAAGCCTCCCAGGCCGCAAAAAAGACGTTATTAGGGGTTCGTCACGCGTTCCTGCCCCACTAAAGATCAAAATCGCTATAATTCGTCGTTTCCTGCTGCAAGAACGACAATAGACAACATTTCGGGTAAAAGAGGTTTATTTTAATCTTATATGAAGGAATTCAGTTCAGCGCATCTTATACGATGATGATTTTCCCGTACATTTCTTATAAATTAAAATCACGCAATTTGTTGAAACCCCCTTGTGCCGAGAAAAGAGCCGAAAAAGTGGACGGTCTGCTTAATGACGCCGGTGTGAACGTAGCCTACGTATAGCCGCACCCTTCCCCCCGACAAAGGAAAAACGGAGAGAGAGAGCGTTCGCATCCTTTTGGGATCAGTCTGTGATTCTGAAAAACTGTCCACAGTACCCTCCCCCTAAGCCAACATTTACATCAGCTTTTCAGTTCCATCCTGATCTGATTGTTATGAGGTAAGTAGAAAAAAAGCCCAGTAATATAAGCAATCATAACGCTTAAATCACGCTCTATGGAAACCAAGCTCTTCGCACCATTTTATCGCTACTGTAAGCCTCCTTCCATGTGATCGCTTAGATCGATTTGATTGCCTCGAGGTTTTGAGGGACACGAATGAGACAATTGTGTCGATTATAGGGAGCTCACCTTACAGTATTCTGCGAATAAGCACCCACGCTCGAATAAGCGCCAACCCCTTCCCCACCCCGTTGCTATCACTTGCTTAAATAGCAGGGATAAAAAGAAAACCTGTTTTTTGCCACTCGATGAGATAATCTATATTTTATAAACATGCATAGCGCTACGTCCGTGTGTAATGAGTGTAATATGCGACTTGATTCACAACCACTGTTTTAACAATCGAAAGATGCAGTTGTATTTTTATTGACTTTGCGTTTTCGTGGACTATGTTGTAGTTTGTTTTTGATACTTAGTCAAAATGAAGTGACATTCCTTTCAGGGGAAAATTTGATAAGTCCCCCCCCCTCCCCACAACTCGATTAAGCGCTTTTCTTTCATTTTCTTGATTAAGCGCTTTTCTTTTCTTAACGACTTCACGCGACGCATGCGTTTAAAATAATATTTCCATGATCACAATAACAGCACTCAACCTAACGAACATAACACATTTCATAATGGCCGTGTTTTCACGAGCGGTTTTTCAGGTCGCTTAGCGAGTGACAACCGGAAATCTCGTGAAAACAGTTGCTCTTCCTACTCGCTTAAGGTGGCTGAACACAGTTTTGGCAGTTTGTGAGTATATGTCATTTGCCAAATTATAGCAAGAGAAGGGTCGCAGCTCACAAGCTGAAACTTGGCATATGAAAAATATACTGATGAAAGATTTTGATTGACAGGTAAAATTTGACATTTTCGTAGTTTCCATGGCAACATGAACGATTGAATACAACCTTAAAATTTCACTTTTGCTCAGTTTACAGAAAATTCACTCATTAGATTTTCCTATAAACTTCAACATAGCTTACTATAACTAATCATAACCATTTGAAACTTATTTGACCAAATTTTAACAGAGGGGTTTTTAGATAATCAATAATATAATTGTACTGTAATTATTAAATGTGTCACAAAAATCGTCTGTTTAACTTCCATTTTAAAGTTCTCATTATCTAAAATACGATAAAAGTAAAAATTCCTCCAAATATCACAAAATTTTAATGAGTAGATTTTGAGAAATCGTCTTCTTTTTACCATTGCTTTTTCGCCGCCATGTTTGTTTGTCTGAGTTAAAACACTCGCCGTCACGCGAGTTACCGCTGACCGCCCGCAAAACTGTGTTCAGCCACCTTAAAGTTAAGCGAGTCGGCAAACTTCAATGCAATTCTCATTAAATTTAAGCCACCAAACCAGGTAGCTTAAGCGAGTCGGCGATTAATTTCCACCAATGGGAAGCAACTTGCGGTCATTCATCTGACAAGGCCGTCAAATCGGAAATCCCGTACACGCGTTCCATTTCTGTTCCTCCTCAATTGCTCTTCTTGTTTCGGCTTCTCCTTTTGGGAACTTTATATAACCTTTAGCGGTCGTCAGAAGTGCTGAGCAAAATTCATCTTTTAATTTGAGCGCAGTGCATCTTCGAACTCCGAAAACAAGTCCCGTAGTTCGGTATGAGTTTCCTGTTGCAAGCCGCCACAAAGCAACTGCTACTCGCTTCTCCACCGGAATGGCACGTCTCAAATTGAGGCCTTTCCAGAACCCACGCAACCTTCCTTCTGCGGCATATCTTTCTCCGAGGATGATAAAAGTAAGCTTCCTTTACTCTTCTCCTGCCTCTTAGTGCAAGCAATCTCAGCCTTTGCTGAAATCTGTTCCTCCGTCGAAAGAAAACTAAGTGCATATAAACTGTGATTAAAAGAAGAAGGACGAACAAGCGAGCTTCGTTTGGATCTCCCGCCATATTATTCAAAATGATTAATTCGCGCGCGTGGTCTACTCAAATTACTGTAAGATGAAATTAAATCTTACTCGTGAAAACACCTATCATTTTTAAGTCGCTTAACGGAGTCTATAAACAAAACACCTTCAGGAATGTTAAGCGAGACAAGCGCTGTCGTGAAAACACAACCAATAAAAGCTCATAGACGCCTCCTACTGATCGAGACCCTGCACTTAACACGTACGCCGACGCCATTAAACATGACATCCTTACAGTTAATCGTAATCACATCACCAACAACGTGACCAAAGATGAACGACAAGCATTACGCAGCCTCAATAAGCGACAAGACATAATATAATCAAACCAGCTGACAAAGGCTCGGGAACGGTTGTAATGGACAAATCCTGGTACATAGACGAATGCAACCGACAGTTAAATTACGCTAAATTCTACAGACAACTGGACGGGGACATTACTGACACTATTCAACAGCGTGTTACGGTTTACATCGAACGTATGTTTAACGACGGTTACATTGACGAAAAGACTAAAAAGTACCTAGTACAAACAAACGTGAAACAAGGGCGTTTTTACATACTACCTAAAATACATGAAACGGGAAATCTTGGACGCCCCATAGTTTCATCTAACAGCCAACCTACTGAACGCATCTCAAAATTTGTTGACTACCACATTAACCCTCTCATCTGTACCTTGGATTCACACATTTAAGACACTACTGACTTCCTTAATAAACTTTCTAACCTCGGTAACCTACCTAACAACGCTATTCTTGTAACCTTGATGTATCATCGCTTTACACCAACATTCCACACAATCAAGGAATTGATGCATGCCGTCATTTTCTTGATAGAAGAAGAACAGTTTCTACGCGCTGCTAATATTTCTCGTACTAACGCGTTACAGACTAAACCTGAGGCTTCCACGCATTTCTAACATCCTACACAAACATTTTAACATCTTACAATCCTCTAACCGTTGCAAAGACGTCTTTAAGCAACCGTCTTTTGTTGCTTACAGACGTAGCTCTAATCTTCGTGACCTTTTATTTAAAGCACAATTACCCGTTATCTCCACCAATCTTCCGCCAGGCTCCTTCCGCTGTGGACAGAATTGTGCCACTTGTCCAAACATTACTAACGGCCTCACAAGTTATACCTTTACGCTACTGCAGGTGAAACACGCTCCATCACTTCACACATTACTTGCAACACTAAAAATGTGATCTACATGGGTCAATGTAACCGTTGTAATTTACAATAGATAGGTGAAACGAAGTGACGTCTCAATGACAGTTTTAACGAACACAGACGTGCAGTCGACAAAACTAATATTAAATCTAAACCCACTACTGTTTCTGAACACTTTCTCTCTCACTCTAACCATCCTCATACTGACATGCAGTTAATCCAACCAGAGAAAATTCATTTTTCACGTGACTCAGTTCGTAAGGCCAGGTAGTCGCATTTGATAGATGAGGCCATGACTCTTGAACCTCATGGCCTAAACCGCCGTGACGAATTATTGTAATCCATATCCCTAGTATTTGTTCCTTTCCAGTTTATATTTTGTACGTCATTTCCGCCTCTCCTTTTTTTAAAAACAATTTTTATTGCGACATTCTCCATCTATATAATATTGTGATTCCTACATACGTTCAGTAGCATCTGTAACCTGAAGAAGGCTGGTATGGCCAGCCGAAATATTGTTATAAAAAACAATACACGTTGTTTTAAATCAGCTTTGCGGTAGTCTTTGGACTTCTCGTTCTTGGTTCTTTATATTTTGGCTGATTAGATCTCTTTTTTAGAGATCCAACGTTTACAACTAGCAGGATCTTCGTCCACGGTTTTTGCAGTTAATTTAATCCTTTCTTTCAATAAGCGCTCCTCCTTTTGTCCGAATTTGAAATAAGCTCCCAGGCGCTTATTCAATGAAAATACGGTATATATATACTTCTATCCTGGCAATTGCTATCATTCCAATCGCTGGCATCGTCTAACATCGTATCAGAGATGTCGACTGAGAAACCACCCGGGCGACTGAGATGAACCGACACTGTGATAGACTAAAGGTGATGTTACACGAGATCGACAATTCGCGACGACGATTTTGAGCAGAACAAACCGTCGCACCATTGTTGCGACATTGTTTCGAATTGGTACAACATTGCTTCATCATTGCAACGCTGTGCTGCGGTAATAATCGTCTTTGCGAATCATCCCGTATTACATCATGTTAAGAGAACATGGTTTTGATGCGCATGATCGTCTTCATTTAAATTTCAGAAACTGATCGTACCAACGTGTGCTGGGTAAAGGAAGGATGCAGTTCTCTCCAACCCAAATCTTGTTCTAGTTTCCCTTTTGAAGTGGTAGAACACGTGGATAAATTTGACTCGGATAGTTTAAACCTATACCTCAACAAAGGATGTTTCATCGGTAACAACCTAGATGACGAGCTTAATAATGCACCGGCCTCGTGCAATCCTCCGTGTTTCCGAATGAAGGTACCTGGAGAGTACTGTTACATGAGCACGCGCAATAACAACTTCTCCAATCGACGCCACGTGGGAAAAATCATTGCCAAACCTGGCAAAAAAATCCCAATCGAAGAGTATGGGGGCGAGTCACATCCGGGATTTTCCTGTAAAGATATCCAGCTCCACTCTAAGATGAAAAAAAAAGGAAATGGAGTCTACTGGATCAGACTGAGAAGGAAAGGTGGTAAGTACGTGATGTGACCATCATATAAAGGTAAAGCTATTTCACTAGCAATTTATGCAATTTAAATTCGAAAGAGAAATTTAATGGGATGGGAAAAAAGACAAAGTAAATCAAAGGTAACCAAAAGGCGCAAATGTCGCCACTTGTAATGGAATCCGGATTCCGCAAACCGGAAACAGCTCAAGATGTTCTGAATTCCACTAACGATTGGAATGAGTTCCACTGACAAAGACTGGAATCCAGTACCTGGAATCCGGAATGTACGGCGTAGAATCTATAATCCAAGACAAGACTTTCTCGGATTCTCTTATTTGAGGCAACAAAAGCCACACAAAGGGAATCTAGATTTGTACAGATCGAGAGTACTAATTTAGTTTGTGGCCCTTTATTGTGACACAGCCTCTGGTGAGGCCATTTGCATAAGCTCACTTTAAAACAAATAGACCTTATTCACGATAGTCGCCATCTTTGCACGCGCTCTAGGATCGATGGGATAAAACCTATGTCACGTGGTATTTCAGGGGGCAAAAGTAATAAAGTTTGCCAATACGAGTAATCGCGGTCGAGTTTTTTTTAATTCCATCAAAACGAGATAGATAACAATTTCATAGTTATGGTAATGTACATATTATCGAGTTTTGGCAAGATTTATGTCATTACCGTCTACCATGAGGACATCTACGGTCGCTACTGCATACAAAGACGGAACAATACACACTTCCACCCATATTGTGACATTATTGTCTTTAGGATGAAAAGATCTTCATTTCCTTTTGTCTAGAATAAACAAACTCAATAGCGATTTGTAACTCTTGATGTATTATCGCTTTATACCAACATTCCACACAATCAAGGAATTGATGCATGCCGTCATTTTCTTGATACCTGCCCTAACAAACACATCCCCACAGAGACACTATGTGATCTCTTGCGCATGATTCTCACCATGAATAATTTCACATTTAACCAACAGCATTATCTTCAAATCCATGGTACTGCTATGGGTACTAAAATGGCTCCTTCTTTTGCTAACCTTTTTCTTGGTATTTTCGAAACCAACGCTCTCACTAACGCCCCTTGGCAGCTTCACACATGGTGGAGATATATCGATGATATTTTCATGATCTGGACAGAAGGTTCGGATCGTTTGAAAATATTCGTCGATTAGCTCAGTAACATTCATCCCACTTTTACGTTCACTAGCTCTCACTCACTAACGTTCCTTTTCTCGACTTCATGGTGTCTCTACATAACGGTATAATTGAAACTGATCTATTTACTTAACCCACGGATAAACATCAGCACCTTCTCAGCTCATCATGCCATCCTCACCACACTAAGAAAGCCATTCCGTTCATATTAGCACTTCGCCTCCGCCGTATCTGCTCTACAGACGCTAAGTTTAAACATCGCATTAATGAAAACTTAAAACATATCTCCTTGCTCGTGGTTATAATAATAATTTCTAGAAGAACAGTTTCTACGCGCTGTTAATATTTCTCGTACTAACGCGTCATTATGTCATTACTGTCTACCATGAGGACATCTAAGGTCGCTATTGCATACAAAGACGTAATAATGCTCACTTCCACCCATATTGTGACATTATTGTCTTTAGGATGAAAAGACCTTCATTTCATTTTGTCTATAATAAACAAACTCAATAGCGATTTCTTCCATCGGCCATTGTTTTGCACTTGTCTGCACCTGAGAAGCCTCATGACTTTGCTTTTATTCTATCAGTCCTTAAGGGCGTGCGAAGATAGCAGGTATCGTGAATGAGGCCTATTAAAACAGCCGTATTAGAGAATTGCTGTGGGTTTGTTGCTCCAAGAAAGATTCCAGTAACTACTTTTTGGCCTACAGTTACCACGTATGAAGACCCAATTGGCCATTTCGGAGTTGCGTAGGGAACTAGGGCGAGTTTCAAGTTTAAACTAATCGATAAACTGACGCCACCATATAAAAGGTCATGTTGAGATTGGTCATTTGACCAAGTTTGGTGCTCTAAAGTTGAACAGGGATCAAGGTATGACTCTTGAAACAATGTTAAAGATCCATACAAACGTCTATAATTTTGTGACAGCGTCCCCCAAAACCATATAAACTCTTTAAAATTTTTCAGTTTTTCTTTTAAACTGTAAAATCCGTCATGCTTCTACTACTTGGAAGGAACTAATTCGAGAATCACTGTGTTTGGCCATTTTTAGGAATATCACAGAAATCGTGGAAAAAAAATTAAGAGTTTATATGGTTTTGGGGGACGCTGGCACAAAATTAATTTTATAGACGTTTGTATGGATCTTTAACCATGTTTCAAGAGTGATAACTTGATCCCTGTTCAACTGTAGAGCACCAAACTTGTTAAAAAAACAATCTCAACATGACCTTTTATATGGTGGTGTCAGTTTATCGATTAGTTTGAATTTGAAACTCGCCCCAGTTCCCTACGCAACTCCGAAAATGGCCAATAAGGTACTGTATTTTGCGCAAAAGAAGTCCTCAAGATTATTATAAAAAGGCCTGGACTTTGTCTTTGCTACGGAAATAACAGTAATTACAACGGTTTTACAACTTCTCATACCCGCTAAATTACTCAATTATGTGTATAAAGGGTGTTTAGGGTCTCTCAAAATGGTGAGGTTGACAGCTTCCAGCCAAGCACACCCTTACCTGGCCCCTAATGCAGTTAAGAATAGCCATGGTTGGCAATCTTCGGTAAGGAACAAGCATCAATGGTTGCAAGTGGACCTTGGCAAGAAGACCGATGTGAAAGGTATCATTACCCAGGGACGATCAAACGCAAACTACTTTGTCAAGGCCTATACTATATCTTACAGCGACGATGGTACCAACTTTAAACCCTATAAGAATAACAAGGTATGAAATCAATTATGACCTTTCCATTCATGTACAATTTTCAAAGCTTATCTAATAAATGCCCTACGATTTTCTGGAGTTTAATTTTTCGCATTTCACTCACTCTCCAGATTAAGTTATTTTTCGCAGTAAGATGAAACCTAAAATTTTTCTGATGTGAAAATGCGATGGAAAGAGGAATCAGATAAATTCTCACTTTCGTAAAACTTAAAATTGCATCTAAAGTTTTTGGGAAAATAATGCTGAATTAAAAACGTCCTCAAAATATCGACAATTTTGCCCGACTATAATTTATGTGTAAAAACAATCGATTTTCAGCTTGTTAGTCTCCCTTGCCTTAGCGACGACACTTAGAAAATGAAAGGGATTCTTTTTTATTCGTCTTTGGGCTCCAAATCGTCGGCATGGCCCCAGGCGTTCCCAGCGGAGACCGTGGAAACTGGGGATAAGTATCTCGGCATGACGAAAGCCATGCAAGGAAGATTAATGCGAAAGATGTAGAGCTTTATCGGAAAGCATCGGTCCACGAATTCTATCGCTGGAAAGCGTTGATTACTTTGGAACAAGTGAATAATTCAGTGGTGGAAAAAAAGAAGAATCTTCGCCATCAGGCATTATTAGTTGTGTTATTTTATTGTATCGTCTAGCGATCCGCGCGCATCTAGGCAAGCCGACTCTGTCCTTACCCAGACTCCTTTGCTCTGTGGACGTTGTTCTTGTGGTAATTTTTCTGCCATTAAGAGGCAGTGTCTGTAAAAGCGGTCAGGTGCATTCGGGGTCAAGAAATAGTTTTCCCTCAAACTTTGCCCAGTAAATCATCTTAGTACATAAGTAAATGAAACGACTTTCGTTTTGGGAAATATTTCAAAATACAGATTTTAGAGCGCTCAACTGTCAAGCTGCCGAATGCCCTAAATTTGCGTCTGGCGAAAGGCAAAAATTGGAGAAATTGCTAAACTCGCTTCTCCAAATCCACAACAAGCGAGAAAAAATGATTTTAATTTCTAGGTAACGGTGTTTATTATTATAAGTATGAATAGCAAGAGAATTTTGAATTTTGAATTTTCTGTGTTTACAGAAAAATATATTTACTAGCACCTATGAGAGGCCATTTTGAAACCGCAGCAAAATACCCTATCTTCGCTGGCAATTATTTCGTTAGACCAGACCTGCCTGCTCTGATTTTCTATTTAAATCAACTAACGAGATGCTAAGAAGTATAGAAATATAAAAATACTATGCGCTTTTGATCTTCCTTTGACGCAGAGACTTTGAACTTTTGGTGTTTTTGAAGACACGAACGCCGTCAATTATGCAAATTAACTTGATCAAGAAATTGCATTAAAAACGTTGTACCCTTGAAATGTTTTGGCTCATTTGTCAGAAATATTCCTAGACTAAGCAGTTTAATCAAAATTATATTTCAGTTTAGAATTACGCTGTTACCATATGAGGCTTCAGAAAAATACATATGTTTGTTGGTACCCGCTTCAGGCCGAACTCACCGGACCGCTTTTACAGACACTGCCTCTTAAAGTTGTTCGGATCGTGTTTTGTTGATCCAACTTACCTTGTTGACTTGCGTGGTGGCAGCGGTTAAAACGAACTCCACACTTCATTAGTGAAGAAGTTTGCCTCGCTGCAAACTTGTCAACAAACATCGAACGGAACCCAACAGTCAGCGATAGCGTTCACTGGATAAACGCAGACCGACCGAATGGCAGCCACTCCGAATGCCCCGAAACAATTATAGTGCCTTACCAAGACGAAAACTGTAACTTCCTCTGAGAACTCGTGTAAACCCTTTCCTTAGACGCTACGCGGCTTCACCGATGATGGTTCTTCAGTACCCGAAGCAAGTCGCCGTACTGCCCCCCAAAAAGTGAGCATGCTTGAGTTAATGCTTGGCCAAATAGCCAATTACTGTCCAGTTATGTCCAGAAACACCATCGTCAAAACCTCAACATCTGTGGGTTCCATTTTGTGGGCCATACGCCTGCATTTCGGCTTCGAAGCCACCGGAGTGCATTTCCTTCATTTTTCAGAAATCCACCTCGAGCACGGCGAACGACCTGAGGATATCTACCAAAGACTTACGGCTTTTGCAGAGGATAACCTCCTTCGCAGCAACAGTATCCAACATCCCCCCCCACCCCTTTGCCTCCATCAAGCCTGAGATCTCGCAAGCTCTCCAATCTTTGCTTGATGAAATCCGTGCCACTGAAGATGCTAAGGTCATGCGCACTGCTGCCTCCTCCTATCGCAGGCCCGCTCAAGTTGCCAAACCCACCACTCGCTTCCGGACACGCCCTAAATCCTGTCCGCTCTGCACCAATACCTAAGCGAGTACACTTATCTCTGTGACACCGACAGAAAGTTTATCGCAAAAGCTAGGCAGATCGTGGGCATTCTCGATTGTGATGAGTCGGATACCGAGGAAGAACCACAGGAATACCAACCTACGCCCACTGGTAAGCAACCTACCCCCAATGCATTGAGAATCCAGGTACGCCAGTCCCCCTACCTGGACACATGTTATTGTCACAACCCTGTCCGTATTACCATTGACAGTGAGGACACTGGTAACATGATTCGCTTGTCCATTGTTCAGAAGCTGAAATATGAGATTTGTAAGAGTGCCCAGACCGCCCATCAGGCTGTCGGATCATCCCCACTAAAGGTCATAGGTGAAACCGAGCTTTCCTTTACTCGCGGACAACATGTGTTCCAGTTTGAACGACTGGTCGTGGAAAACGTGGATGTAGAGGTACATGCCCGTACCCTCTTTATGGAGGCCAATGATATCGCTGTTCTTCCTGCCAAGTGCAAGCGGATGGCGCCTCTTTCACATACGGCTCTTCTGATCATCGTTCTACACAGCAAACTGCGCTTGACGCTGTGGTTCTCCGTTCTTGACGCGTTAGAAAAACCAGGAGTCTTCAAGCGACAAGAAGATATCAACGTCTGTGTGGAGTACCTTAACCCATCATTCCTTGTCAATAAAAGTAACAGTGGTTATCGCCTGGTCACCGCCTTTGCTGATGTGGAAAGGTACAGCAAGCCCCGGCCGTCGCTCATGCCAGCATGCCAGACGTTGATTCCACCCTTCGCCAAATCACTCAGTGGAAGCACATCATTACGACTGATCTCACGAGTACCTTTTATCAAATCCCTCTCGCACGCGAGTCGATGAAATACTGCGGCGTAGCCACTCCGTTCCTTGGGTCCGGGTGTGTGCCTGTTCAGCGATAGGCATGCATGGATCAGAAACTGCCTTGGAGGAAGTCATGTGTCGTGTACTTGGAGGCCTTATTCACGAAGGAGTTGTTGCCAAGATCGCTGACAATGTATCCTGCGGAGCCGACTCACCAGAGGAGTTACTGCACAATCTGGAAACGAGTGCTTCAGGCCCTCTCTAAGTGCATCCTCAAGCTCTCCGCGTCCAATATTGTCATCAACTCTAAATCGACTGTGATCTTGGGCTTGATTTGGGACTCTCGCACCCTCCAGGCCTCCCCGCATCGTATTGCAGCCCTAGCATCTTGCAGCAAGCCCGAAACGTTTGGCCGTCTGAAGTCCTTTATTGGTGCGTGCAAAGTCCTGGCTCGCGTTATACCCCAGTTCTCCGCCCTACTAGTCTCACAAGAGGATTAACTCAGGTCTGATGATCTACTCGCTTTCTTTCACGATGCTCAGTCAGCTCTCCCCGCAAGCCCCTCCATCTCCCTTCCCCGCCCCGATGATCAAATGTGGATCATTACCGATGGTGCTGTCAAAACTCCAGGAATTGGTGCTACCCTGTACGTAACCCGTAACAACAAGCTACAGCTAGCCGGTTTTTTCAGTGCCAAACTCCGCGGTCGTCAAATCACCAGGCTCCCTTGCGAGAAAGAGGTCTTATCCATCGCAGCCCGCGACAAAACACTTCAGCCCTTACATCATTCAGTCGAACACCAGCTTGTATCCTCACTGACAGCAAATCTTGTGTACAGTCCTTCGAAAAGCTATGTCGTGGTGAATTCTCCTCAAGCTCCCATGTTGCAGTTTTCCTCTCTACCGTCATTAGATACCAAGGTTCTTTTCGTCATGTTGCTGGCGCTGCGATCTTACCTTCTGACTTTGCTAGTCTTAATGCTACCGAATGTGACAACTCAACTTGCCAAGTTTGCAGCTTCGTCCAACGCACTGAGGATTCCGTGGTTCTCCAAGCATCTGTCCATAGCATACTGTCGGGAACTGCTAAACTTTCTTTCACTAGCAGAGCTGCTTGGCTTGCTTGGCGGAGTGTCCAGACCTACAGTGCACTCATGCCCATCTTACGCAAGGCACACGCCCTTCCAAGAATTTGACAAACATTAAAGATGTAAAACGCTACCTTAATGTCGCACAATCGCTTCCGATGGCTTACTCGTTTTAAACGTAATGAGCCACTAGAGCTTACCCAAGAGTGTATTATCGTCACTTGCCACGTCCTCTTGTCTGCTTTATACGTCCACCTTAGCCCAGTCAACCTTCTTGCCACCAATTGAAGATCATCACCCAGCGATATCTTTTTGCCCTCGATATGGACAAAGCTGTTAATCGCATCGTTACTAGCTACCACCATTGTGCTTCACTTCGCACAGTTCCAATTACTGTGGTAAAACAGTTTACAAATCCACCACCTGAAACTCCGGGTATCTCTATCCTTTGCTGCTGACGTCATCAAACGAGCCAAACAGTTTATTCTTGTCTTAGGTGAATGCGTTACTTCCTGCACGGTATCAAGCCTCCTTCCTAACGAATGCCACGACACGTTACACGAAGCCCTTATCAGCCTGTGTATCAACATGCGACCGCTGGACGGTCCCCTCGCTGTGATACGAACTGACCCTACCTCTTGTTTCATGGCCCTCGACAATGGCACAGTCATTCACGACCACAGAATTGTTCTCGAGATCGGCAGAGTCAAGAATCGAAACAATACCTCTGTTGCCGAAAGAGCAGTCCAAGAACTTGAGTTTGAACTCCTTCGACAGAAGCCTTAGGGTGGGCCAGTCTCTCATGTTGTACTCTCTGTCGCCACCTCCACCCTGAATTCACGAATTCGCTCTCGTGGATTCTCCGCCCGTGATCAGTTCTCTAACATCCAGATCCCACTAAGCGACTATGATCTGATCTCTCAACAACACAGCCTCCGTAAGGCCAAACATTACAGCGGCGAGAAGTCCAAAGCGCCCCTAGCCCAAGTGGCCAGTAGTCCCTCAGTCGTCATTGGTGACCTGGTGTATCTCTATTTTGACCGAAAGAAATCTCGTTTGAGAGATCGCTACGTCCATCGATGGTGCTTGGTGCAGGCTAGAAAGTACATATGGACGCTTCACCTTCCTTGCCACGTCACCCGAGCAGTGAGCGCTTCGACACCAATGACGAGGACGATACTCCCTTGCCTCCAGCCCCACCTCGACCGATACCTACAGCTCCTCCCACACCCACATCTCTACTGTACCAGCTCACAGAAGATGCGTTACCTCCACCTAGCCCTCCGCCGGTTCCTGCTACTCTTTCCACACCTCCTTTCCGTCCGGATACTGGCCTGGACGTCGTTCCCACGCATCCAAAACGCGCCCGCTGCATTCCACAATACCTAGAGGACTTTGTCTTGTATTAGACTACCACTCAAAATAGACGAAGCAACGAGACGAGAAAAGAGACAGTTGCGCCATTAAGCATTATTATCATTGCAAGACCTTCGGCCTCATGGGCTATTGACTCAGAACCCATTCGGGATCCAAGAATCATTGTTAAATATGCTATGATGGCTAAGCCAGTCAGAGCTCCAGAATTGCATTATCCAATGATTCAGTTTTTTCAAAAGTAGGTTGAGTTTGATCATAATCAGTAATTGGTGCTTTTCGATCCGTCTATTGTCACAGTCAAACAGTCGTCTATACAACTTGACTAACAATGGACGACTGTTTAACTTTGACAATAGACGGATCAAAACTCACCAATTACTGATTACAAGTCTTCATAGCCAACAGCATCACGGCTTGACTGACGACGACCAATAACATCGCGACGAAATTGACCATTCAGATCAATAACCAGAGTATAATACCATCAACTGACGTGACACAGCTCACTTTGGCTCTGAAGATGACTACCGCACAGGTTGTCGAAACGTCAGTCACTGTCAACAACAACAGTCCTATTCAGGACTACGTTCACCCGGACGATCAAACTCAACCTACTTTTGAAATGACTCCTGGGCTCAAACCTTTCACGATTCAGTTTTTTATAATATGTGTTATACTGATGTCGCCATATGCAAGAGAATCCGGATTCCGGAATTCGGGAAATTGTTGCTCGTGGAATCCGGAATACCAATAAAGATTGGAATTAAGAATCCAAGTTCAAATGACAAAGTCTGGAATCCACTACCTGGAATCCGGAATCCATGGCGTGGTATCCAGATCTTGGATTCCCTTACATGGCACAACTGATAGGCACTTCATTTACTTCTGCAGGTGTTCCAGGGAAACCAAAACCATCACATCAAGCATTCGAACTATTTCCACCCCATCATAAGTGCACGCTTCATCCGCATAAATCCTAAAACTTGGTACGGTACTATTACAATGAGGATAGAACTCTTGGGATGTTCGCAAAGTAATGTATATTTTTCATTAATTTTATCAACCAGTCCTAAGAATGGTTTAATAATAGATAGCGTGTACGACTGAGTGTTTTGATTTATGGATGCGCGAGGGAAGGTTGCTAAGCACGACTCTCTTTAGCTTCTTTATGAGGTTATGCAAGCTTCCCAAGCGCGTTAATCACTCAGTAATACATTTACATGCTGAGACATTATTTACCATTTGTTGTATTGTATAGGCGAATCTTTGTTCACATTTTTTTTGCCTCATTGGCATATGCGTTTCATTCTCTGGTCAAGCTATGAAACTAGACAAAAATTACAGTTATCTGTGAAAATTTGAGCCCGATACACCCAATAGTTTCGAAGATATCATCTATGAAAAACTCGAAACTTTACAAAGAATGTATGGGCTCATTATTTTTTTTTTTTTGCCACCCATTAATTTCGCAGCCGTTTTCGACGGCTGCTATTTCCCTTAATTTGTTACTGCTTGCAAAGAGCAGAAAGTTGCACAAATTGCTCAAATTAATCAACTCTTTCAACTTTTAAATTCAATATGTGCATACGGTGCCCGGAAATGGGACAGGCGGGGGGTACTTATCCGAATTTTGTACGGGGAGGCTCCTCCCGGGGTCCAACCCCTTACTTTTTATATACCATTTATTACGAAAAAGGTACCCCTTTCGTGTACCTTCTGTTGACAAATGGTACCCCTTTCACATCTCTTTTAACTTCTGTAAATGCACTGTCGTTTAAATAGAAATCAATGACAAAAATAGAACGTTTTCTCGACCTTATAGATAATGGCAATTGAACTGAGTGAAGTGCAATTTGGTGTGAAATCACACGCGTGAGTTTAAAATCGGACGAGCGCACAGCGCGAGTTCCATTCGAAATCACAAGTATGATTTCAGACCAAAATTGCACGACACGAAGTTCAATTACCACTTTATTACAGCCATTTTGAAATCGCATAATTCCGTCAGTACCAAATTATATTGTTCCAGGAGACGCTTTTTTGACAAGCGCAAGGAAAGAGGCTTTTACACTCATTTTTTGATCGAAACAAAAATGGTGCGATTTAGAACATGATTGACTTGATTTGGAACAAATTGTGATTTAGAGCAAAAAATTGTGCGATCCCTGAATAAATCACGCTGCTGAGAGCCAATCAGATCGCAGGGAATACCAGTGATTCAAATAATTTAATAAAGCCATAAAATTCATCTGTTAGCCCTTTTGGGCCCTTTCACAGACGCAAATGACAGATTTCATTACCGTCTCGTTCACTTCAACAAGTAAAATCCCTACCCTTTCATATACCTGAGGCGTAAAAGAGGTTCCCCTTTCGGGCGGAGCCCCCTCCCCCACGTATAGGCCATAATAGGGAGTAACCCCGACAGATGAGGTGGGGTCTTCTAAGAGTTAACTCGTATACAAATGAGGAAACATGTAAGCAATGATTCACCTATACCAGTAATCAAAGAGAATAATTTTACCTTATAGATGGAGAGGAAATAATAATATTTAACAAATCGACCATAATTTTCCATGGTCTACACTCTTATATACCATAGAAATGACGTAATAAAATGTTAATCTCTATGTTCTATAAGAGTATAGACCATGGAAAATTGTGGTTGATTTTTTCTTTTACAATAACATTTATTTTTAGTTTCACTGTGAAGTTTCCCAGAAAATCACGCTCGCGCTATTGTTGTTCGTATTTTTGCTCTACCTTTGCAGCTTCAATCACCAACTCACTGTCAGAAATGTCAATTTGGTTCTTCTTTGTCCATGTTGAGAAGCAAAATTATTTTTACGAAAATCAAAGACAAAACAATTGGCACTGCGTGATATGTTACGTCATTTCCATGGTCTATACTCTCATAGACCATAGCTCTCGACCAATCAGCGCGCGAGGATTCGCTCAGTTATTGTGAAAAAGTGTTTTCATGTCCGCGCAATATGACTTGTACAATCATTCTTTGCAAAGACAACTCGTTTAAAACATTATGTTGCTAAAAAAGGTAGTTTTCCATCTCGTTGTAGATTTCAAAACCTAGTTGATGTTATCCTGAAATATAATTGTACGACTTCTTTGAAAAGTAAGACAAAAATACCAAAAATTGCTATTGAAGGTAAAAAAAATTGGAGTCACTTATTCCCTGCTCACAGATGTCCTTCCGCTATAAAGTTTAGCTTAACACTAGAATGTACGAGCGTGAATTGATTAAACGTCCTCTAAGGCTTACTTTCCGGCAAATAAAATGAACTGTATATGTAAAAAGTAAAAGAGAAATTATAGCGAAAAATTCAACTTGCAATTAAATCTTTCCTCATGGTTTAGAATAAACCATTCTCGAAAATGAGAGTGTTTTGATCGAAGCTGTTTAAATGGAACTGAAACTGTGCATGGAACCTTGCGTTACCTGTTTTATCTCACCTTTTTTGTTTGGAATATGTGTGAAACGGTCTTCATTATGAATCGGTACATTTCAAAGAGCTACACAACGACCAAGAATGCTATGGCCTACAATATACAGAGCGGAGGCAGCTGTAGTGTCAACTATTACTAGTTTAATCACGAGTATTATTACACACATGCCGGGTCCTATTCAACAATAGCCAAATAATATGTTGATGTAGTACTGCAGTATTTTTGGTTCAACGGACGGGCCCTAAATTAACTCAGAGGTTAAAAAGTCATTCAGCATTACAAT
This sequence comes from Porites divaricata, assembly GCA_038088405.1. Taxonomy (NCBI): domain Eukaryota; kingdom Metazoa; phylum Cnidaria; class Anthozoa; order Scleractinia; family Poritidae; genus Porites; species Porites divaricata. The sequence continues at coordinate 18,288,265 of JBBMOI010000007.1, forward strand.
ATATACCTAAACAGAAGAGTGCACGTACAAAAAAGTGTTTTACGTCTTGCATCTTGAAAATAGACACTCCTCTGAAGTTATCTTCCTTTACTTTTCTATAGTCGATAGAACTCCATTTCAAGTTTACTGCGACATGGACGCCGGAGGTAAGTGATACACTCTATACACCTGATCGTTTTAACATGACGTCACGTCCGCCTTGCTGGCGGCGGCCATTTTGGAGTCCTAAAACCAATCCAGTGTGTATTGAACCCATTCCCACGGCTTTTGTTGGAACGTCCTTTAATTTTGTTCCAATAAATATACATGGCTGCTGGCCACGCGAGTGTTGTACCAAAGCAAGGACGCGGCAGCCATGTTAGTAGATTGTTCACGATCCCCTATTGTTTCGTATTAGGATATAGCGCTTACCGGTACGGGCGACAGTTTCATATGTGACAAGAGGGTGGGTGTCGGGGCTTACAGCGGTGGTTATTTTTTCTCGCTTTCTCCCAAACTGCCCCCCCCACCCCCTAAGTAGATTTGACACCTCATCCAAGATGGCGACGATCTTGCGGAAAAGTAGGGGACTGTGAACAGTCTACCATGTTGGTGTACCAAAATAATCCTTTTTCATAAGTAAAAACGATTTATGTATTTGCTTATTTGATAGTCACAGTCATTTTCATCCTTGTCAGATTTCTGAGATACAATAATGACTAAAATGTGTCTTTAACTTAACCCGTTTATGTAACTTTCCGGGGAGCTTGTGGAGTGGAAGTTTTCATGAGCTTAAAATCTTCGAGTGAAGGAGAGTCATGTCCTCCTACAAGTAGGTTGCCATTCATTATTCGAATTGTTCGGGTGCAGGTTTCCAGGGTAACAAGCCGACTTCTAATGCAAAAAAAAAAAATACTTATAAAAAAATAATTTATTGTTATCAATCGTTTTCAATGTCATTAGCATACTCGTTATCGCCGTCATTATTAAAGTTAATCTATATCTCGTCTTTCGCATTTCTTTATCAAGGTTGGACAATGGTGTATAAGGTTGTGGCAGGTTTGGATCAAAATGCCTATTACGGCTACAAATCTGATCACACGTTATCCGAGAAAGAAGAGAGTGCTCTTAATGTCACCAATAAGCACCAGAACCTCTATAAGAACAGGATCCTTTTGAACTGGGAAGCCTTTGACGCATCAGAGGTGATTTAATTGTAACGAGTAACGCTCAAACTTCTCTGATAAAAGGACAGAGGGTTCATTAATTTTCTAAAATGAAATCTCTCCCTACAAATTACCCACTCAATACCAAGGGTAGAGCTCTTAGGCCTCTTCCACACCGTCGTATCCGGATATTTTTTGAATTCACATCTTTTTCTTTCCGGTTGCACAAGTATCCGCGTTCAAATCGTATTTGCTCGTCCACACGTATCCGACACGTAGGCAGGATTCACTGCACTCTATTGGCAACAGAGCACGCGTCGTAAAGGCGGGCAAGAGAGACAACCTGGGAACGAAGTTGCCATCTTGAATACAGTATTCAGGTTGTATTCAGGGTAAAGACCTGGGCTTGATTTTATTACGTCACAGGATACAAAAATATCCGGATTTAGCATCCACGCGATTCCGGATTCATAGCGTATTCAAAAATTTCTACTCTGGAGAGCGGATTAAAAAAGTTGCGGTTTCGTTTTTCAGATTCATTCGGATGCGTGTAGACGGGGCCTTACGGTGTTCGATTTTAACCATCAACCGTCAAAATTGGAAAAATGTAACTGCCACTGTCAGAGCTGCCACCCACTGAGACCCGTTTGTATCCCAAAGGGTAGGACGAAAATTGTGATTGAAAAGCCAGATTTAGTGTTTTTGCCCCGCGCCTACCTCAAAATTGCATTTAAAGGACATTTTGCCACATCACAAACAAATGTTTGATCGTTTCGCTACCTAACAAAGCAAGCTCAGGCGGGAAGAAAACAACACAATCAGAAACATGACTGGTTACAATATGAGGGCACCTTCTGCAAAAAAAAGTGCCACCTAATTCTGTTATTCAATATAATATCATGGGTGCTGTGGCGAATTACTCCTTAATTTTGGCGCGAAGTTTCAGCACTAATTTATAATTTCACATGTGAAATTGCAAAAATGCCATGGCAACCTTTCTTTCGTCTCTGTGCCAAGATGGCGACGAAGTTTAAATATGCTATGTAAAAGAATGAAGATTTCAGGGAATTAAAAGACGCTTTAGAAAAACCAAACACACGAAAGAGCAGATCAAGAAGGATTCTAACAAGTATTTTGTCAAAAAATTCTGAAAATTGTGAACTTAAGCCAACGTGGAGTTCTCGATCGATATGATAAAACTAGGATGAACTTGTCAAAATCCACGATCATTGCGAAGTTAATTCATCACCCGTTAATAGGTAATCAACTGGTATGCTCGTATAATTTGGGAATAATTGCACTTGCACAGTTTGTCAGAATGTTAGTAATTTCCTTCGCCTGGACACGACGCTCGTGAAATTATTTCCTTACTTCACGCGTTACCATTTGATTACACATCTTTTTTTCATTTTATTACTTTTTGATCTTAATATAACACGTCATTCAAGATAGACTAAAATGTGATTTGCAGTCCACACAGGGAGAAGGAAAACAAATGACAACGTTTTTCTCTGTCGATAATGTCTTAAAAGAAGTGGTGAACGGCTCTTTGTGTCCTATTGCTTAAAGGGACAGGTTCACGCTTCAGCGCATGCTCATTTACCGAAATTCTGTGTTTTTCTGCCGCGACATGCTGTATCGTCCATGCAAGCAATATGATCATGTCATAATGTTGTCATAGAACCAATCTACACACTCCCCTGGCAGTCACTTGCACTTCATCAACTTAAACATTTGCAAATAGCTGTAAATAAAACCTTCGGGTCAACAATAAATTCAACTTTGGTAGTGTTGGCATAATCCACTAATTTTTTCTGCGATTTAAGTATTCCTCCATCCTTCTTCAAGTTACTCTGAACACAATTCTACTTTGAAATACACTCTGAGATCGCTGAGATACATGTGAGTGGGATTGCTTAACAATTAGTCGCCGAAGGCGACGTGAATATCCCCGAATAGTCACCGAGACGAAGTCGAGGTGACTATTCGCCGATATTCACGTCGCCTGAGGCGACTAATTGTTTTAGTATAATTACATTGATGATTATTCGAGAAAATAAAAGTATTGATCAATTTCCGATTCCGAAACATCAAAAAATCTGGCTGCCATTTTGAAAACTGCTATCCTTCAATGCTATAATCACCGCGCGGTGATTATAGCGGGATAAAGCGAAGCTCCTAGCCAATCACAGCGCTCTATTTTCGATAATCATCAATGTAATTATTAATACTAATAATCTATAGAATAAGAATAAATTGGAAAGAAGGAATTTAATTAATGGGCATGCGCTTAACCGTGAACCTGTCCCTTTAAGGGATGCACTTGGAACATTCATAGGTTTGCTAAGCAGCGAGGAAGCAATTATTAAAACAAAAATGCCTTCCATCGTCTGATTCCATATTTTGCCAAAAAAAATCCTTCTTTCTGATTGGACAGCTGCAATACCCCAGCATGGGTCTAAACAGATTAGTGGAAGTAAGATGCTTCGTGGCTATGTGCTTGTGGTTAGCTTATCTTTGAAATTCATTAAGTAATGGTCCGGATAAGAAGGAAAGGACCGAAACGCAGTGAACACGCCGGAATGCAGAAAGTTGCTAACTTTACTATTGTCTCTGCCATGGTTCTGATTGGTTTAAACATCCAATTTTACGAAATCTTGGCAAAGCAGCATGTATATTAATCCCTTTTTTTTCTATTCAACTTCCTTATAACAAAATCTCGTCTTAGTCTAAGTAACACAGAAATCGTATGTGCGGATCATGTAAAATTGTAAACATTTCTTGGCTATCTGTTTGCAACTCTTGTGATTGGTCGAAATGTTTTAACACAAAAATACACTCTTTAAAAGTGCAGTTTAAATGCATTTTCTTTCGTAAACTGCCTTTTTGTAGGTTTATGCATTCTCTGCGTAAAAATGAAAACATTTCTATGTGAGGAAAGCGTATTGCGCCACAACAAAAGAAATTGCTTCCCTTCTTACCTGGATCGTTACTTAAATAATATGTCGTTGTGTCATCGGGAAACAGTTAATTTTGTTCACAGAGAATTTCGCGCTCTCGCGTGCTTTCGACGCAATTTTCCCGCTGTTTCTCCTCCAGTCTCGAATGCCCCAATGAGGGCTTCGAAATGTCCTGGCGAGAAAAAGGGGGATCTAATAAAACATCTGTTTTATTTTTAGGCTCGAGTTGGTCTTTATAAAGGAGCAAAGTTGTTAAAAGAACTGATATTCGACGCCCAAGGATCAGACAACAAAAATTGGTTTAGCGCCTCTAAGCTGACTCACAGCCCCTATTCTGACACCTCAAAGAAGTCAAGTGATTACAATTTCTTTTCAATCGAGGGAGATAAGCAGCTCAACCGTTACTTCATGATCAACCGAAGTTATGGACAATGTGGAAAAGACGTCGGCTGGATGGTTATTGGCGGGCATTCTTGTGAATGGGAGAAACGAGATGGCAAGCACCCTATACTATACAGTACACAGGACACATCCACCAACTGGAACAATAAAGGTAACTTATTACTCAACTATCGTTACATTTTTCTTGAAGTAATGTGAGAATTTGGGAAAAAATATTTTAAGTTACGCCAACAGCGCAAAGAGCCTTTTAAACGTTAATTACATATAGTTACTACTCAAGGTTCTTTTTTTGGAGACTGAGGAGATGTATGTTAAGATGAGTGCCGTTCCCATTTCCTACCTGAACTCCTTAGCCGTTTGAAGGCTCTCTTTCTGTAGATCCATTAAGTTTTGTTTTTCTGTTATATTTGTTGTAGTATACCATTTACTACTATTAGTTTTACTTGTGCTACCTTGTTTTGCTTCCCCTTAATCCACTTTTTTTTCCCCGACTTTTGTACTTTGTAATTATTACTAGTGTAATTATTACTAGGAGGCTATTGTTCTCTCTTACCTATGAAGAATAGCCCCGCTCGGTTAACATAATTTTAAATAATTTTTAAACTGAATAAACTGTTGTTGTTGTTGTTGTTGCTGTTAAGTATAACGGAACTCATAGAAGGCTGATAAACATATTGACGGTTCGTGGGCAAGGCAAGATGCACTTATAAACGTATGATAAAGAATTTGCACAGAGGTTTGCGAGGTTAGCTTACGTCTCTCTTGTTGTCCCAGTTGAAACCACGTAATATTCTCAAGAGTATTTGCCTTTTGTCTTCACACAATTCCTGTACAGATAAGCCGCGTGCATAGGACGACAATTTAAAGATACAGTTCTATGGAGGTGCAAGTACTTGGTCTGAAATGGGAAAACAAATGATAGAGGCTAAAAAGGTCTAGTATATAAATGTAATTTCTTTCTGTTTTCTTTTAGCCACTGTGGGAAAGGCAGAAGTCTTGGCAGTGTTCGTGCGTTGAGACCAGACAAAGATATGGCATGAATGAATTTTACCCTTTGGAACCCTTGGAACTAAAAAAATAGTTTAATTGTAAAAGTAGGACAAAGCTCTGTTCAGGAGCTCCTACTCTGAAACAGTAGCTGTCAGTTAAAAATAAGAGGTATAATACATAATTATAATAAAGCATTTGAAAAGCATCATTTGTCTTAAAAGCTCATCTGTTTGTGACCTTTAATGTAAGCGGGCTAAGTCCCAGAAATCAAGTCAACCCTTTAACATGGGAAATCCGCAATTTCTAATTGGAAAATCAAATGGTTTCCGCCATTCCGTTTGGGGATCTTCAGAAATCATGGGCTGTTGTTTGAGGCGATGCATTTTTTCTACTCTTTTCAGTTGATTTCGATGTAGCTAGTCGTTCTCCCACGACGTCGAAGTTTTTAAATTATCTTCTTATGTACGGAATTTCCACCCATGTGGTTTGTGTAAATACGCACCCCTGGTTTCCCAAAGGGCCTTGAAAGGGTATTCTCCTGAGGAGAAACATACTAAGGGCCTGTTTGCATAGAGATGGGGGACCCCAAGTAGGTGAAGTAGCATGTGGCGGGTCACCCCACCTAATATGTAAACGTGACGCCGAACTTTTCATAAGCCAAACCTAATTCGAACTAAGGCCGACCAATTATTTAGACCTGCCTACATTGATTAAGACGCCCGATCTTAATTCCAGCCGAACGTAATTCAAAAGAAGAAAAGTGTTCATTTCGTTCAGCTGCTTACAAAATATGTTATAAGGATTCATGCATTAGGCTTGGTACATGAGAAGTTCGGCATCTGAATCAAAGCCGTTCCAAAGTAGATCGAAAGCCGAAATTCTCAGTCGGATCGGACTAGCCTAGGCAGCTGCCGGGATTTTTGTGCCCGGGATACTTAATACAGCACTTCCGCGCTAATCCCGCCAGTTACGCAGGGTACGGCCTAGTATAGCCGGGAAGAACGGGTGACCCGTTCCAATTTGAAACAGGCGTTCCTAATTGATCCCTGACGCCGAACTCTTCTCGTGTTTAATAACTCAATGTATTACGTTCGGCTCATGAAAAGATCGGTGTCTGAACCTAACCTCTTAGCGCTCAAACTTAGAGGCAAGGCTGATCGGACAGCTAAGGGTTACAAATTTATTTGCCCAATATTTCGACTAGACAAAATTAGTCTTCATCAGAGGGGCTAGGAAAGCTAGATGAGAATAGAATAATAGAGAAAGTTGCATAAAAATTTAATGTGATTAGTGTAGAAACAAAATAGCCGAAAACTTGACAGAAAGAGGTTATTATAAAAATATATGTCAATAGATTAAATTTCATTAGCGCTCTTTTCAAGGCTGGAACGAAAACTATACTATGCTTGCGCTGCAGGTATTCGTCTTTCGTCTTACCAACTAGCTACTCCAAATGTATGAGTTTGTGTGGCCAAACACAGGCGAGGAGAATTTTTACCTCGAAAGTCGGGAGTTTTGTAAATCGAATAACATCAGCTTTTGAGTCGGTACTATCTTCGTTCCTGGGCTCTCCAGGTAATTTCAACTCGGGATTTCCAATCAGCACTTCTGAGCGCAATGGAGGGATATTAGGGAGCGTAAACTATAATAGAATCCTCTGAGTTCTCGGCGGCCGCAGCAATCGCTACTTTTAAGAAAAACGACTGAAAATTAACAAATCTCAATACGCGTTCTTAGTTCCTGCTAAAATCGAAAAGAAAGCTTATTATTCATTATAATGAGCCTCCAGATGATTTCTTTTGTTTTATTCCCCTAGAAAACCGTCCTCAAACCTCGCAGCCACCAATCCTGATCTCGTTTGGCTAAAAAAAATTCACACAAAAAAAACAAACAAAGCTACAATGAAACCCCATACTTCTGCAAAAGAGAAACCAGGATTTACAATTTTTTCTGTATCAAAGTAACGCTTGGCAGGTTGTGTTTAATTAACACCCGAGCAAGATTTGATCACCCTTTTGCAAGTTTTTTCTTTATCAACCAAATATAATAGCTCGTTCTTGCTCCTTACGAATGTTCACCAGCCGAAGACCTTTATTTGAATTTTTAAGAATGGTAATTAACATTACAAGTCCCAAATGTCCTCAGCTGAGGAACAGCTGACGTGTAGTGGTAAAGAACCCTTGTTTTAACTGCATAGACACGTGCAGTACGTAAAAGACGTAAAATGCAATCAGAAATTATTATGCAAATCAAAACCTTGCCCCGCTCCACATTCAAAAATTGATAACTTCGGTTCTGAAAGCTGGCGAAGGTTGCTCACGAAAGAGAAACAAGACGGTCTCACATAAACTAGCTATCCGTCTTTCTCAGCTTCACTACGAGAATGGCAGCGCACAAGGTAAATAACTTATCATCAATTCGGGTAGAAATTGGTATTCAGGCCATTCCAACGAACTTAAAATTTACATATTTTGTTGCCAAACGTTCTTGTTTTGAAGTAAACTTGTAACTTGTTGTAAGAGGAGAAATAGCGAGTAGAAATGTAACCAAGTGCTCATTAAGCAAAATATATTTAAATATATGGAAGCTCTGCGTAAGTTCGTAAATGGCCATACACGTTGGCCGTCGCTAAAACTTGTACAAGCGAAACTTAGTGGAGACAAATTCATCACCCTCTGATTCATGTTGGTGATCCAGAAAGGAATTCACAAAAACGACGAATTTGATTCATTTTTCCTGGTGTACAACAGCGAGATTTTGACGGAGTTAACATCACAAAATGAGGTTACCGTACCTTTAAATTATAAAGATACTCTGGACTGAAGCTATTACGGAACTTAGCCTCGAAGTTTGTAAAAGATTATTTCTTGATTTTCTAATTAAGCAATATTTTATATTTAACAAAATAAAGAAGAAAAACATGAAGATGGAAAATAAGAGACGTTGTTTAAGCATTTAAGAGCGGATGTCAGTAAATATCGACCAGAGGGCTACAAAAGTGAAAAATCGAAAATTCTCAAAAAAATTCACAAAGTAGCAATAATAATAATAATAATAATAATAATAATAATAATAATTTCAAAACTTATAAGGCGCAAATATCTAAAACATATATTCAAATGCGCCAGCTCCTAGGTAAGCTATTAACATAAATGTAATTTTTACTTCGATCCGATAATTATTTTCCACGTACGGGGGGGTTATTGGTTTCGCGGCTCTCGGACCGGGTTTTCCAGGCCCGAGACCATGTGTCACAAAAAAATCGGTTTAAAATTCAAATCCATTGTAATGCGGACAACAAATAATTTATTCAGAAGAGTACATAATTGCACACATTTTAAGTGGTGATTTACTCGGTTTGAACGAAAATGTAATATTTTCGAGATTTTTCATTATTTTCAATATTTTGAACGTTTTCGTTTAATGAAAAAATGGCAAATTTCAAAGCCCAAAATCGTCGACTGGTACCTCGATTTCAGTAACGAGTCTTATACCACGTTAAAGAGCGCTATCTCTTCTTTCAAAATCTGTTTTCAAAACTATGGGCAACTTAAGAGAAAATTTTTGAGGCCAAAAAATACAAGTAGTACTTTTCTGAAATTTGAGCTTTCAAGACTCGGTGGGCGACGCTAAAAACTCGGAAAAATGCAATAAGATACCGTCGATTGCATCTACCCGTGAACGCACGCGCTCAAAACATGTTTTCACGTGACGTCAAACTTCTGAGTTTCAGGCGTAAAACTTTGAAGTTTTCCCGCCCAAATGTGAAGTTCCCACGGTAAAGTCGGTAGAGTCGGTGTTCTCGTGGTTCACTCTGTTCTCTTGGGCGGGAAAACTTCAAAGTTTCACCCCTGAAACTCAGAAGTTTGACGTCACGTAAAAACATGTTTTGAGCGCGTGCGTTCACGGGTAGATGCAATCGACGGTATCAGTTTGAGCAACAGTGGTTTCACGTTATCAGCTTTCAGAAACCAAGACGTGTTAATACCGCGATCTGATATAAATTAATGCCGTTTGCTATCAAGAAAGGCAGATTTAAGCTATCAACTCCTGCCAAGTGCTCCAGTCACGTGAAGTTGTCGAGTCAAAAGCACTAATATTAAAAAGTCTTAAAATTCAAAACGTTTTACGTCCATGAAATCAGATTTTAGCGTAGAAAACAATGTTGTGAATGTCTAGTTGTTCGAACCTTAGCATGGTGTTTCCATATATTGGAAATGTCAAGTAACCACACGGGAGAACATACCAACAACTGCAACAACAACGTTTTAAATCCAAGCGCCGAAAGATCGTAAACGGCAAAGATTGCGTTACATTTCACAGAACGACCGCTTACCACTGTTGTCACTCCTTTTTTTCGCTGGAAGGTACGAGGAGTTTTCATTCCGTCATGAGTGATTCTTGATCAAGATGATAACTGAGGACGTTTCGTCAAGACTCCAGTTGTTCAGTTTCAGGCTTAATTTTAGCAGGTGCGTAGTCAGGATTTTTCCGGAGGTACGCCCAACTTTTTCTACATCGGCTTCCCCCACCTCCCCCCCCCCCCCCCCCCGCCACCCCAAATCTCAACATTTTTTTTAAGGTGCCTTTATTAAAGGTGGGTTTAACGGTTGTAAGCAAAAGCATTTTTGCTGCTTATGAAATGACACAACCTCTGAAATTCCTTAATTGCTCGTTTTCAGTGTCACGACATTCAAAATAGATTAAAATAAGACTCAAAACCATTCGACAGATAAAGTCTAGAATCTTGGAAATGAAAGGAGGTAAATATACAAAGACCCTTGCCAAGATTTGGGTCGAAGGAATTACTCGTATACGAGATATGCGAAGAAATGTTTTACCCAAATTTATAGAGCTTTGTATGGAGACACCATGCTGGAGCTCATCCGGATGAGCTCGGGCAGCACTAAAACACGGAATCCGGAATCCGGAAACGGAAACGGAATCACGGAAACGGAAACGGAACGGAATACGGAATCAAATATCAATGATAGAAAATTAAAGAATTTCATATTGCATAATTTAGTACAATCCAAAAAGAATTTGTTTTAGTTTTCTTGGCAGTTCCCTTAAATATATTCTTGTTATTGTCACTTGATAAGGTTTGCCGTAGTGTGAGTTATTGCACTGCAAGGCCGATGAAAGTAATTTTACGATTAATTTTTATTCACGAGTCTATGAGTTGGATAATACAGTTAAATATTGCCTTTGTAGCTAAATGTCAAGAATAGTAGTAATTAGCCTCAGACCACACCACGTTTGGCAATAAGTTCAACTTTTTCGCCGGGCTGAATACTGATCGATGGAATACTGGTGTACGAGTAATTGAGTTTACGTTGACGTCCGTATTTTTGTTGAGGAGGCTTATTAAACATGGTGCATTATTTTGATGTAATCAGTTGCGAAATCAAGAAAATGCATGCACAAATTCTTTCTTCCCTTTGGACTCCACAATGCCATGGTTCTCTTGTGTAAGTTGTCTTGATAAATAACGCTAACGCTGTTGAAGACAACCCAGAAAAGACACTTAGGAAAAACTTGACGGCGACGCCTTTCAGTTATATAAACGACGCCTCTGTCAATTTAAACGAAGTCTGTCTCGAGTCCATATAACTTACCTTTTTCTTAAGGAACTAGTTTTTGTCATTGCCATTTTTCTCCTCGCTTTGCTGTCCCATGAGTATTTGCATTCTTTCCCGGAAGTGGTATCAAGAGTCTTTTCACCGGAATCGACTCCTCTAGTGATACAGCAGTCTCCGCTACTCAACTACATCTTTTCTTTTTATCTGTTGAGTTATTTTATTGTCATTGCTAACAATTTTTTTCAATTCGATCACTTGGAACCTTCTTTCACGGATTCCGTATTCCGTTTCCGTTTCCGTTTCCGTTTCCGGATTCCGGATTCCGGATTCCATGTTTTAGTGCTGCCCATGAGCTCCAACATGGCGGACGGAAACCAACAGAAACATCTGTTTCCGAGTTTTGCTACAAAGCGTGAATTTATTCTTCGAGAGACTCACAAACATAAAGTAATACTTTTTCTAATACATGAACCGTTTAGATAGCAAAATTTCCTAAAATAGGTCATTTCAGTTTAACCCTTATGTACATGACAGCTAGTTTGGCCGTCATGTAAATGCCGCGTCACGCAAAAGCTTAGAAATTTAAGCGTACTCTATCAAAAGACCAAGAAACCTTTTGAAGCGGAAATTTGTATGAAAATTAGTTTTCAGCTGCTCTAATGCATCGTGAAAGTAAAATCTCGGTAGGATTGATAGCTTTTTAGTTTGCATTTTAGTGACGTCATGTGAAAACCAAGCATACTGTCGGCTTGTTATGTTCATTGACGTCAACCATTTTTCATTAATTCAACTATTAAAAATCCAGCTTGTAGTACCTCCGACTTTTAACTTAAAAGTTTACAAAGGACTCTTTTAACCCCTTTTTGTCACATTATTTTTGACCGGCAAAAGGACCACACGTTGACGTAATTGTGCCCAACTTCGTCTACTGCGAAGATAGGTCGTGGAGAAAACAACGCGTTCACACTTTACATCATCAAACTTGCTATATGAATAAATCATCCAAGATTCGGTTCTCCAATTGATGTCGTCGCTTCCCTGCAAACCCATTTTTCTAGTTATGTTTATTTCATTTTATTTTTTCTCCTCAACTTTTTCGGGTACACACGTGCGAACCGTGCGTACAAGTAGCTACGCCCCTGTTTAGTCTCCTTAGCCCTGAGCGTTCCTTTCTTGCTGTTTTCGCGAGAGTTCAGGATGTGGTCCACCCAGTATTTCACGTCTCTATTAAACGAGAGGCAGCACTTCTTGTTTACCGTTTCGTTATCAGACATCGCTTAGAATCTTAGCCTTTCATTTAATTTTGATCATTTAGTCACTCAGCATCCGTTCGATCCTGGCCTTTTAAACTTATACTTTTAACTTTAAGGGAGCTTAATGCCTATATTAATTTTTTCTTCGTTAAGTGTCGTCCAACAGACCCAGTTTTTTGGCATTTTTTAAAAACAGCAAGAAAAAGAAACGACAAGGTTCATTTTTTGTTGGACTTCAATTAATTCTTTTAATCTAAAAAAAATGAGCATTATAACAGCATTTCCAGGCATAAAACGCTCGGTGGTGTATCCTTTTTCCTTTTTACCCTTTTTTTGGCCCTCTTTTTTTTTATGAAATTGACCATCACATTTTCCGCCATATAAGATTGTGTCCATTTGGTGAACATGTCTTGTTGTTTTCATGCTCCACGGCAATGATGCTGGTGTTTCAGGCCTCCTGTTTTCAGATTTCTTGTGATTTTGTTTTCATCCCACCGACCGACCGACCCAAAACCAGGAAACCTATTCGACGCTAAACGAACGAAAAGGGGATGACCTAAGCCTTATGGTTTCTTTTTGGGCTTCCTCACCACATTGCTTCTGCGTATTTCTGTATACTTGTCTTTTTCTTTGTTTTGTTCTTTTTTGTCGGTAAAATAAACTGAAACTGTACAAAGACCCTCTATATTCCCTTTGGAGAAACCCGCGATGATTTATTGACCGCAAGGGCAATGGGGTGGGGTTAGGGCTCGTTACTGCGCTCCGGTTCACTTGTGCGCTGTCAAATGGTCCCGAAATACAAAATGAAAAATAACTGTGGACAGACTATTCACGTCTAGACATCAAGCATCTTTTAAGATGGGACTTATCGCCTCTCCCCGTTCATGGAGTTTATTCAAGGTGTTGACGTCAATTTCGTGATGCCCTGTATGTTGCCGGGACGTGTTTCAAAAGGCCCTTTCCACAGCTACGGAGTCCGCCGTCACCTTGTTAACCTTGCGAGAAATGATGTACTTCACAAAAACAAAGAGAAGTTATTTTCGATTTGCCCCGCCCCCTACCCCCGAAAGTCTCCGACAGGACCGTTTCAAAGTACTCCCTAGCCCCGGGCCCAAATTGCTGGACTTGTTCCTGTGGTTGCGCGGGGGATAGTAACAGGCCTAACTAATTGCACCGTGCATCAATGACAGTTTAGCTCAATCAGAAGCCCCTTTTCCCTGTCTATTTCAAGGTGTGTGCACCTCCTTTAAGCTGTTTTTTTCGGTTCTTACTGAAATTTTTGATCTTGAGGAAATTCACAACGACAGGAGCAGGTTATGGGCCTTTTTCCTACCCCTAATCCCACATCACGAGAAATTGGGAAATCCCTCAGGTTAGGCAAGAATTCGATAATCCTTCCATAATCGATCCATTTTTTCACCGCGTGAATTGGGTATTTTTTAGCGTATTTCGAGGAAATAACTTTTGCTTTTAATCCAGGGTGCAGCTTTTAAACACATTTTTTAGGCCAAATTGTTTTTGCGTGAATCTGCTTACCAGATCTTTTTGTAGAAGAAACGACAAAAACCCGAAAAAAGCTCGTGTTGTTGGTGGTGGCATATTCAGCCGTCCCGCGCGTCACACGAGGCAAGCGTTCTGTCTAAATGCGAGCCCAAAAACAGGTGGTAAGCGGTCAATCTGTAAAAAGTAACGCGATCTCCGTAGTTTGAGAGCAGCCGAAGATGCTCTTGCCGATGCTGTCCTTGATGTTTTTTATTTCCAGGAAATTCCAGTATCAAGGAAACCCATGCTTAGGTATGAAACATGCACTCGTAGGCATTGTTCTGTCCGCTAAAGTCTAATTCCTGGACGCAGAAACGTTATGCTTTTTGAAGTTTAATATTGTGCTTTCTTTGACAACCTTACGTGACTCGTGCGTTTGGTAGCAGACAGAAGATGGCTAAACTCTGCTTTTCTTGTTGGAAAACGGCTTTAAATTTTATCAGATCACTCGATAAACACGTGTTGGTTTCTGATAGCTGCTAACGTTAAACCACTGTTGCTCAGACTGATTTCTTATTGCATTTTTCTGAGTTTTTAGCATCGGCCCGCTGAGGCCGGAAAGCTCAAATTTCAGAAAAGTACTTCTTGTTTTTCTCGGCCTCCAAAATTTTCTTTTAAGTTGCCCATAGTTTTGAAAACAGATTTTGAAAGAAGAGATAGCGCTCTTTAACGTGGTATAAGACTCGTTACTGAAATCGAGGTACCAGTCGACGATTTTGGGCTTTGAAATTTGCCATTTTTTCATTGAACGAAAACGTTCAAAATATTGAAAATAATGAAAAATCTCGAAAATATTACACTTTCGTTGAAACCGAGTAAATCACCACTTAAAATGTGTGCAATTATGTACTCTTCTGAATAAATTATTTGTTGTCCGCATTACAATGGATTTGAATTTTAAACCGATTTTTTTGTGACACATGGTCTCGGGCCTGGAAAACCCGGTCCGAGAGCCGCGAAACCAATAACCCCCCCCGTACGTGGAAAATAATTATCGAATCGAAGTAAAAATTACATTTATGTTAATAGCTTACCTATACTAGTGCTACTTTGTGAATTTTTTTAAGGATTTTCGATTTTTCACTTTTGTAGACGTCTGGTTGATATTTACTGACATCCGCTCTTAATATGGGAATTTCGGCTTTTGCTCCTCTAAACACTTAGAAATAACTGAAATTTATTGAGGTTACAACTTTCTTTATTTATTGAATGAGATTGCTTTTACAGTAAAAAAAAAAAAAACCTTATTTAGCTAAATAAATAAAATGAATTGAATTGATGGCAAACGCGAGATACGTACAGATATGCAACCTATAGTTTAGAATGATCATAAACATGCAATAAAGATTGAGAATTAGACTGATTATACTACTGACAATTTAATTATTTGATTGATTTTCTGAATCCAAGAGTGACCTAATTGCGATATAACTGTAAGTTTTTGATCAGTTTTCGCATTAGTTTTCAAATGGTTTACATAATGTTTGGCCAGATTTCGGATAAATTGCTCTAGCTTTGCTTTGAATTTTATTTATATAGAGGATATTACACGGTGGCGCGGAGATATGAATTTTATTTTCGAGTGGCAAAACAATATTTTACGAACGAGCGCAGCGAGTGAGTAAAATATTGTTTTTGCCACTCGAAAATAAAATTCATATCTTCAAGCCGCCGTGTAATGTTCTTTTTATTATATAGACAAAAAGACATCGATAAAGTAATAGAGGAAAATGACCGAAATTACGTCATCGATAAACTCACTAGTGAGATTATGGAAAATAAGCCACTCGGGTCCCGGATGTAGCGTTTATGAATTTTACGAGTGTTATATTTCCCAGTAAAACACTCGTGTCTATATAATAAAATAAACTATTTTCAAAAAAAATCAAACCGTGTTTCACACTTCTTAAGATATGCATATAGTAGAGGCGTGCCACAGGGAAGCGTTCTTGTTAATATTTTCTTAAATGACCTCTTTTCATTCGTAACTAGGGTGAAGCTAAATGCTTATCCTAGTGAGCAGCAAATGTTTTCCTCGGACAAAAATCATGAAGAATTGTATCACCTCTGCGCGTTGCTGTTAATTGGTTTAGGAATAATGGAATGTTGAAAACTCCAGATAAATTTCAATCAATGATTCTTGGATCGACAAATTTAGATTTCACTTTGTTATTGATGGTATTAAAATTGAGAGACGTCAATAATAATATTAATTTATTAGGAATTAATATTGATTCACATAACCCAGTAAGTAAGTAAATATTTAACTTCAAATGATGAGGCGTTTTAAAAACGTTGCTTCTAAGGATGTCAGAGCACGGCTATACAAAGCTTTCATATTTCTTTATTTTCAATACTGCAGCGCTGTCTGGCATTTTTGTGGGGTGCGCAATAGTGACAAACTGGAACCACTTTTTTTAAATAACAAACAAGCACTGCGATTAGTATTTAATGATTTTACCGGCAATTAGTCTTCTCTGTTTAATGACTCAAACCCGTTTACAAGTGTTTGGTCAATATGGCACCTTTCTATTTAACTTCTTTGTTTCATGTTCGTGTTAGTAAGTATAATCTCAGGGGTGTTAAAAAGCTCATTTTGCCGAAGTTGGCCACTACTACGTTTGGACTTGACGCTTTTCAATACTCAGCTGTTTCCACCTGGAACTCTCTGCCCGATGAAAAAAGAAGCGCTCCTGATCTCAATACTTTCAAACTATTTATAAAGCAGTTAACTTTTAATAAATAGGTGTATATATATATATATATATGTGTGTGTGTGATTGACGGATGTCTATATGACATGTATTTTAATTGTACTATTTCTATTTTCATTTCATTTCATTTATTATTTCTCTTTCGGAGATACCAGCGGAAATGCTACTCTAAAATCCGAATTGAAATAAAGATTTGATTGATTGCATCATGCGCGATCTCTCGCGCGAATTCTCGGGCGAATATTTTGCGACATAAAGCCTGAATAATTGCCATAATGTTCCTTAGAAACCGACCATTTTATTTTTAAGGGGGAGGGGGTGGTTGGGCATTTCTTCCTTGTAAGATTTTTTTTTTAGCCCCTAGTTTGCCATCATCACCCATGTTTTTCCATATCTTCTCACCACAACTAACTCTTCATAAGTTAATTATATAAACTCAGTCATCGAAATTCGTTCGGCAACACTTGTTGTATTTTAACTGGTTCCAGAACAATTCATCAAAATGTGCTCCGAACTTTCCACAAGTACAAGTTGTAATTGGCCAAGCCACTCCTGCTTTCCATTACCATTGGAACCACTTGCGCTCTCGTTCTTTAGTATTAAAATCTTTGGTGAAACAGGACTTGAAATAATTAAACTATAGGGGCAAAATATTGTTAAGTACTCGTTTAAAAATGATATTTAATGAACGTAGAAGAACGTTAAAATAAAAGTGCTAAGTAAGAAAAGAATAAAAAGGGTTTTACACCACAAGCCGAATAAAAATGTACAAAGACTGATTTTATGGGAAGGATAGGGGGTGGGCGCTCGGTAGAATAGGAGGCGAGAGGGGTACGGGATACGGGAGAGGAAAGAGTGGGTGATGGGAGATTTAACAGAGTGGGAATTTTTTCCCATGCTTCCTAGTGCACGATTTTTTTCCTACTTTTCTTGTGCATGAATCCTTTTTTTCCCTAATTGAGCCATTTACTATTATATATTAACTCGGCTTCTCATCATTTCAACTTTCAGCACTTAGACCAGACCATCTTCCTCAGAGACACCTCCAGGTTAGATCATCAAACTAGAACAGACCTCCACAACAGTCAATCAGATCCTCCCCAGATGACAGACCACCATATCCCAGTACCACACCAGACCATCTTCAGACCCGACAAGCAAATCAGACCGTCACCACCATACCAGGCCACCAGATCAGATCATCTCAACAGACAACCATCCTTGACTACTCAGCTTCAACTCAGCCCAGAATAACCAGTCTCTTGGAATGGTACAGGTTTAGTGCATTCTTTATGGGTTGGGTCAAGGGGGGTATATAGAACTCTGGATGAACCTTGCAAAGCACACTTTCCACACACGTTCGGCCTAAAGATTCCGGATTGTCTTTCGGCTTTACTTTACTAACTGTAGTTAGATTAGCTAGCGGTTTCCCCCGGGCTGGAAAGGACCTCCCCTGCCCTTTTTCATAGGTTGGGTTCCTTTGCAGGTGTTCGGTCAACGATAAGATTTCGGTTTTTAGGACAGATTCGGCTGGGCTTCTCAGAAACAGTTCGGCTACGTCTTTTTGCGCATTGTTTTGGATGTACTTCGCCGCCACCGCCACTGTTCTTGTTATCTTCGTCTTCCTCTTCACAACAACCTCCCGCTTAGCTGCGCCAAATAAAATTGATCTATCACACTTCACTTGATAGTCTATGCGCTAGTCAAATGAAGCTATCACTCGTAAGGTTCACCCAGATAATGATTATTCTAAGACTTAACTTAGTTAACTAGAGACTTCAGATCATTCAGCTACAGTGAGAGAACCTCATTTGGTCATCATTCACTGGCTTAATGGTCTCTCCGGTTACAGGTAGGTAGTTAATTTAGCCTCGCAAATTCGCGTCTGCTGCTTCTAATTTGAATTTTGATGTTATACAGTACGAGTGTGAAGTGAAATCTTTTGATGCGCATTTGCAGACTTCGAAATTGTGATGGTAGATCAGTTAACAGGTTTAGTCGTACAACAAAGGTTATCTGCGACCAGGCGTTTCTTCCCGCGAAGAACCAACATCTTGTAGCAGATTATTAGGGAAAAATGGGACAATCCACACACCATAGACTAGATCGTTTACAAATCGTAGGCGTAGGAAGTCTTCGAGACCAATCTACGACTCAGTTTCATCGTTGGAGGAGCACGTACAAGCCGATATGCTTTTAGAAGAGTTAGTAGCCTTCGAAGTAATCACGAGAATTTGCTGTTAGGCCGAATATTTCGGGGACACACATGTGAAGGCCCACCATACCTTTATGTGCGTGTCCCTGAATGGCATTCAGGTGAAAACATCGAAGGTTATAGATAGTCTTTCATAAGCAACACGAAAGTAGCAGGAAAGGATACTCTAGCGTGGCATTGTTGGCAATTAGACGATCTGGTTTGTCTTTCTGTTAATTTTGCCTCGCTGGAGGGTTTTCTTCTTAGGAAGTCCTGCATTGCACTACGCAGGCACAGGTCGTCTACAAATGGTAGGCGTATGTAGCCTTCACGTCGACCGTTCGTGGATATTGGTTTATTCTCCTTACTGGAGTCATCAGCAATGTTCTACCTGCAACAGCTCTTGAACTGCGTCATATCTACGATACTTGAATTGAATCCTATGCAACCACTCTTGAGTGATATTTCCTTTGTATGCCTTAGAAATGTGAATAAAATGAATTTTATTGACTTCTGTTGTATTGAATTGTATTAAGTTATGGGTCCAGTGCTGCATCAAAGGAAGAGGCTGGCTGAAGAAAGAAGAACAAAGAACTTCAAGGGCCATAGAAAGATAGTCCAGTTACTTATTAAGTAGGCGAGGTAGCTGCCTTTGAGGCGATGAGTGGAGAAGGAGAATCATGTAGAACCAAACCCAAGAAAACGATTATAATGACGATGATGACGACCACGACGATGACGATGATCGCTTACACTATGACGTCACTCTGCTTTTACCAAAATTTTAATTTCGTTTCCGTCGGTTAAGCTTATATTTAAACTATAGGAAATTACCCTGGAATTATTAGACTGGCTGTTTTGCAAACAGAAGCCCATGACATCGTAGTGTAAACGACTTCACGATTAGGAAGGCAAGGTATAGACAGGGGAGACAGCATATAGCAATAACTTTAAAGAGCTGTCTTAACTAACGTTGGTATTCATAATTAAGGCCCTATATTTCCCCTCTCCTAGCTAGTAGGAGAAAATTTTTTAAAATTTGAAACGAATCTGACGAAATAAACAAATTTTCTGTCTTGAGTTCAGCAACCGGAAAACGCAATTCTGAATATTGTTCAGCGAAGAAGCAATTGAATCGTATCCTTATATGGAATCCCCTACTCGGCAGTTGTTGTAGTTTTTTTCACATACTTCAGTGTTAGCTGAGACAGCTACTAATATTTAATAGTTTTAATTGGCCGGCCGGACGTCATCTTTGGAGCAACTCATCATAGACAACGGATATTTTTTGGATTATCTACCCCTTGGTCTGTTGGATTGCGAGTCCCAGTATCCTTGGTCCTTTGGTGGAGGAACATGACGACAGAATAACAGCATCCCATATAAGGTAGGGCTGATCGATGTTGGTACAAAGTTTGCACAAGGCAGGCTCGCTTAGTATGCGCTTGGTCTTCAATAGCGAGCAACAAATTGAATTCTACGACAGGCAACGATGTTTTTGAAACAATCGAAGGTTCGCGGCGTAGATACTGCAAACATTGCACCACATCAATCAGCCCAAGTAATATTTCTGCGTGAGACAAGGTATGTGGAATTTTTTCTTCTTTAAGACGATTAGATTTTCGGTTCGGTCGGTTCGGCTTGTTTACTGTTTTCGATTCGACTTTCGATCTGATTTCGGATTCGGCTTCAAAAATGTGAAGGCTTTCTATCGACAAAGTTTCGATAGCAAGCTGCAAAATATCCCTGCGTAGCGTTCGGGGGACCCTGGTGTGTTTCATTCGAGGTCAACGTTTATGGACACATGTCACACTCCTCGGTTTTCCCCGGACGCCAAATTCTTGTAGGAGCGCATCCCATCTAAATAAATCACTTAATTTTTGTAATCGACGAACTGAATTCAATAAAAACACTTTGCCTAATGTGTTGTCTGTGTGTTTTTTTCTTTTAAGGTTAATGCTAAATCTATAGGGTGGTTACTTATAGATACTAATGATGATTTGATTTGCAGGAATATCACGTATTCTAATAATACTTGCTGTAATGACGTCAATAAAAAAATAAAACAAATAAAAAAGCAGAGTTGTGAATGTGATGACTTTTAACACAAATACGCATATTGAATGACATTAGGTGTATGTGTATGTTTCAAAGTAAACAAACAAATAACTAATTTTTCATTTCAGCTGCGTTGGAAATCACATATTTTCCCGTTTTTTGGACTTTTTTAAGAGTGAATAGAGACACATCTTTTTGGGCGCGCCCTCTTACGATCTCAAATGGATTTTGTTTTCTACACTTTTTCTTCTTTTTGGATGCGTTCTTGAAGAAACGCATGACACCAACTATATCAAAGTCGGAAGTCAAGTGCTGGATGGAGGGCAGAAACTGATTTGTACATTGATGTTATTGCAACTGAGTTGTACGCAATTAAAACTTGATGAATAATAAAGTTGGACAATAGAAGAATTTATGCACTCGACTTTTCCCTTTCAACCATTTCTAAATAATCCAAATAAGTTGTATTTTGTTGTAACGTAGTTGTTTTTCAGGAATTAACAATAAAGATTGATCAACGCAATAACAATTGAACAGTGTATTTTTCTATTAAAGCGATAAGTAATTTAACGAGTTTTATTCCAGGAACTTTGGACATCATCTTTTTAAACATTTTTTCTCTCGAACATCGCCATCTCCCAGACGCCTTTTTGTGGGGGCGCGCCCTCTCAAGACCGAGCACGTGATCGTTTGACGTATTCTCCCGAAAAGCTCGTTTTGGATGAAGTTTCGACTGCGTTCTTAAAGAAACGCATGGCGACGCTAAATACGACTGAAAACAACGCCAAGTTCTAAATGGTAAGCTAGGCAGATATTTGTTTCTTTTCACAACTGCCTTAACTGTTAGATTGTTTTTGTTTCAGATTTAGAGACTGAAGTAAGAGTTTGCCAACGCCAAGAGGTAAGGAAGAAAAAAACTGACCCGAATAAAACGGACCTTGAGTATACAAAGTGTGATTTTGCTGATAGATGCAATTATCCTCAGATAATACTGAAGTTTGTTCATTCAGACTTTAGTGGGATTCAAACCCACGATCTTTGTTTATTTACTGGTACGGCTAGTCTACCAAAGAGAGCAATTTATTAGATGTAGGATCCAAAGCGATGCACTGAATTTGTTTGCTGACAGCTGACATTAATTGATTGGATGTTAGCGGTCAATGCATTCGGTTTTCAACTGCACAGCAAAGGTGCATGGTGTTTTGATATTGTTAATATTCTGTTTTTAAGAAGTATCTCATTTAGGTCAGAGAGGTCCAGCCGTTTTATGGCAGTTCTGATCTCCCATCAGCAGCCATCTGTAACCTGGAAGTACCCGAATATGTCTCATTCCAAAAGTTGCGTCCAACACGCAGACGGTCTTTACGTAACATGAAGCTGCCTAGCGACGAAGCAGTCTGAACTCGTACCCCTACCTACAAGATCCAAGGTATGTATCAGAAAGGTTAAAAATTTTCACTCAAAATATTATAAAACGACTGAAAAATCCATACTACCGATCTCTACAAAGATGAATTTCGTGTTTTAATGGAAGAGAAATCCAAAAGGCCATGTCTGAAACAGCGGTTATATACTGAATAATTTGTAGACAAAAACGCGGGATTTAAATATCAGCTTTCAGTTGTGATAACCAAGGGGAGGATCTTTCTTGTATTCTAAATCCATTTTCTTGAGAAACCTTACATTTAGGTCAGAAGATCCCTGATGTTTGTGAGCAGAAGAGCAACACGGAAGTCTCTTCAACTGTAACACGATGATTTGAATGAGCCCGCTTGGTGGATCATAGCTAAGTACAGGAAAAAGGACTACGAATACGTTAAAAAAATATCAGGAATGAAAATTTATAACCAGAAAAATACTTCGCCACTAAAGTTGCGAGAAACGAACTGAAACCAACTGGGATCGTTAAGTAATGAGGACGCGCCTGTAGTTTCATCCGTATAGTTAAAGGTGCCTTTTCACTCTATAAATGATGTGTTGCACATCAGAACACATCCTCCCTCTTAATGGACTTCTTATCTATGAATGCTGCTGGATTTACGAGGTGTTCGTGGAATTCAAACCTAGGCCTGCTAAG
Organism: Porites divaricata; assembly: GCA_038088405.1. Classification (NCBI taxonomy): domain Eukaryota; kingdom Metazoa; phylum Cnidaria; class Anthozoa; order Scleractinia; family Poritidae; genus Porites; species Porites divaricata. Next base: position 18,311,182 of record JBBMOI010000007.1, read on the forward strand.
CAAGGAGCGAAATATTTAATAGGTTTTCAGTTGCTTGTTCTTGACAATATTTTATTCAGATTCTAAAGACTGCATATTTTGTGGCGCCTTGTTTGGCCAGCACTAGTCATTAAGGCCTAGCCTGAGTGACTTCAACTCGGCAGAGGCCAGTACAAGATTGGAACATTTATTATTTAATGCCTAAAAACTTTGCTAAAAAGAAATTAGGCTCGGATCGAAACTGTTCGAGGAAAATTCGTAAAAATTTGTGTCAAATTAAATGGACTGAGCATGAGTTAAAACTGCAAACATCGAGTTGGAGAAATGAGGACGGAAGAGGGAGGGGAGCTCCAGCTTTTTTCTGACAAAGCTTTACTGAATTTGCTTGCAGTCTTGCTCCATTTTTCTAGAGAGGTGTAGGAACTGTTGGTAAGACACCGTCATGAGTAGAGGGCTGAACAAATGACTGACACCTATTGCATTGATTATGATGATTATCTTGCTGATGACGGCACTGGTGATTAAGACGACGATGTAGTAATGATGATGTCAGGAGCAAACGATGACTATGGTCGTGATATCACGAAGATGAATCTATGACCATCTTTAAACAGGTGAAACGTCCATTGAATTTTAAACTAGAAATACGTGTATCGCAGAACCTCGCGGGAGAGGAGAGTAGGAGAGGAGCCTGTAAACGAGCTGGGGGTTGAAGGCCCTAAGGATGGAAAAGCGGAGAGAAATAGAGTAAATTTTCCACTTAAATACCTAGAATGACACAACAAAAGGAAAACAAAAGGAACTTGAGTTCTTTCCCGATAGTTCGGAGGGTCTTGTCGTTCTTTTCGAAGAATTTAAAGGCAATTAGGGATAAACTAAAAATAATAACATGCAAATGAAGCACATGATGGACTCATTTGAAGCACAAAAGAAAAAAATGGCAAAAAAAAAAAAACCAATAAATGTAGATAAATGGAACAAAAATGGAACAAGAATGAAAATGAAAACAAGAAATTACTCAATGCATAATAAATATAAAAAATGATTAAATTTAAACGTAAGTCCAATAAAAATGTAATAATAATAATGATAATAATAATTACAATTATGATATAATAGAAAGGAAAATGACTTGAATGATTGATTTTTGAAGACGTAACTGCAACGACTAATTGAAGCAGTCACGTTACAAAAATCAGCAAGCTTTATTTTAAAGTTCCGTTTTGTTTCATTATTTTGATTTATTTGCCTTTTTGTCTTTATCCTTTTGTGAAAAAAATATTATTTTAAATTTTATCCCTATTGAGCTATATATTGAGCTTTTCATAACCAGCTTAATGTATCAAATTGTACCGCTTTCATGGTATATGAGAACGACCTGACAATCTGAAATTCCTGCAAACGCCAAGCTATCTTTTGTCGGCTTTGCTGTTTTGTTACGATAAAATTATAGTTAATTATATATACACGCATGAGAAAGGAGTGAGGGAAAACTAAGCTTTGATAATAAGTTCAGTTAAATGTGTGGTCTTGATTTTTTTGAGAGATTTAAAGCAGAGAACGTTAACAAGCCAGTCAGCCTGATGAGGCACCGTCATGTGAAGAGGTCCACACCGTAGATGACAGATGTCTGTTACATGGATGATGAAGATGATGACTACGATGGTGATGATGATGCCAAAGTTAGGGTTACCTAACCCTAACCCTTTTTCTTCCCTTCTTTCCCCCCGCCCCTGGCTCAATGTTGAGCAAAACTTTAATGTTTGTGCTGGTAATTGTTCTGTTATATCCCAACATTGAATACGGGGGGGATAGGGGGTATTTAGCGAAAGAGAAAGGATGAGTATTTTTTGAGGATTAAAATGGACTACGGTTAAGTTGTACAACCTTCCCAACTACCTTTGTCTGGGATTGTAGCTTACTGTCTTATGGAGGTGTCCGTCAAGTGAGAGTAAACTGGTACTTTAAGTAATGATGTGGGCAAAGATGGAAAGCAATTTCTTTTGTTATGCGGCAATATCATTTCCCCACATAGGCAAGTTCTCATTTTTACATAGAGAATGGAAGAACCTACAGAAAGGCCGTTTACCCAATAAAATGTAGTTTAACTTCATTTTAAAAGGTTTTTTTTTTTTGTGGTGATAGATTTTGACCAATCATAAGAGTTACAATTTTACGTGTTCCCCACATAGGATTTCTGTGTTATTCAGACTGAGACGAGATTTGATTGTACCTTTCTCAAAGACAAAATAAAGGCCAACCATTTTTAAATAAACAACCAAAGCACTCTCAGCAGCAGGGAAATAAACCTACTGAGATCCTTACATGAAAGAATTAAACGATAAGTTAGGGTATCTTCTGCTTTCGTCCTAACAGTTTCCAGAAAAAAGAGTGCAATTGGGTGTGGTCCATACGTTATCATATCGGAGGATGAGTGTGGATGTATGCTTCCTAATACCCATCATGCAGCACTAGGAGCCAAGCGAAGATCAAATTTAAACTTGTATTACGATAGACTTTATTATATTCAAGTAGGGTGCATGATAAAACAGAGCGCTTTCCGCAACGAGCTCGCACGTTATTTTATAGAACAGAAAAGAGTCATTTGGTGCCCTTGATGATGTAAAGGAAGAAAGCCATTTTTTAATTACAATTTTTACAAATGGCAAGACTTTTTTTGCGAACATTTATTGTTTTAGTGAAATATTAAAATTGTCCGCAACTCGGCTACAACTTGGAACTACTGAATTCTTCTTAATTAATGCCACAAACGCTGATTTAAGTATTAATAGCTTAACATGTAACATAAAGAGCAATAACCTTATAATGCAGGAAGATTTTCATTCAGAGGTTCCGACGAAATTTTTTTTCCTCATCTGAATTTTTCAGGGCATAAAAGAAATTAAAGCATTATAGCGACTGAGGCAGTGAAAGGTAGGACTTCATAGCTTTCAACCTTTTACATTTGGTCCAATGAACATAAAAAGTTTTCTGAATTATATCTATTGCGAGTTGATATCATTGCTCGGGCACTTTGAAACGGCGAAAGATACTCAGTTCTTGCTATTCTAGAGTCAGGCTCGTAGACTTAACCCATTAAGCAACATTCACAACACTCACCCTTATAGCTGAATATTGATCACGTAATATGAGAGAAATCATTTTGGTGTAATTCTCATGCAATTCGAGGCTGATTCATCTAGCGAATTTCCAACGTGCTCGAATTACAAACGTACATCGGATAACGACTAAAGAAATAACTGCTCCATTTTTTTCAAGAAATATAGCCTTGGGTAAATTCCAGGAAAGCAACACGTCTTTGAGTTTAGTGCTAAATAGAAAAGCCAGCCTGCGTATGATTTGCAATGCACAACACTATCTGATCACAATTTTCAAGCAACAAATCAGGGCCGTAGGCAGGACTTTTCATCGCGGAGAGGGTGAGGGGGTGCTCCGTCACTTCCTCACCCGCGCCACAAACCAAGCTTCGTTTGTCAGGACATAACAGATTACTGACTGAAAGTGCGACAACTGAGACATACCATTGCTCGCGACAATTTATCTTTTTCTTTTTCGAATTGTGCGACTTCTGTTGATGGAGAATGTTGACCCTAAAATGACAATGGCGCCTGTTTATCTTAGAGCGCAGAATTACAGAATTATCTCTTGGTATTGAGGATGACTTCTTATTAATAAATAATTGTTAAATTATTAAAATACGCAAATGTAAATCACGTGGCTAATTAATTTCTATTTGGCGTTTTTCTTTTTTCTTTCTTCTATGACAACGTTATTGCAATTAGGTGTATATACGGTATACGTAGGAGGCCTAAAAAAACCCCAAAAGCAGCACCATAGCACTGATTTGGGTTACACTGTCCCTATTTGTTTCCAAAATTGTGTTTTGGGGTTTACGTGTCTGGCTGTGGTGTATTAACTTGTACAGTTAGATCGCATTTACTTATGTACGGTGGCCCACAAGGGTCACTACATAAAAAAGGTCAACTGCATATTAAACACTGCACCCTATACAAATAAAAAATATTGCTGCAAATAAAAAGAGATGTTGCTGCAAATAAAAGAAGTTGCTGCAAATAAAAAATGTTGCTGCAAATAAAAAAAGTTTTAATTTAAAAGTTCGCGCAAGAATCACAGGCAGAATCCTCCCCAGTTCGGGACTCATTCGCACACAGCCGAACTGAGAGAAGCGGATCATAGGCTTCCTGATTACAAATTTAAAACCCCCTTTCCCACTGAAATGTTCGTTCTTCCTTTCAAAAAGTCACTAAAATGTTTGCTTTTGTTATTAATTCTAAACGTTTTAACAGCTGGGGTTTTAACGCTAACGGAAAACATAAATTGACAAATTCAGCAACGAATTCTTAAAATCACTCTCTTAACGGCTGTATGTGGGTGACATTCGAAGTTTTTGAATTTCGGGTTTAAGTCTTCAGTATTCTTATTAGTTTTTTTCTAATTTCTGTTAATTCTCTGAACAAAAATTAATTTTTTCGGAAAAATGCTTAATACTTTTGGCCGAAAAAATGCTAATGCCAACCAAATACAGACGTTTAGAGGATTATTTTAAACTTATATTCGTTGCTAATATGCCAACTGTTATGTTTTTCGTCACTGAGGAACAATTAACTTGATAGCTAACTAATAACAACCCGGGAGAAAAGCATTGATTGCCATGATATGTTTTAAGCAGCGAAATCAGTAGTGTCCCTATTTAAGTTCCTGTAGTTTCTTTTAAGCTGTTCAACTTTTTTATGTATGTACTAACTTAGCTACTTGTTTGGCAAAAAAGGGAGAAAAAGAAAGAAAGAAGAAAAAATGAACGTCAGGCTTGTTCGTTTTTTAAACTCTTTATTCACTTTCGTTGCAAAAAATCGAGGCTCAACGAATACAAGCACTAGAAAGCTAAACCCACGACTACACCTCCCTAGTTTTAAAATTCTACAGCCTCTGAGATGTCACTTGCATGGTAGGCGCACGTCCTTGTCACTTCAGCGCAAGTAGACTGCCATAACATCTGCCACTCCAACATTGCCTGAAATAAAAATAAATAAATACATAAATTAGATATTTTGTCATGATATTTTCCGTTGGCCTAGGAAGCACTTTTAAACCAGTCTAAAAATAAATATATTTATTTATAAAGTTTTGATAGCTTGTGGATCTTTAAATGACACAGGAATAACTACAGAGGGAGCAAAAAACAAAAGGATCTATACCTCTTTGTTGGCGGGAAAAAATAGTGGGTGGGTATTAAGCTGAAATGGATGAGGGGAGGAAAGACAGGGGGACATCATTATCTTCTTTCACCTCATTGCATACTCGTTATAAACATACATGTGAACTCTCTAAACGGCTTCACAGAATTAATGGCGACTACCATGGTTCAAGGAAATACGTAAAGCCAACCGCGCCAAAAATGCACTTGCTGTACAGGGTATTTGATCAGGTACGTAACAACAACTTCCCAGCCTTGCTATAACAAATGTATGGTTACAAGAAAGGAAAATTTTCATCTTGATAGAGAAGAACTATTAAAAATGGTTTGAACGTTTGTCTCCACTATCACCTCCCTTAATTCGCCTTCAGCATTAACATTTTCAGTGCCCTTGCCCAATGACACGGGCAAAGAATATAAGAGCCGCAAGCTGTCTGTTTGTTTGCTTGTATTTTTTGTACTCACTGTAAGTGTTCCAATTGGTGTACACAGTTTTATTGCTGTAGAGTATAACATTCTTGCGAGGCAAGAAACGTGACGCCCAATTGCAGAGTGATCCAGAAACCAACATCCACCCGGCATCAGCACTACATCCCCCATAGTTCCTGTTGATGAAGAAGCGGCGATCATGTGTTGGCTCTCCAACGATGGAAAAGTAGTTCTTTGGCTGACTCTTGATATCAGACCAGGGGCTCTGACTCAATCTGGAGAATGAAAACCAGTTGAGTTTGTCTGCTCCCTTGGCATTGAATTTCAGCTCCTTCATCAGCTTTCCTCCTTTATATAGAACAACTCTTGCCTTAAAGAAATCACAAAAAAAATGGCAAGAATTATTGAAAAGACTGGCGTGATGGAAATAATGGGACTTGTAGTAAGCCCATTTCGAGACTACATATAGCTATACACAATTAATAGAATGAAAAAGGAACAAATTATTGATTTTCTTAATACTCTGTATCAAATGTATAAGACAAAGTAAGTCTCCTTTCTCTATTTTAATATAGAAAAACAGAGGATTATAACGATATTTAGAGTTCGCAGACCTCGAAATTTTTATTGAACAAATAACTTCTTATGAATGGACCTACAAGGTTCAATAGAGCCAAAAAGTCGACTAAATTAATGAATTCACACCAAAAACCATAGGAATACATCAAACGTATGTGTTCTTTATTTACAAAAGGTAAAATATCATGTATATTTAGTGTTCATAGACCTCAGTATTTCATTTCTCATACAAGGTGTCAATGGTTGCCTGTAATATGACACCGCCCGACTCTCTTGTGAGAAAGCAAAATAAAATTTAATTACATTCCACTCGCTTAACGTCAGCGATGTCTGGGTGTCATGAAAAAAAAATTAACAAAAAATGCATAATTTCACTTATGTGAGGAGTGCTCAATGCAGAGTGAAATACAAGATGAAAATTAAGTTGTACGTAACTAGGAGTTTCATGCACTTTTGAAGACCATCGCCCAGTGTGTGAAACTCCGAGTTACAACATAATTTTCATCATTTGCATTTGTAATTTTAATCACATACATGTGTTTTATTAATAGCACCAAATAGGACTTATACCTATGATGCTCCAAAATCTTTCCACTTCAAAACAATCCTGTTCTTGTAGTCATTAAAGTAACTGTTAGTTACGTCAAGAGCTGCAAGCACTTTCTCATGATATGTCTGACCAGAGGTGTATGTACTATACACATTTTCTTTCACCCCAGACACAGCCTTAAATACCATGGTCCAGCCTAAAAGAAGAAGTGCATATACAGAAAATAAATTATATAGTGAAATGAAGAAAATAATGCAGCCATAGAGCAAAATGTTAGTATCATCTGTTATGGCAAAACATTTTCCCATACATTATTTCATCAAAAATTAATACCCCGAATTTCTTTAACTACTACTGAGGCAAAAAATTATATATATAATTTATTTGTCTACTGCGATGAATCTAAATCATTGTGTTCCTTTTTTAACACTGTTGAGGTAAAAACTGTTGATTAACTCTTTGACCATTAAGGTAAAGGGAAGTATTCAACAATTAAAGATAGAGTCAGGAAGATACTAACAGTGAGAACTCTTTGCTCATTCACGGCCAGTTGTCTGTACAATGTTGCATGTCTAGTGGGCCAGGTGATCTGTGACGTCATTGCGGGGGCCTGGGGAAAGAAATTTTAATGCCGTATCCCATAAACCAACGCGCGCACCAATTCAATTCAATTCAATCTGTTCCCGTCAGCTTTGGTTTATGGGATACGGCATTAAAATTTCTTTCCCCAGGCCCCCGCAATGACGTCACAGATCACCTGGGGAGTGTAATCATTTAAAGATCCCACTGTGTGTCAGTGTTTGAAGTGGATGCTCTCGAGAGGCTCAAATTAAGTTAGTGTCAACAGTCCTCTGCAGCACTATAAATGATATCTGCAGAATTCGCACAGCTGCAGAAGCTATCAGCAATTCTCTTTTGATGTTAGCATACATTATACTTTGCCTCAAGGTCTGAGAGGGCTTAATAATTTTTTTTTTAATTGCTAATGACAACAGGATTATAGTCTTGTATGCTGTAGTCCTGCAATACATGTGACTCAATCTCATTCTTCATTACTGCATCTTTTGAATATCTTAACAAACTTGGTCTGGAAGATATCTTGACACTTGGGACTACTTGAATGTGCTTCAGTCTATAATTATTTCCCATATATGGAGAGTAAACTGTGTTGTGGTAGCTGCGGAGTCTTTGTACATTACAGTACCCATGATACCATGCATCAACTACAGAGAACACTTCATAGCGACCAGTTATAGAAGGATCTCCTCACTCTGGGCCAGGTTAAAATGACATGATGTTCTCTCTGAAGGACTGCCTTTTGGTCTTGTAAGGGTCTGGACAGAGCCTTCAGTAGGTTAAGATGAAGGCTATTAGCTGACAGTGGGCTTTTGCTCATTGAACCTGTTGCTCCTAACTTTCAGTTTTGTCTGACGTTCATTTTATGTTTAATGTATGTTAAAATAATATTTTTTATTTTGAACAAAATTTCAAAGATCAGATCTCAATGGTAATTCATGGGTTAATTATAAGAAATAAAACTTGTATTTTTTAAAAAAAAATCAATGACCATTAACGAATTACTAACCTCCAGCATCCATATCACAGTAAACTGGAAAAGATGTTTCCTTATCTGCAAATAAAAAGAGGTTCCAGCAATGTTAAAGCAATTTTGGTTTTTCATATACTTTGACTGAGTCATGTAACACTCTAAACTCTTGTAATGTACATGCAGACGAGTTTCATGTGCGCATGATTGTTTTCACCTTAAGTCTGGGGAGTACAACAAGATGGGTGGGTAGACCAACACCTCAGGGCCTCTGCAGACTTTGTACCCAGTCATGATTTATATGTTTTTGGGGGTGAGAGAACACTGATGTTAGGTTGAGGTGTGTGGGGACTTATGGGAAGGGATGAGGCAAAAATAGTGAAGCTTTTGTTATTGTTTGCAGTGTTTACAGTAGAACCTTGACCCCCCCACTATTGCCTCCATTCACCACTGGAGTGGACTTTCCTGTAAAAGTGGTGAGGCCTGCTTATTGGCAACAATTGTTTCTTATCGTTTGCAGTATTTACTGTAGAACCTTGATCCATAGGCCACCACTCAAAATGCAAAGATGATATGTAACATACAGGAGCCCACAGAGGCCATTTTTAATCAGGGAACCTCTCAGGTGACTGTAATCCATGTACTTTGATAAATCTACCTACTTGAACAGCATATTTTAAAATTGTATTGCAAACAATTTGACTATTCTGCAGTGCGACACATCACTTATAGTACATGTATTATAAAAATACAGTGAACATACAGTTCAGACCCGGTGTCAAGAGATTGCTTACGCAAGGTTATACAAACAGTGGCAAACGTAAATGACTACAAAAAGTGCAGGTAACAGTCACTTATTATAATGCAACCATACAGAAGGATTTTGATTAAGAAATTTTCTCGGTCTTGGATAGGTGGGATTCATGCGATAGGATCAGGGTTTGGGATGTCATCGATTAAAATAGTCAGGTCAATCAGGAGTGGTACGTGGCCCTAAATGCAGGTTGTTTTTTGATTTAACTACACTGAAAAATACAGAAATGGACGGATGTCTTCACAAAAAAGACCCCTTTAAGATCATAAAACTGGTGAGAGCAAGCTGGAACCTCTATGAGCTTCCCTCCCAAACTGTGAAAAACACACCATTAATAATCAACACACTGGAAACAACCGCCTGGTTATCGATCTGGCGGCCAAAACAATCTAACCCAATTACTTAAAACTCCCTCTAGGGCAGCTGATATCATAAAACTGGTGAGAGAAAGCTGGAACTGCAAGCTTCCCTAAAAAATGCACCTACAGTAATTCAACAACAATTCTATCTTTTCATTGGAACACTGCTGCGTCACTTTCGGATTAAATACAGGTGCTGAACAGGAGCCCAACTCTGAAAAAACAGCCTAAATAACCTCACTGGAAACATCCACCTGGAGATCGATGTGGCGGCCGAAACATAATCTAACCCAAAGTTAAAACTCCCTCTAGGGAAGCTATATTAAGGAAGGGGACACTTTTTTGGGTGCTTAATTGAAATTTGAGGTTTTACAGATAAAAACCAAAAGAAAAGATTTGATATTTATTTTAATGTTTTTGAGTATTTTGGGTCTAAGGGGTCTTCAATAAGTCATGGTCTTTATTAAGCCTTTCAAGACTGTCACCCTTCATGAACAGGTTAATCTGTATCAGTACCATTTAATCTGATCCAAAAGATGCCATTTTGTTTTCTATTATGTTTAGTCTTGATATCTTTGCATGAGAAACCAGGCTTAGCTTTGGATCCATAAGAAAGTATGTTGGGAGTAGTGGTAGATTCATTCACGTACTGCAGGGCTTTCCATTCATTTCCAGCACAGACAAACAATCTACCATCAGTGAACTTCAGTTGACCAGCTCTTTTGGGTTGGCAGCTGTTGCTGTGATGGCCATCAAGGAGTTGGCCATAGCTGTACCTATCACCACAGTTGCAGTTGCAGGTATGGGAATTAGAAGCACCTGCTACACACAATATGATACCACTAAAAATAAGGCAAAGCCTGGTCAGGTGAAGCATGTTTGTAAATGCCTGACTGTGAAAAAAACAAAAAAAAACAGAAATATAGGAGTTAAACATAATTAAGTTATCATACACAGCTGCCTCCAGCTAGCTTTATACGAGTGCCAGTCTACTCCCAGGTTTAATCCTGGGTGGACCACCAACCATTGTCTTTTAAGGTGGCTGAACACAGTTTTGGCAGTTTCTGAGTATGTCATTTGCCAACTTATGGCAAGAGAAGGGTTGCAGCTCACAAGCTGAAACTTGGCAAGTAGAAAATATATTAATGAAAGATTTTGATTCACAGGTAAAATTTGACATTTTTGTAGTTTCCATGGCAACATGAACGATTGAATACAACCCTAAAATTTCACTTTTGCTCAGTTTACAGAAAATTCACCAATTAGATTTTCCTATAAAATTGCACGCAGCTTACTATGATTAATCATTACCATTTGAAACTTATTTGACCAAATTTTAACAGAGGGGTTTTTAGATAATCAATAATATAATTGCACTGTAATTATTAAATGTGTCACAAAAATCGTCTGCTCAAATTCCATTTTAAAGTTCTCATTATTTAAAACACCATAAAAGTAAAAATTCTGCCAAATATTACAAAATTTTAATGAGTAGATTTTGAGAAATCGTCTTCTGTGTACCATTGCTTTTTCGGCGCCATGTTTGTTTGTCTAAGTTAAAACACTTGCCGTCACACGAGTTACCGCTGACCGCCTGCAATACTGTGTTCAGCCACCTTAAGAACAGCTTATATATAAAATTCTGCCTTCAGTAGATCATTAATCTCATATAAGAGGATTTGCACCATTGCCTGCCTCAAGCATTAGTAATAAACAATTGGCCAATTCCAGCTGCGCTGAGGGCTGGGCATTTGCCAACCCCCGGGGCAATTGACTGATGCATAAATCCTTGTCTCCATTGTGCATCCATCTCTCATTAGTAAATTT
>JBBMOI010000007.1:18327500-18377500 GCA_038088405.1 Porites divaricata
TTTAATTCTAGGCCAAATTCAGCAGAAACTACTCACGTTTTCTGGAAACGCTGCAAGTGCCAACCTCGTCTTCTGAACGTGAAGAAGACGCGTTGCAGTTCAGCGCCAAGCATGCGCAGCAAAGCACTTTGTGAGCAAATTACTTCCGGTGACGTTTCAGGCTGCGTCTCGTTCTGGTTCGTAAAGTCCCCAGAGAGAAGATCAAAACACTGCGTCCTTTTCTGGAAAACATTACGGAAGAGAGCGATTTGGAGAATTTTCAAGATCTCATAGTGGCCTTAGATGCTTGCTATTGGCTTCATAAGGCAATCTCAATAGGTTTACCGCGATTCAGGGCTTTTACTTCGGGTAGAAGAGCACAGAACGCGTCATCAGAATGGAATTGGCAAAAGAGAAAATTATCGTTAATTTATGACAAATGTATGCAACAGGGTAGTAGTAATAGAGACAAACTTATGCATTAATTGACATGAACGCGCTACAATGTATTGTCACAGTAGAATAGAGTACTTTTAGTTGCTAACTTTGGAAGTGTGGAAATGTGGAAATATGTCTTAGTTGTCTTAATTGATTTAGTATAACTCTGGAAGTGTGGAAGTGTGGAAATGTGGAAATATGTCTTCATTGTCTTTATTGATTTATTAACTCTGGAAGTGTTGTGTATTATGTTGTTGTTGTTGTTTTTTTTAATTATTGGTTCTTTATCCCTGAAAAGCCCTGTAAGAGGAGTGGATAATCTTAGTATCTATAATTTATTTATTTATAATTTGTAATTTATCTTTGTATCTACAACTGTAATAATTGAGGATATTCCTTCACTGAGATTGATTAGTACCTTGAATTAAAGCCTTATTTTTTACGTTTTTTATTGTATATTTTTCTAGACATGACAGCAACATGGAGAAAGAAAAACTCTGCTGAACAAGACAATAAAGAACCCAAGAAGACACTGACATTCATGTCACTAAAGCCCAGACTAACTAGACTTTTGCTGGAAGCTCTGCAGTGTGAAGCTGACTCTTTTAATGTTCAGATCTTACTGGGAGGTTTGTAACGTTGTTTTAAGAAAGTTTTAAGTTGGATGTGACAAGGTTTTCTGGGCTCATCCTCGGTGTAAGAACCTGTTGAACTCACACGTGATGTAAAACAAAGAAAACAAAGAAGTCAGCACAATAAAACCTAGAAAAACAAAAGCTACGAAACAAAGAAAAAGTTCACAGGTTCTTACACCGAGGTAAACCCGTTTTCTGTACCCAGGTAGAAATCTTATTAAGATCTTGTAAGATCTTGTAAGATCTTGTAAGAATCTTGTAAGATTCTTATTAAGATTAAGATCTTGTTAAGTTCTTGTAAGATCTTATTAAGAAATCATATCTTAAAAGATCTCTTAATAAGATCTTGACAATATCTTAAATGTCTTTGCCATTCATAAGATCTTACAAGATCTTAATACGATCTTAGTAAGTTCTTATTAAGTGACTGTAAGAATCTTAGTAAAATTCTTTAGTAAGAAGCTCTAAGATCTTGAAGAAAACTTACAAGATCTTAATACGATATTAATAAGATCTTATTAAGTGACTGTGAGAATCTTAGTAAAACTTTCCTTGTAAGAAGCTCAAAGATCTTAAAGAAAACTTATTGATCTTAAATAAAAAGGTGCCAAAAGTTTTCACCTATCTCAGACTGGCCTTCTTATTAAGATTTTGTTGTAAAATTAATCATGGTAACATCTCATAGAATCCTAATGAGAATTTGAGCTGCAAAAAGTACAATAATTAATAACATCTTTAATTTTAAATGAAAACTTATATCATAACTGTAAGGTTAATTCACTCAGTTACAAATCTTACTTTTTTCAAAAATAACTAAGAACTTAGTATACGCTGATCTTGTAATAAGGCAGAGTACTTGGGCTGAAAATAAGCCACTGTGTACAGTAAAATGATTTGACCTAGGCTTACCCTAAACTACCTGTTAACATTATCTTGCAAATCACAGTTTTCGGGCTTTCCTTAAGAGAAGAGAACAGAGAACAGTGTGAATTCCAATTTTGATTCCCTCAATGAAAAGATCAGTTAGGGTTAAGGAAACTATCCCTTACAGAAATTAAGTTAAAGTAATACTCTCAGAAAAAAAGTACATTTGAAGTATATTCGGCAAATGTAATTCATTTATACTTCAAATGTGATGAATTTGATGAAGGCCCGCATCGTGTAACCTCCTTTTTATCAGGATCTAAGAAATAGAACGAGAACTGGAAGCAAACTCATCGGACAAATAATCGGCCATCTTTACGTGCAGAGAAATGCCGTGTATATGAATGTATTGAATTACCGCTGCCTTGCAGTACTGTTGGAACATATACGGGATCTTGTGGATTTCCTAATACGGTCATGTATGAATCATTTACAAAATACCTAACTTCCATATATGGTTTTGGCGGGCGATACAGACTTCAACGTTCGAAAACGTTCGCTGTTTCGGGTGTTTCGTGCGTTAGTGCACTTTCTCCAAGATGTTTATATGCTTGAAATATTGTTTTATCTTCACAATTAGAGTACAACATGAGTGCCACGACAAAACAGTATGTCATCACTGAAATTTGGCGATACAAGTAAGTTATGTTGTGAGAAATATATCGGTTCTAGTTGTTATCGATTCTCCCAAAACATTGCACACGAGTTAAGCCTCAGGTTTTATTAAGATAAGTGAAAGCTTGCTTTCTTTGCTTTAAGTGCCGAGTAAGTTCAAAAAAATATAAAACCCAAGTCCTGTTTTCTTTTGAGGCATTTCGTTCCAGTTTTAGTGCGTAAAAGTTAGACATATTTCTTTAATCAGTTTAATAAAGTAATGGAGCAACCTTTGTTGTAGCCAAAGAGTAATAAACAGATATGGCATACATGTATACATACTTTGGGTGTTCAAGTTATTTATTTGTGTATTTAGAGAGCTATGCCTGTGAGAGCTATGAGAGCCTATACAATGTAGACATGTCTCTTCTGTTTTGTAGAAGCGTTTCAAGGAATTGTGAACTATATTATTGCACTAAACTGAGCAATCAATTATAAATGGTTACATTGGACAGGGCTAACTCCTTTAAATGAAGTTGAACGGTAACAGGTCGTTTCGCAAACGTCTCTGGTCAGTTCGCAAACGTGTTGAAGTCAGTTCGCAATTTTTGGGTTTGAAATTAAACGTTACAAACATTTATATGTCAACCCAGATGCCAACCTGGGTTTTAACTATACGATTGGATACAAACAGACTGCCATTTTGAAGTTTCTTTATCTATGTGTGTGAACCGACTTTTACACGTTTGCGAACTGACTTCTACAAGTTTGCGAACTGACTTCAACACATTTGTGAACTGACTAGAGACGTTTGTGAAACGACCGTTGGCGAAACGACCGACATTCAGTTGAACATAGGTATGCCTACAAGCAGGAATTTTGATTTAGGAGAAACCCTCCCCCTCTTCCCTGGTTTTTAGGGGTGGGTCACTGAAACAAAAAAAAAAATGGTTTATTGGCATTAGTTCGATTGATAATATGGATTGTTTCTTTGCTTTCCAGGAGCCATCAGAGAAAAGTATGGTGAGAGTGTTTTAAGTAAAATGTGGAGTGCCATGAAGCTTTCTCTGAGCCAGAAATGCATTGACTAAAATAATAAAAAGAACCTAAAATGGAGTATAACGCCTGTTTCAAATGTCGTGCTACTGCCGTGCCAAACTCAATTGATCAAATTAAATTCAACTTTAGCAGGGCAGTAGCGCAACATTTAAAACCAAGTCATGCTACTGCCATGCAGCACGGCAATTAATCCTTGCCGTGCTACACAGCAGTAGCTTGACTTATTTTCAAGCATTGTGCTACCGCCGTGCCAAACTCAATTCATAAATTATAAATACATTAGAATACGTTTAAAGTTTTGTTTCTTTATTTTTGCGTTTTGTTTTTGGCAACAGCCGTTCTATTCGAATGAATGAAATTTGACATCTGAAACCAAGTCGTGCTGCAGTCAAGCTAAAGGCCTAAATCAGAGTAAAAATTGACAACAGTGGAACCCCAGTAACTCAAATAACTCAAATTATAAGTTCTGTTTCTTCTGAATTTCAACCCACGTTGCAGTCATTTTACTCTGTTAACTTGAATTCCCTCGATCATAGTTTACCCTGAGTTATAACTAGTTCTTGTCACTTGACACAACCTATGCCATTCCATTAGGTCTTCTAGTTGTGCAAAACACCTGAAACTTACTCAAAGCAATTTGATTTTAATTAGTGTGATGAACATTTCATATAGTTAACAGTCATTTTCCAATATTATGAGGATCATGTATACAGTTTCTTACCAGATCATGTATACAGTTTCTTACGAGATAAGTTTACTTTTTATTGCAGTGGTCTATACACTGATGTGCTAAAAAAGTAAACCATCAGTAACAGTACAGTAACTATTAACATGGCATAATGGCTTAAATTCAACCAACGTCAATAACTTGAACTTCCACTTCAAATGTTTTTGCATTTTCTTAGGGAGTGTAAGTTTCTTGGGTTCTACTGTATAATTAAAGAGAATAGGGATAGAACATTGATATCATAAGGATTGGTTTATGGGTGTATTACATGTAGAAATTATAATTTAATAAGATGTTTTGAATAGTACAGTCAAATTTCTGTTAATTTTATGTTCTTTCTCCTAGATTTATTAGCTATATAATTGCCAAGTTTGCAATGATTAGAGTCAATTTTATAAAAAAAAGTGTGATAATCTACACAGCAATTCACAATTTTCTTTCATAATATTTACAAACTGAGAAATCTTATGTTTTGTTTTAAATCTTCTTTTCCTTGAGTTTTGTGGAGGAAATACATGTAGATGGACACATCAAATGAATTGAATGTTAACTTGTTTAAGTA
Organism: Porites divaricata; assembly: GCA_038088405.1. Lineage (NCBI taxonomy): Eukaryota > Metazoa > Cnidaria > Anthozoa > Scleractinia > Poritidae > Porites > Porites divaricata. The sequence continues at coordinate 18,332,419 of JBBMOI010000007.1, forward strand.
GCTGGTAAAATAGCATGTAGCGTGCGTAGCAGGCGCATGGAAGTAGTGGGCGAAAGAGAACGGGTGTGTGCAAGGGAGACACCAGAGGGGTGAGGGGGCTCCCCCTCCCCTCGCGTGTCTCCTCACATGCCCCTTTTTTCTTAAGCCCACTACTTCCAAGAGCCTGCTATGCAGGCTAAATAGCATGATTTCCAGAAGATAATTAAAACTACATGATGTCAATTCATTGAAAGATACAAATGTGCATTATGGTCAGGGTTGTCAAAAGTAGCCGGCTGCCAGTAAAAATCGGTGCCTACTTGGTTAGTATCGGCCTTCTTCTCCGCTTGGCATTTCTTTATGGATGGTGTTTTTTTAAATGAAATATCCCTGGACTTGCCGCTTACTTTGACAACTCGGCCGTCTACTTCAAAACTTTCTGAAAACCCTGATGGTGTTTTTGCCACAGGGGTGTACTTTGTAGTACTGGACTTGAACTAATAATCTGCCCTTTCTGTTTTGTTTCTGAACTAGAGTACACCTGTATATCAAAATGTACATTTGAATTAAAAATAGCTTGTTTTGTGGAAGGATTTTTGTCAGCCATACCTTTTAATGAGTAAAATCATAAATTAAGAAACTGTTCTTTTTTTTCAAACTCCAGCACCTTGACTTAATAAAAGTTTTTTTAAAAAAATATATGTTTTGGTACTTGCAATGTTACTTATTCTTGAATTCACTATTTTTAATTCATGAGACAAACATGGAGATTGACTAGAAAGGTCTTTACAATTGGCTTGGGGGACTCTTTTTTAAAAAACCAGGTCTTGATCTATTATCAAGGAAACATTGAAGAATCCTGACCAAGAAATACCTTTTTTTCATCTTGCAAGATTGTGTTAGAATCTTGACCAAGATCTTGAAAAATCTAGAACTTGAGAGACAAAATCTTAAAACGCTGATAAGATTCTAGTTACACTTCAAACCAAGTTCTTGACAAGTTTATTAATCAAGATCTTGTAAGATTTTGGTAAGATCCTTGTAAGATCTTAAAAAGTCTTAAAAGGATCTTGATTAAGATCTTACAAGATCTTTGTTAAGATTCTTGTAAGATCTTAGAACTTATCTTGTAAGATCTTAATTAAGATTCTTATAAGATCTTGTAAGATTCTTACAAGAATCTTACAAGATCTTACAAGAATCTTAATTAAGAACTTGTTAAGATCTTGGTAAGAATCTTAATAAGAATCTTGTTAAGATCTTAATAAGATTTCCACCTGGGTACTTTTTCGTGTTCCATATGAAAAAAAATGCTCGTTGCATCCTTAGGCATTTACAAGTGTACAATTACATGCTTATACACTAACAATTCCAACATTTTATATCTAATATTGTCCATCCTTTTCCCACAGCCTCCTAACAGGCAAGCACTCATTGATTCTGAAATAGACTTTTTCACTGATATGGCAGCCATTTTGAATTTATTAGATTTAAGGAGTATTATGGAATGCATATATTTCTCGCGAAAAAGGCAATCATTATTACATCCAAACACGGCACAACGATCTTTTTTCCCCGTTACAATCTTTTTCTAGGAAAACTTGATGAAAAATTGGCCTGAAAAGATCTCGTAAATGCTGATGCGTGTATTTTGGATCATGCTCATGTCCCCTGGGCATCCCATAATACTACTTAAATCCAAGTAATTCAATATGGCTGCCGTAAGGGTAAAAAGGTCTATTATCAAGGTTCTACTCCAGTGTGCTAATAAGTTCCCTCTGCATCACAGACTGTATTATGGTAGGCTGTTGATACTTGCATATCTTTTACTATACATTGCATGACCATTTCTTTTCAGGTGTATCCTTACTAGTCCAAGACAGCGAGATTGCAGAGTCCCAAGGGATTGCTTCCCCTAAGCAGGATGATACTCCAGCCCGTGTGTCTGATCATCTCCAGGCTCCTCAGGATGCTCGCCGCCGTGCCACCACTGGTAGCAGCCCAATATCAGAGGCTGGCAGCACTGGTACTTTGGACAGTGTTGGCCAGCTTAGATTCAGTCAGCAGTCTGTGCAGTCAAATGGTATGCATTCATACTTCTTAAATGTCAAAAAATGTTACAAAAATAATGTGAAAGCTAAGCAGATGAGTTAGTTACTGTCTTATTGAATGAAGCAGTAAATAACTATTTATAAGAAAGCTGTGGTGCTGTGTCAGTCAGAGAGAGTATTTTTAAAATTCGATTTTGTCAACTTATTTAGTTTATCGCCTATGAAGCATGGTGTAGCTTGTGAGCAAGCTCTCTGGCCGGGCACTCTGGCGGTGGGGCAGGAAAAGGAAGGAGAGCTTGCAACTATGTCTCTGGAATTTTAATATCTGCATCAAAGAGGTCGATGTGAAATGTTGATTGAATGCTGTAGATGACACTACTATTGACGTCACTACCCTTGGCACCTTTTTTTTCAATGTTTGTTTACATTCGCACTCTTTTTCACTTTAATTGTGCTGATTGGCAAAAATCTGACAGCTCAGTTGACAAGGAGCCACAGGGGAATTCAAGGTGGGATTCAAATTCCAGAGATGTAGTTGCAATCTCTCCTTCCTCTTCCGGCCCTGCCACCAGAGCATCCTGGTGAGCTCTTGATTGCAGGTGAATCATGATGTGTTAATGACTTCTTTCCTTCTCAGTGAATATTAATCTTCAAAAACACTTCAAACTATCCCAGATTTCTTTCCTCCTTTCCAAACCACAGTGTCCTGTTATCTGGAAGCCTGCTCACAATCTAAATTGTAGTCTAGCCATGCACTTCATGTTCATATATCTGTTAAACTCTGCAAATTTCTTAACTATTTCTGTACACTGCACTTTAATTTTTCCTTTTTTTTTGTTTTCAGCTGACCTGAGCACAATACAGGGTCTCTTTGTGCAGTTGACACATCTCCTTTGTAATAAACTTGTTGTGATCAGAAGCAGTTAATGGAAATCTGATGTGCACATTACACTGTCTGCCTTTGAGCTGCTTTCTAGTCTTGCTCAACTTAGCATGGATCATTTGGCCATGGGTGAGGAAGACCTCATGTATGTTGTGGTTGAATTTTACCCTTTTTTTAAAGTTTTATTCCCCCTTGAGTTTCTTTTTGGGTATGGTAATGTACAATGTACATTGTCTGATAATGACTTTGAAACAAAGCATAAGTGAATTAAAATCGTTTAGTCTAAGAGTAAATAGAAATATTATTATATTATTTCTTGTTTGAGTGTGAAATAGTACGATTTCAGGAAATACAATGGGCTGATATTGAGCATGGGTTTCCCTCTTGAAGAAAGTGGTTAGAAAAGTATATTATGTTATAGCGAGTGCTGTAGTGTTTTGGCAGTGGGGCCTTGTGAAGGTTGGGAGCAAGTCAAATTTATTTTCCCTCGCGGCTTCACTGCTCTCGCTTCGCGTGGCGGCTCTACCGCCAACCCCGGCGCAACAATTTCACCCGCTACACAGGTTACATAAGTTATTTTTTACTGTTAATGATATATGAAATGAATCATATATGAACTGCGGAAATGAAATGAAATGAAGGTATGATCGTCGCAGTGAAACGCAATTTAAGCAATTGCGTAAAGAAGCCTGAAAAAATTCAGGACTTCAACGGGGTTTGAACCCGTGACCTCGCGATACCGGTGCGATGCTCTACCAACTGAGCTATGAAGCCACTGACGTTGGGAGCAGGTCAATTATGGGTTCATATGTTCCCGTGAAAGAAATGAGTGTTAATGATATATGAAATGAATCATATATGAACTGCGGAAATGAAATGAAATGAAGGTATGATCGTCGCAGTGAAACGCAATTTAAGCAATTGCGTAAAGAAGCCTGAAAAAATTCAGGACTTCAACGGGGTTTGAACCCGTGACCTCGCGATACCGGTGCGATGCTCTACCAACTGAGCTATGAAGCCACTGACGTTGGGAGCAGGTCAATTATGGGTTCATATGTTCCCGTGAAAGAAATGAGTGTTAATGATATATGAAATGAATCATATATGAACTGCGGAAATGAAATGAAATGAAGGTATGATCGTCGCAGTGAAACGCAATTTAAGCAATTTCAGTGGCTTCATAGCTCAGTTGGTAGAGCATCGCACCGGTATCGCGAGGTCACGGGTTCAAACCCCGTTGAAGTCCTGAATTTTTTCAGGCTTCTTTACGCAATTGCTTAAATTGCGTTTCACTGCGACGATCATACCTTCATTTCATTTCATTTCCGCAGTTCATATATGATTCATTTCATATATCATTAACACTCATTTCTTTCACGGGAACATATGAACCCATAATTGACCTGCTCCCAACGTCAGTGGCTTCATAGCTCAGTTGGTAGAGCATCGCACCGGTATCGCGAGGTCACGGGTTCAAACCCCGTTGAAGTCCTGAATTTTTTCAGGCTTCTTTACGCAATTGCTTAAATTGCGTTTCACTGCGACGATCATACCTTCATTTCATTTCATTTCCGCAGTTCATATATGATTCATTTCATATATCATTAACACTCATTTCTTTCACGGGAACATATGAACCCATAATTGACCTGCTCCCAACGTCAGTGGCTTCATAGCTCAGTTGGTAGAGCATCGCACCGGTATCGCGAGGTCACGGGTTCAAACCCCGTTGAAGTCCTGAATTTTTTCAGGCTTCTTTACGCAATTGCTTAAATTGCGTTTCACTGCGACGATCATACCTTCATTTCATTTCATTTCCGCAGTTCATATATGATTCATTTCATATATCATTAACACTCATTTCTTTCACGGGAACATATGAACCCATAATTGACCTGCTCCCAACGTCAGTGGCTTCATAGCTCAGTTGGTAGAGCATCGCACCGGTATCGCGAGGTCACGGGTTCAAACCCCGTTGAAGTCCTGAATTTTTTCAGGCTTCTTTACGCAATTGCTTAAATTGCGTTTCACTGCGACGATCATACCTTCATTTCATTTCATTTCCGCAGTTCATATATGATTCATTTCATATATCATTAACACTCATTTCTTTCACGGGAACATATGAACCCATAATTGACCTGCTCCCAACGTCAGTGGCTTCATAGCTCAGTTGGTAGAGCATCGCACCGGTATCGCGAGGTCACGGGTTCAAACCCCGTTGAAGTCCTGAATTTTTTCAGGCTTCTTTACGCAATTGCTTAAATTGCGTTTCACTGCGACGATCATACCTTCATTTCATTATTTTTTACTATAAAAATTATAGTATAAACCATCCAGCTGCACACTTTTAAAAGCACATGGATAAAAGTAACGTTGGATGTTTTTTGCTTTTTCAGACCAGGCTGAATGCAAGAGTACAATTCACTGGTTGTGTGATTATGTATCATACCAAGCCAATAAGAAAGCCACACATCACTCACGTGACTTACACTCTATGATAGTTGCTGCATTCAGCTGCCTGCAAAGATGGATAACGTCACACCCATGGCTATTGGACAGTCAGGTCTGTATAATCCTTTTACTCTCAAGGCTAGTGCTCCAAAAGGAAAACACAAGATAAATTCCAATTTAAATTCCAATTTAAATAGGGCTAAATAAATGGTTCCATGTCAAAGTACTTTTGAAGGGGTTCGGATTGAAGGTTACATGTAGAATCACCATGTAAAACATGATCAATAGCACCACTGAAAAGTAGTGTACATTTGCTTTCATTTAAATGGTCACATTATGAAAATACCATTCCCAGAAGCAAAAGTTAGAACCATCGTTTACAGGGCAATAAACAGCACCACAGAAAAGAACTGGTCAGTAGATTTCTTTGATCGCCCTTAAAGATTTTATCCACCGAATCAAAAGTTAGAACCATTTTGTACAGCATAATGAATAGGGGCACAGTATAAAGTAGCACTCAGTACCTTTCTTTTGAATCGCTGCACGTCGTTGTTTCGGAAGTTCTGAATTAACCCATACGAAAGCGTAAAGAGAAGAAAAAACGCTTAGTGATATCAATATAACTTTTGGGAAAAAAAATTACATACACAGCTATAGAGGCTTACGGTCATGAAATAGCAGCATCTTAAATGATTTGTTTTTTAACTTTGCAGGGCTGCTTACAAGTTGTCATGGAAGTGGTTGAGCTGCCGGAATATCAGGAAGCAAGTGCAGAGAAATTCCAAGAGTAAGTAACACAATAAACCAGTGTGGTTTCACTTGCACGTTGAATTTTTGAGGTAAAACGTCGAGACGGTGTAGGGGAGACAGCACTGGCCTCCCTTCATTTAACACAGAATTCTTGGGCCACAAACGATGCCAACGTAATTAAGTCGATCACAGCTTTCATCAGTTTTGACACAGTAATCCTATAAATTTCAGTACCAAAGTTTCTGTAATGGCTATTTGAAGTCATCAATTGTTTTTCTTTCATGGACTTCAATTTCCCTTTGAGATTGTTAATTTGCTAATAGTTAAGACTGTTCTTACGAACATTTTCTTGCTTCTATCTCAAGGATCATCAGCAAGGAACAGAATTCATCCCTCGGTTAAAAGGTGGGTAAATACCAAGGTTCCACTTCTACTTCTAGCAGTGTCAGCTTAATTTTGTGTATGTTCCCGTATTGATTTAAGCAAAGGCCATAGGATTAACCACGTTTAGGCTTTAGGTAGGCTGGTCCAACTTTTATTCTTCTTCTGGTCAATCTTCCTTTCCTATCTTCAATCGTATCTGCCTCGCAAAAAACGGAGGTTCGAGGGCAACACCAGTCACCATGTGATTTGTTATAATTGTAGACCAAAAGGAAAAACCTCTACACTGTACGAATTGAAAGTAAATCTCACCGAGCGGTGAAAATGCCGGAAACAGTGCATTGACAAATTCATCCTCTGACGTCAAAGAATGTTGTGTAGTCCGCTCAGATTCATTTAGCGTAAAACGTTTTTATTTTTTTAGGTATCATAGGACCTCGAATAACTAATTAGAAAGCGTCCTGTTAGGGAAAAACGTCTAGCTCTATATCAGTAATGGTTGTGCTCCTCCTTGCAGGTGACAAAGAACTGAAACCTGTATCGTTCAGAGTGAGAGAAGCAGCTGAAGGCCTCTTGACTGTCATAATGGAACACTTGGTATGTCATCCGGGTATTAATGGTGTTCATAGTCAAATTAGTGGTGGATGTTAAGAATCCCCATAAGATGACCACCGGTTACCCATTTCGAAAGCATGTTGCACCTAGGGTCGGCCAATGCTAATTCATTACACAGTTATGTATTCCTTTATTCATGTCAATGAGGCGAGACAGTCTGAAAAAATTTCCTGACTAAGACAGAAAATACGGAGTCACTGCGAAGGCTCAAACCCAGACCTTCAGATCTGAAGTGAAGCTCGCTGTCTCTCCGACATTCCTCCATAAGGACATATTGTGAATTCTGTGAGATATTTTAGTGGGAGAAAGACTATTGTGCTTTAACCAATCAGTTTTTAAATGAGAAAAAGGTCAGGCTCTTCTTTTAATTCAACAGGGAGCTTTCCCTTCACCGTGTGGTCCAGCCTCGTTATCATCTCTTCTCGACGAAGACTGGGTTTTAGATCAAGTGCAGCCAGCCGATGGCTTAACAAAGGTCAGGACAAGACTAGTACTTTAATAGTTGAGATAACGTACGGTATTCTGTCAAGAAAAGCAAAACTTTTATTATACAGCAACCATCTATGACCTGCATCTTGCTTTCGAGCGCAGCGTCCGCACCAAATGTAATGTGAGCTCTCTTGCGTTCTTGTCATCTTTATTTGTTTCCTGCCTTTGGCACCACTTCATTTACCCGTGCTTTTCTCCCTTGCACAAATTGCAGTACTTGTTAACGTTTGGTACCAACAACATGTTTCATTTTTCCCGCGCTTTTGTTTTTTTGCACACAGGTATTGAGTACTTGACTTTTGGCGCCAAGAGCAACATGTTTTCCCGCCTGTTAAACAACAGTTCTGTCCTTTCCCGGCTTGGCTTCAGTTCATTTTTCCCGCGCTTTCCTCTTGTCTTCCAGCCTGCTTAACATCGCTCCTATCCTCTCGCGCCCTTGGCACCAGTTCATTTTTCCCGTACTTTTCTCCTTGCTTTCTCGCCTGCCTATCAAAGGTTCTGTCTTCTCCCGCGCTTGGCACCAGGCTCATATTATTTTTGTTACTGTTTATTAGCAAGTGTTTCATATGTTACATGTTTATTTTTCATCAGACGCCCCGCAAATTCCAATACTTTGTAATCCAGGATAGCAGTATCATATTAGGATTGTTAGAAGAATCCCTAAAGCACAAAGGTAAGCTTTCCTGCTTTTGTGCGGCTTGCATCACTCAGAGTTATTCATTGCAAGATACATGATTGTTTTAAACCTTTTCCACCATAAATGGAGTCATATTGGGAGACTAAATCATGTTTCCCTTTTAGAATGAATGCCCTTGGGCCCAGTTTGCTGAGTTTGTGACAAGCCCATTAGCCCATTAGATATCACTGGCTTTAAAACTACTGCTCGGCTATACTTTAGAAAGCTTTTAAGAAAGTGACATTCATAATAAAGAATTTTCTTGTTTAATAAAGATTCCCCAGAACTTGATGGCCTAATTTTTGTGCCTGTTTACTGCTACACGCAAGACTCATTTGATGTGGAAATGAATTACAGCTGTAGCACAAAACAACGATGTCCATTTAAAATGCTAGTAAGGTTGCCGTTTGCCAAAAAATAAATGAACCACGGCAAGCATCGCATTCTTTTAAGAAAAGACTCAACAAGCCCAGTGATTTTAAGGGATTTTCGTGAATTCTAAACCCTGCGCAGAAACAAAAGAGATTGACGTTGTCACTTGGCCCTTCTATAAACTTCATTTTACACTAACTTGATAACGTCAACATGTATTGTTTTCTTTTAGATCCTTTACCGACCTTGTCAGCAGTTATCCGTGGTCCCAGTGGCCGTTATGTATGGTCTATGCAGTTGAGACAGTTTTCACGACAGAAAAATGTACGGTACTTCGTGTTATTTATTCAATTGATCCTTCTATGATTACATTTCCATCCGATTTACACGTTTGACCAGTAAAATCAGCCATGTTTAAGATGACAGCTGAAGAACTGAATTTTTCTATTATTTTCTACTTCTGCTCATTTTGGAAAGGTTTTTTGATCCTGTTGACTGCTAAAATCAATCTTTAATTCTTGAATTTTTGCTTGCTGCAATGACTCCTGACACTTTCATGTGCGCATTTTTATGTACTGCAGCTAGTTGACGACTTTTTTGTTTGTGTGCTAAAATGTCTTTGCTCTAATGTACCTACGGTGAACCTTTTCCTTTGGAAATGCTTTAATATTGTAGTCTTTTGTACAAGAACTAACGTTCTTTGTAGCAAATTTGTGTCTTTCTCCTTAGGACCTAATCGAGGCGCACCTTAAGGACCCAGGGCGCCCTTCGCCCAACAAGACCCAACCTCGACCGCCCCCGAACATAAAACACAGGGCCTTTCCTGAAGCGGTGGATACAGTGCCTCTCACGAAAGCGTTAGTGAATTTGTTTTTGCTTTTCGTCTTTTACAACATCCGCCCTATTTCTTCCAAGTTTCCCTACAGCTTTGTACGTGCCTTATAGCCTGCTTTGCAGCTGGTTCACCATCGTCTAAACCATTGGTCTATGACGGCGGTGTAAAGTGTCTGCAACGTAAGCTACTGCCTTATCTCAGTTGGAACCCTTTTGTTTAAACATAGACCTGACGTTGTTGTCATCAGGCCGGTATCATATGCATAGTACAGGTGGATAGAGAAAAAGAAGGTTCGGTTTTTGAATACCAAAAAGAATTGCTCTGAGGTAGAAGGAGCCACCAGTTCGAATGTTCAGGAGAGGTAATTCCAGTGTTTTCTAACTCAAAGTTTCGCAGCCATAGCGTTGAAAACAAAAAAGTTATGACGGAAAGTCAGTCATAGCTCAATGTTCCTGTGTTAATGACGGAGCCGCCTTAAACACCTGTTTCACAAATTGCCATTTCCATCCGTTGCCAAACAATTTCCGTGCAGTGTTATTTTTTATTTTCTACCTTTTTTCTCTTTTCTTTTTGTAGAGATCGAAGTATACCAGAACTGGATGACTTTTTAGATTCTAAACTCAGTGAAGTGCAGGACCATATGCGAGCACTTATGCAGAAACAGGTCTATTGATTATTTCCACCTTCCGTGTCTTTATGTCCGGTTCTCACTAGAGACGCAAGCACAAGCATAAGTGTAAGAGTAAGCACATCGCAAGCCTATGCATGAGCATGAGAAGCTTTTGCGCTAGAGCAAGGACGGCCTTGACCCACGCGCTAGAGTGAGGACGACCTTGACACACGTCAGTATATGCATAAGAAGAACGAAAGGGTTCGATATTCTTGTGTTCATCCATATGCTTATGTCCCCTCCCCCGTCCTGGCTAGCGTAGAGGCTCCTTGTGCTCATGATTATCTCGCTCAGTAGTGAGGACCATGCTATGCTTATGCTTGCGTCACTTGTGAGGACCGGGCTTTACTTATCCTTTACCTCAACCTCGTCCCTAGGGCTAAATGGGAGGGAAAAGCCCTGGGGACGAGGTTGCCTTTGGTTTACCAGTCATGTCAGAAGAGTCCGAAATCTATAAATTTAGATGAAATCTTGAGTCTCAGTATTTCCATACCTGTTCTCCGTTTGCTTATGATAAGTCTCGTTTTTCTCACTATTGTCACTTTGTTGTTTATCCCCACTTTTCGACCCTATACTGCTGGTCTTCATCATCGCCTGATGAAGAAGAGCATTACTCCATGACGCGTTGCGGTCAATAACGTAATGATTGTTGTGAGAAAAGTGACAAAGGAGGCCTATCTCATACATACCACAATAAATAATATATTTCATGATGTGTCTTTTTTTTTTTTTTTTGCTTAATAGTTGGAGCATGAAACAGTGGCCCAGGCAAAATTAAAAGGAGGAAAATCAAAAGTGAAATTTGCTGATGACGATGCAGGAATAAGACCACCCCAGTAAGTAGCAGGGTGATGAATGACAGAACATGTTATATGTTTAGTATTCTTACCTTAAATCCTCTATAAAGGCCCCCTCTCAATTATCCCCCTCTTTAATAAGCACAGCCCCCCTTTTTTCAAGCGAAGAAAGTTATTAAGGCCTTCCCCTCCGCCCTCATTTTTAACAACCAAATCAATTAAGGATATAGTGAGCGCAATGTTAAGGTAAATCAAATAAGCCCCCCCCCCCCCACTTCTTAAATAAGCCAATGATCTCTCTTATTACCCCCACCCCACCCCTGATTGAAATAAATAAGCCTCTCGCTCGGAGGTGTAAGTAGATGATTATTTTACGGTTTTTAAAGCCGTTATCTCGTCACGCATTGTCCTTCTCTTTTGGTAGGCTAAAGAAGCGTTGCTCGACGGGGTTGCCGGTTGCCTAGGAAGTTTAGAATATTATCAGGTGTATTTTTGTTACGTTCAACCTGGTTGTTATTTCGATTCACTTGACTTAATTTTGTACTTCTCTTTGTGTTTTTCAGACCATGTAAGGAGTTTAGTCCATCTCGTCTTTTGCTTTCCCATCTTGGTTTACTGTCCATCGAAGGACTAATGGTAAAGCAATACTGCTATTCTGTTTGCGCTTTTTTAAAGGGATTTTGTTAGACGTACTTGCTGTTTTTGTCAATACTATAATAATGTATTATAAATTAAAATTTATAAATTGTAATATAAACCTACAAAGAAGGAGAAAATTCAGGACGAGGTCATTGAACTACAGAAAGCAAGTTTTAATGAGTTTTCAGTTGCCTCTTAAACATCTAAACAGAAATTGAACATCTACAATCCTGGACAAAAGTCCTTGGGACAGTACTGCAATATGCATATTTTTCCGTCATTTCTCGGCTCCCTCTTAAAACTGCATCATTTTCGAAATTTCCGTGCAGTTCTCCCTCCCCCCACCCTATACAAAGTTGAATCTCTGAAAAAATTCGGGATACACTCGTCCAAGATTGTTTGTGGGGTGAGGGGAGGGGTTGGACCTGTGTGAATTGAAAAACACCCCAGAAACGCAAAAGTGTCCCAAGACTTTTGTCCATGATTGTAGTTTTAGGAAAGCTCTTTCCAAAGTCTTGGCGTTGTAATCAAAGAGCTCTATCACAGTACGTTTTTAGGATAGACTTCCGTTGATCTAACCGTTCTTACGGACCCGAACGCAGTTAATCTCTGGTTACTCAATATTTCGGCTGGAAAAGTGACGAAAAACAGCAACAGCAGCAACCTCTTTCCAAGGGATTCTCGTCTTCCTCCTCTGTTTCAAGGGGAACAATCTTGGACAAAAAATGTTGAGAATTTTGCACTTTCTTATCCCCATAAAGCCCATCCCGCTAGTATGGTACCGCTATGGCCTCTCCCCTCGCTGTGGAGGGGGGGGGGGGGGGTGGTGGGAAGGGGGAGTATTTGTAGTTACCAGTGCTTTCAAGAGCTATATCTTGCAACTAGACATGGGGAAGTCTATTTTGTCAACATTTTCGTTCAAGATTGAACGTCATGTACAGTCTCCGTCAAAATTGTTGGGACACTTAACTGTCTTCTTACCCTCCCAATGCTGGTGTGGAACATTTGGTGAGTTATCTGCGATGAGCAACATTGGGAGAAGAAGAAGACGGGCCAGAAGTAAAAACAGCACTGGGTGGAAGTGTCCCAACTATTTTCGTCTGAGACTATAGCCTTCTCCCTTGACTTGATGCATTTGTGACATATCTTTTTTTCTTTTTAGGGCTTCTGATAATTCGCGCGGTCGCGGACCCGCGAATTTCAGGGTTTTCCGCGAAATCCCGCGAATTTCCCCAAAAAAAGCAAAATACCGCGAAATCCGCCATAAATATTTCCAAATACATGTCGGCAAAACATATTTCATACTTATCTTGGCTATTAGACCTGTTTTATTCACCCGAAACATCCAAATTTATCTTGAAACTTCGTCAATGCAACGAGTAAACAACGTCCCAAAACTACCAGGCGTTTTTAGATGAACGTTGCGAAAAACTGGGCACTAACCATAATCTCAATAGCTTTAGCATTCGCTCATTTTTCGAGCGAACTGTCCTTTAAAAAAGCAAATTATTATCCCCGTTAAAAAAACGTTAAACAACGCTGGTCATATCGACGCGAAAATTGAGTCGATTTTAGCGAAATTTGCCAAAACAAAATTCAGCGAAATAGGCTGTTTTTTACTGATTGTTTCTCGGCGAAGTTTCCCCCCGAAATTTCCCGTGAAATCGGCCGATTTTTCTAAGAATTTGCCTCTGAAAATCCTTTGAAACGAATTTTTTCCGCTAAAATCCCGCGAAATCGGCCGATTTTTCCGCGAATTTGCCCCTGAAAATCCCGCGAATTTTTCATTTTTTTTCCGCGAATTATCAGAAGCCCTGTCTTTTGTAGGGTAATCCATTGCGTCCATTCGAGGACGCGAGCCTGCTTGCTTTGAATTCCACGTCCAGCGGATTCTCTCAAGCTCTGAGGGAACTTGATCACGTGTCTACGCGAACACAGGATACAGTTCATGTGTTTTACGTGAAAGCGGAACAAACAGACGCACATGAAATCATAGAAAACCAGGTGAGTATAATATTTGTCATATTTACTGGAATGAACGAACCTTATCATTGATATTCGACGCAAAGTGTCCTCATGAATAGCATTCACCGAAGATTCTGTCAAATATGAAGTTATATGAAAGTAACGAACGACCCAGCCTGTCATTGGCGTTGTAATTAAACAGTACTTAAGAGAGACGCGCCAGTTAGAAACAAAATAAGGAAAAATGACGGAACATCTTAAATTTTATGTAATGTCGTTTACACGAAAAATGTTTGCAAACATTTGACATGGAGTAAATGTGTTGTGCTGTTGTTGGCCTTTATGTTGTATAACTCTATAACAAACACGAGGTAATTGTGGCTCTATTACGACCTTGTCATCCCGTCTTTGTCGGGTCATGGTGAATTGAAGATTAAACTCAAAGTATATTATGTATAAAACACACGCTTACATTATTTTTCAAACATTTCCTTGTATTCCTAACAGATTGGTTCCTGTAAGCACTCCAAGGCATTCAGTGAGTTTCTCCTCTCCTTAGGATGGCTAGTCGATATAGATTCGCACTCGGGTTGGTCAGGGAACATTAAGCAGTGCTGGAGTAGAGGTAGTAGTGTATCTACTCTGCGCCCTGCAGAGTCCAGCTATTTACAGTCTTCTCACAGCGTCTCAACTCTCACGGGCAGCGAAGAACAGGAGGTGTCTGGGAGCGACAAAGATCGATATGCGTCTTGTCGCGAACGTTTTGATAGTGAAGCATCGCACAGCAGCGGGAAGGATTCTCCAGCCGTGAATTCTTCTCCTTCTCATCCTGCGATTGAAACCAAGTTGGTTGATGAGATTCTTTACTACGCAGATGTAAGCTGTGAGGTGGCGTTTATCATGCCGTCCCTCCTGCCGCGGTATCAGAAGTTTCGGTGCATAGCAGGACAGCTGGAGAGCTTTAAAGAGGAAGTAGAGCCCATGCCGCGAAAAAGGACTCGGTCAGGCAGCACTGGGAGCCTGGAAGGGAGTAGTGTTGGGGGCCAATTGGATATCAAAAGCAAGATATCCCGTCAGGTCTCCGAAGGGATGAATATATATACGAGGTGCATGAGAGCTAGTTATACTTTACCTTACCTATATAAACTACTTGTCATTGTAGAAAGAAGCAATAGGGAGGAAATCAATGCGCCATTCGCACAATAGCGTCATTTTACTACTGCCACCAGAATCCTTTACGTTTTTCCTTTCATATTTAAATTTGGTAATCCCAGCGAGGTTTATAAAACAAAACCTCTTATTTGCACAGGAAAGCAAAGCCCTGAAGGATTCGTGTCGTAGTAGTAAAATGACGCCATCGTGCAAATGGCCTATTATCAGTGTCACTCCATTACATTATATTAAGCGGCAAAAGTAATTGATATAAATGACATTTCCTTCCAAAAGGCAGGGCAAAGTTAAGGACTTGCTCTGTCCATGAAGTAACAGAAGGTTTTTTTCACAGTTTAGCTGTTGCTAGTATTATTTTAAGGTTAAGGTAAATTATCCGCGAAAGTAATCCGAAAGAATCCAGTCAATAGCGATAATTCACATTTGCGTAATACATGTATACCAACCACAGACACTTTGGCTCCTTAGACAAAAACAAAACAAAAAACACGTACTTTATTTGAGTGTCAGTGCATTTTGCATGCCATTTAACGTGGCCATCCAAGCCACGTGAAGGTCTGTCGGTTTGCAGGGCAAAGACAGTATCTTTATTGCTCAATTATGGCAAGACTCTGAGTGCTGGTCCGGTCCCGGGGATAGAACTCGTGACCCCCCTCCCCCCCCCCCCCCCCCCCGCCCTGCATTGAATACGCTCTTCTCACGTATGGTAATATGCCCGTCCAACCTCGTTTTTGAGTATAAGTAATTTTGAAATGCTAATCAGACGATGTTTTCGTACTTGAATTTCAAAAGAATTTTTACTCGTAAACGAGGTTGGACGGGCATATTACCATACGTGAGAAGAGCGTATTCCTGTCGCGTTGAAAGGGTTATTATCGTTTAAGTGAACGTCAAGACGCTCTCTCTGGTTTCAGAACCGTGCCATGTCGCGTCTTAGTAACGAACTCACATTAGAGAGTCGACCGCTGTCCAGGTTGAGTACGCACAACACCTCGTCCGAGACAAACGTACTGGTGGCCTGGCTCGAGCGGTTTGAAGATCATGCCCAGTTCCCTGTAGACGAGCTACTGATGGAGTTTGATTTCAGTCAGATTGTGGGACACAGCTTGCGTGAGAAAGACACCGTGGTTATTTTTATACATCACCTGAGGAGCGGGCTATACCGCATCCATATCAGGTCCACAATCAGGTACATCCGTGTTATCTCTTATTTACTTTTACATTGTAAGTTTTTCTTAAGGACGACGGCATTGGAAAATAACGTAATATTATTCATAAAGCCTACATTATTCAAGCACGTTTATTAACTTTGTGTGTTTTTGATAGCCCGCCTTAATCTAAAGATAATTGGTTATTTTTTTTTAGGTCACCTATTGGTGGACCATTGGTGGACGGTATGGTAGTGAGCCGCAGGACACTGGGCACCGTGGTGTGGCAGACCGCTATCAATATATGCCGTAGGCGCAGACTGGAAATTGACTCGTAAGTGATGTTTCTTTCGAGAGTGTTGAAGCTGCCTTACGTAAGTTGGAACTTTGTTAGTTGTGTTCTGTAGTTTCTTTGAAACCGTCTATAAGGAAAAAGGGGGAAAATACTTTTCATTCACACCCACAAAATGGGTGATTCCCACTCTTGTTTGGTTCTAATTGCCTTTACTAACAACTTGTTCAGGGAGTGGAGATAATGCCATGGGGGTGAAAATATTGCGATTGTTGGGCTTCGTCTTCTTGTCCCTTCTTTCGTCCTTAGTGTCCACAACAGGCTGATGCGAAAAGGTCTGAAAACATCAGTCACCTCTCATCTTATTACTAGCTAATAATTCGTCAAGATACCAGAGAAAATCAAGACAACTAGTGCACGGTGAGAGTTTCGGAAACCGTTCACGTGAAGCTTTCGATTTTTTTTTTTTTTTTTTTTCATCCTTTCATTTTTAGTCATAAAAACTGCTAAATCTACTCTCGAAAGAGTGTGCTATCCGTTATCCACTCAGACACCTCGAAGATAGTTTTGAAATCTCGTCTGTCCGTCATTTTTTATCCTCCTACTTGGAGGTGCGTTGATGGTGATTGAAGACCAGTGAAACACTTCTTCTCGTGTTAAATACATTAAAAACTAAAAGTGAATCAGGATCATTTGCGCGCATCTCATTTTTCCCGCGCTTAGTAGCGGTTAAACCTTTTTCGCGCACTCCGCAATTGTTGCATCTTTTCCCACACCGGCGCTGATGGCGAAACGACCCCTTTTGACGTTTTGTTTTAACGCTTACAGGTATTCCTCGCCTCAAGTTTGTCGTAAACTCAAGATTCAAGATATCGTCAAGAAATATCGTCATGAACGATCTGTTCCTGATTTTTACGTATCGCTCTTTTCCAATGATACGAAGTAAATTGCAGACATGTTTTCAAAGTTAAAACTTTAAAAGTTCTTAAGTTTAATTTATAATACAAAATTAAGCTTCATGGAAAGACATCACTTGTACCCTAAGGTACTTGTACCACATATAAACAGCGATCAATAACTTTCATTAGTTCGAAGTGCATCTCAAATCTCAAATTTTAACGTTACCAAAGTGTTTTAGTTGCAACTTTAATCTAGGAATTAAGGTTTACATGAGTTTTACTACTATACAGACTGTTTATTGTCAGTGGAAAGTACGTTGTTTAATTAACAAATAATGATGCCTTGACTGTGTTTTGATCATGAAAAGAAGAACACGAAGACGAAAGAAGTGTATGAGAAAACAAAAGACGTATTCGAGTGTTTCTCTCTACTTCTTAAGTGCTGTAGCTGCCTGTTATGTGCCTTAGATCAGAACAAGGTCAAAACTTTTTTATTTGTTTTATGATGATGATTCCTTTAAATTTTCCACTTATTACTTGCTAAATTTCAAAACAAACTATTGGCAGATGGAGTGACAGCTTGAGCTGTGTGTTTTATACCGGCTCCCATAAAGCGCGCTTTTTCAATCAACCAGAGTGCGCGTTATATCTGAACTTTATAATAGTAAATGCGGTGATAACTCCAATGACACAGCAGAAAAATGGTAAACAGTTTTGAGTTAATATATATGTTTTTTAGGTTTGCACAATTGTATTTTTAAACAAGTTGGCTCAGTATTCTACATATATACGACCGCCATGTTTCTACTACTGTTATGTGTATCATTATCGTCATCATCGTCATCTCCACAACAATCACCATTGACCGCAGGTAATGATGAGTACAGGCATTTTGTAAATTGTACGTGACCAATAATGAGGTAAGAATAATTACCTTTACCATGCTGCTATTTACCTGGCCCCGGTTGTTCAAAGAGCGGATAACTTTATCCAGCGGATAGGCCTATCCAGTGAGTTTTATCCACTGGATAGTTATCCAGTGGATAAAAAGTTGTTGCACAAAGCGCGGATAGCCTTGCGTGTAACTATCCGATGGATAAATCGCTATCCACACAGTTGCCATGGTAATAAATCTAGTCTTGCGTGAGCTTAGATTGCGCGTGCCAGACGGACAACAACATGGCTGAAAATATTGAGCCTTCACCGGTCAAGCGCCCTAGAAAGCCTAACTTTACGCCAGCAGAGTGTGCGGTAATTTTTGAAGAGGCGGAAGAGAATCTAAGTACAATTAAAAGCAAGTTTTCTTCAACGTTATCGAACAAAAATAAGTCACGAGTTTGGGAAGAAATTACTTCTAAAGTGAATGCCCTCGGCGTATGCAAAAGAAGTGTTGCGGAGGTGAAAGAAAAGTGGAGGGGTATGGTCAGCTCAGCCAGGAAAGAACACAACAAATGCGCTGTCTCACGAAACAAGACTGGGGGAGGAAGAAAACCAGACTCCCCAAAAGGAACAACAGTTAAGATAATCCAGTTGTTTGAGGACGACCCTTCGTTCAGCGGCATTTCCGGTGGGATAGATTCAGGTAAATCACTGCTTTGCTAGAAATTCTATAATTTTTAATAGCAGTATATATACGGTATGCAGCTGTCTGTATTTCAAAGGTACACGAGCGAAACGATAAATCACTTAAGTAGTTATGTTTCGCCTGAAAGGCGTTTGCGTTGAATTCTAGTTGTTGATAACTTTTTCGCCTTCACAATTAAGTCTTAAGCTTTCATACGCCGCATTTTGCCCAGGATGCGTTGGACCCAGTAGAAGTTAAAATGTGTCCGGCTAAAGTTCACTGAAAAGGGAGAATTTTCTTGTAAAAATGGCTTATATTAAGGCTCATATCGTAATGTATATTTTTCGTTGGTATACCGATATACGCATGCATGACTTTGAAAAAACAAAACCAAACCATTCTCCTCTTTAATATGAGCGAGTGAGCGAATAATTTTTGAAACCTGTACCAAACGAATCTATCGAAAACGGCTAC
The DNA here is from genome assembly GCA_038088405.1 of Porites divaricata. NCBI lineage: Eukaryota > Metazoa > Cnidaria > Anthozoa > Scleractinia > Poritidae > Porites > Porites divaricata. The sequence goes on from JBBMOI010000007.1 coordinate 18,351,522, forward strand.
TTGCACTATAAGAGCTAACCTTGTTTCGTTTCCTTTAACTTTATAAAAGATGTTTTGGTCGAGCTGAAAAGCTCACCCGTTTCCTCAGCGGTCCGCATATTGTCAGCTGCGAATTTGTCAAAATTATTAGCTATTATTCAGTATATAAAAAGCTACTGCCTTTTATTCTATCGTCAAAAGAATTGAAAAATTGTCAACTTATGCTAAGAAAGGTGTGAATAAGCTTATTTTACCCCAAAATTTCAATGTATTTAATCTTTAAACCCAAGAAGCAGATAAAGAGTGAGAAAAACTGGTCAGCTGCGTTGAGATTCTCTAGAGTACTTAGTGGGAAATAAAGTGTGAAAATCAGGCTAGTTATGGGTTTTAACACAATGTTTACACAGTACAATTTTTATGCAGCACAAGTTTCAGACTCAACCAGGGACTTAACAATTGATGCTGGCATCCTTGAATTGTCAACTCTATCTGCTGGAGAAACCAGTCCCTTTTCTGGAAACTCACCCACCAGAGAAACTAGCTGCCGGTCTTCAATCGTGCCAGATCCACTACCCATCACAGTAGCTCTACCTGATGCACAGCTGAATTCCTCAAGCAGTTCTGCTGAATCACTGCCCCTATCTTTGCCGTCAAAGACCTCAGCAAAGCTGCCTGAACAGCCCAAGAAAACTTCAAGAAAGAAAGTGACAATGGGCGAGATAAATGAACTGCACCTCTCTGTTCTTCAAAAAGAAAAAATTAAACTTGACCTGGAAATTGAAAATATACTTTTAAAGAAACGAGAAATCTTGTTGAGGATTCAGGAGCTGGAATCTAGATCCAATTTATTTTCCTAAGATGATTCCCACAATAATCCAAACCATGGCAATTCAATGAGGTGAATATTTTATGTTTCATTCATTTTATATGTTAACAAGCCAATATTTCTCATTCTTGAAAGTGGTGCACCTGGAAGTTGTTGATCATATCAGTGCAGATAGTGAGTGAAAATTGCCATGGTTTCGGATAATGGTCTTATATATCTCTTGAAATTTTTCTGTCATGTATCCTCACCATATTTTTTATATCCTGATTAGCCAATTATGTTGGCTAGAATGTACACACTGTGCAAATCCACAAAATGGGCTTTTTAGACACTTTGCTTGCCTTCAATCAATAAGTGGTGTGGGGGTGGAGAAACACGCTAAGTGCATTGTGGTATCCTATTAACTGCAAGATTTTCCCTTCAAATTTCTCTGTATTTACTTGTGAAACAAAAAGGAGATTTTGAAGTTCCATAGATTATTGTCACAATGGCCCATGCCACCCAACCCTTTGACTGTGTCACTGTTCAATCCTACAGTGGGGTGCTCCCTTATATGGCCTATATGAGGGTGTGCCACCCTAATTATCAACAGGATGAAATTTGTTTGTAATCCAAGCATACAAAAGCAAAGACTATAATGGGTATTTGTTTTATTGAAATTGATAGAAAATGACTTTAAAAACAAGATAAAGTGCAATAATTTGTCCTTTGGTCTAAATCAGGTAAAAACAAGGGTGTTGTCCTAAACAGATTAGAGTATTTAAGCATTTTTTTGGTTGTTAATAGGGTCAGGGTTTCAAACCCTCAGTAGGTCACCCTTTTCCCAAATATGGGACAAGTATAACCCCCAGGTACACCAGTTAAACATGTGTAGATTATTTATTCCCACCACATGAAGAATGAATCACACAGATTTATTTATTACTTTTTTTGTCCTTTATTATTGAAGTCTGAAACAAATGAAAAAAGTAACAAACCAATATTTGAAATATACATATACATGTTTTCATTGGCAACAATAGAGGCAATGTTCAAAATTATAATTGGTTTTATAGTTGTGTAAATATATTTTTGAAAGTGAATATTATATTTGAAGCCCAATATCCTTTAACTTAACTTAGAATTTGGTGTGGGCATTGCTACATACATTTGTACATTTACATGATTATAATATTCAAGATTGCTGATTGCTCCTTGCATACCTGCATGCCTATAGTTACAGGATTCATACAGAGTCTTGAGTTCTTGAAAATATCTTGAAATTTGCCTAGGAATTAATTTTCCTGGGCAAATTTTGCAGACCTAGAAAAAGTCTGGAAAATCTTGAAAAAAGTCTTGAAAAAAGGGTAAAAAGTATTGAGTTTTTTTAAAGTTATAATATAAAGTGCTTTTAACAGCTACAAGGGAATTTTTTTTGTGCTAGTGGTCCAGTCTTATTCAATCTCTCTTGTACGTTTGCAGCGCATTTTGGAAAAAGCCTTTGTTCCTTCAGTTTTGGTAAGGTCTCTATTGATCACCTAGTTGATAACCTTGAGTATGAAAAAAGAAATGATTGTTTTGGGAAACATCTTGAATTATGGATTCAAAAATCTGTATGAACCCTGCTATTAATGCGACAACATAAACATATGTCAATTAACTTTTATTATTACAGCAGTATTTACAAAAAATGACAAATTCTTGATTTTTAACATGACAATGAATTATCGATTTTAAAAGTAACTATAAATTTATATACAAATCACAATAAGTTATAGTGTTACCACCCATTTCCTGAATTGTGTAACCACACTGTGAATAAAAAGACACTACACATTCCCATTATCAGTTTTGTCTCTGATGGCTGATTATACAGTTGTATCTCATAATATCCATCTCGTAATTAAGAGCAATGAATTAGCAATGCAGGGGGTTGTTAACTCAAGGTGACAAAATTCCCTTCCACAATTGAAGCAATTACCATGTAATGTTATCTTTTTTTCCCCACTAAGTACAGGCAACATAAAATCTGTCACATCAATCTGTATTAAAAATTCAAGTACATTAGAGTACCAATGGACGTAGTTGCCTCTAAGCATAACAAACAGACTTTCTCTGTCATTTCTTAACACACATTAGTTAAATCTACTCATTTCAGTTGACTTTCAATGTGCCATCAACTATGTCATTTGCATGTTCAAAGCAGGATCTTACAATAGCTAAGCAATTTTTTTTGCAGCACTTTTTGGTCAACAAGTATGCAGTCAATAAGATTACAGACCATGTAAATGGCATGATGGAGAAACAATTTTTTTTTCTTTCTTGAACACACAATTTTCCAACAAGTTTCAATGGAAATGGTTGTTCTAAACTGTCAATAGTTATTCCATGTAAAACAAATCAAAAACAATTACCCAGGTATGGCCTTTAATTCAACCTTTATTCAAAAATTTATAGTCATGCAACAGGGTTACCATCATGCAAGACGCCTAACTAAGCCTAATTTTATGTGAGTCTATCCTTATTATAAACAGGGTATGGTATGTATATGTGACAAATGAACTGGGTCTGATTGCAATAGCCAATATAAATTATCTTAGAAGAAGATGCATGCATAATATAGTTGTCCTTTTCCCTAAACAGGGTAATGATCGGCAATAAAGTGAGTGAAATATCCCAAAAGAGTTAACATATATGAATTTTAGGATTTTGTGTCCAAAGCAAGGTAAACCCTCGACAGCAGCATGGCAAGGCAGCCCCCTGGGTTTGGGAACTCAATAATAATTCATATTGTTTTTTTTTTTGGTAACAGTACAACACCCCTTGCAAGGAAAAGTCTGACTCAATTTCTCTTTTGATACAGTGACAAGTGTGCACTCCCTATGTACATTAAATTAAAAAAATGTGTTGGTTATGTGCTGTCGCACTGCATTACCAGTTTCATGCCCATGGTACTGGCTGTGAAGGTCGGCAGCACATCCCTCATCCTCCATGTCACAATCCTCTGGATCTGGCTCCCCAAGGATCACTGCAATATTGTGTAAAATGCAGCAGGCTACAATGATAGTGCAAACCCTGTCGGGAGCCATCCTCATTTCTGAATGTAACACATGGAACCTCCTCTTCAGCACACCAAAAGCCCTTTCAATGATGCATCTGGTCACCTTGTGCGCTTTGTTGAAGAGCTCCTCCTTGCGGGTCTTGGGGTCAAGGTAGGGAGTCATCAGGAAGGGTGAGCAAGCATAGCCGCTATCCCCAAGTAATACACCATCTGTCAGACCATTCCCTTCAAGGTGACGACCTATGGCAGAGGTCCGGAAAATGTGGCTGTCATGAGTTGAACCAGGCCATCTAGCCACAACATTTGTAAACAAACCTGTAAAATTCAATTAACATTATTAATTGATTAATTAATTACTTTGCTGTATGTCCAACAGAGCATTCCCAGTAAGCAAATTTTCAATTCAGTTTAGTATTTCTAAAACTTGACAATTTCCCATTCTAACCATAATGTTAGCACGTTTCCGTTTCCGTTTCCGTTTCCGGATTCCGGATTTTATTGCTGAGTATAAAATTAATCGAGCCAATTACTCGCATGACAGAAACCCTTGGTTTAAACTGAAGCCTAAATTAAGTAATGGACGTATTTGCTTACCTCGATGGTTGCAGATTGCCTGCACATTGATCGAGTGATAACCTTTACGGTTTACGAAGTCTGGCTCATTTTCGTGAGGGGCTGTTATTCTCACGTGAGTACCATCGATACAGCCAATGGCACACGGAAATCCACCAACACGAAAAAGACCTTGCTTTATTTCGTCTCTTTCAGCTCTCGTTGACGGGAATTTGACGAAATCGCCAACCTTTGCAGATAAGGCCCGTGTGACACGACGTACAACTCGGCTGACTGTTGATTTGTCGAAGCCTAAAAATGTGTCTCCGATTACTTGAAGAAACGAACCCGACGCCAAGTACCTGAGGGTAATCAACACTTGCATCTCCGCTGAAACGGCGTGGTTCCTGTTCGTTTCAGGCATAATGTCGTCTGCAACAAGTCCAACGATGTAGTTGATTGCTTCTCGCCCAAAACGATATCGACATCTTAACTCGGAGTCGGTGTACGACGTTAACGGGTCAAGCTGCCGGCGGAAAGTTCTCCTTTTTCTGGAAAGTTGGTTTAGACGGTTTAGCGACAAGTTGCTCTGTAAAAGATGCAACTGTCGACCGGCCATGTTTGTGTCGTTTATCCGGTGGATAAAAATTTATACTACCTACCTTACCATGGATAAATTTATCCGTTGGATAGCGAGTGGATAACGCTATCCATCTTTCGAACAACCGAGATGGCGCGAGTGGATAAATTTTATCCACTGGATAGTGATTTATCCGCTGGATAGGACTTATCCGCTCTTCGAACAACCGGGGCCTGGTTTACTTGCAATTTGTAAGAGGCTCAAACTTTTTTTTTATCTTTTATTTTATTAATCCTTTGCTATCTCCTAGCCTGGTTGCTACACAAATTAGTTGACAATTGTTAAAACGAGCTTTAACATTCAATGCCCATGCACACTGCCCAAGTATGATACTCCGTGGGTATTAATATGGACACACCCACTTAAGCACTCGTGTCAGAATTAATTAGTAGACACAAATGCAAGGCGACGAGTTTGGGGCAAAATATGAATTTATTGAAAACTGCAGGCTAACAAATAAAACCTAGGGAGGGTAGGGAGGGTAAAACTAGCGAGGAGAAACCACAACTGACCTTTGAAGGCGACGCTGAACTTGATATGACCGAGGAGAAACTAGACTCGAGCGTGAAAAGACATGAAACACGCTAGGGGGTGTGTCACAAATTAAGCGTTTTGACAAAGCCAAAACCACCACGGGCACGCGGGTACCGGTATGTGCACACGTTTTCTGTTTAGTTGTGAGGACATGTGCACTCCCTGCTACACTCCCGACAAGGCGAAATCGATGGAGTGTGTACAGAATTACATACCGGGTACTCAAGGTGTGAACACATCTGTACCAGGACTCAGGCAATAGTGCTTGGACACCAAGTGTGCTCGAAAATGAGGTTCACAACACCTTGTCGTTGTTTAACAAAAAAACACTCGTCTTCTGCATCAAAGATGCAAAACAAATGATTAAAAGATTGACTTGATTAGTTTTAAGTTCAAATTATAAACCTATGAACCAGTAGCCTGCATGTTCACAGACCCTCTATTTTTTCTTCAAAGTCCGTCGAGCGGGGTATTTTTTGACCGCCAGCGAAAAGGGATTCTCACGCACTCGCTTCGCTCGCCGATGTTTTTGAAAAGAACGAAAAGAAAAGTAAAACGTCTGTATACAGGCTAATGAACCAGATACTGAGACACCAAGGTATATTTCAGTGCCTTGTGCTGATTTTGTCTCTAGTAGGTCAACTATCTGTGTAAGGCTTTTGGCCGTTGCTTTGTCCATTTGGGTACATGTATTTTTTTTTTCTTTTACCGCGCGTGACTGTTCAGTCATCCTATGTCACAATAATACAAAAAATTGCAGGCCATGTTTTCAAAAAACAAGTCATATTACCCGGGACACAGAGGTCCCAGGTCGCTTACATAACACTTACTTTAAATTGCAACTGCGTATACTAACTCATTATAGTCCTAGTTTCACTCTCCTTGTTACTACTATTCATACCAAATGTTTCTTTCTATACCCAATATGTGTAACAACAAAATTAAGTAGAATTCATAATGGTAATGGGACTTCCTGTCGTCTAATTCGGTCTGTAATCACACACCTGATTAAACAAATCGGAATCCCGCTTCGCGGTCGTTCGATTTGTTTAATCACGTGTGTGATTACAGACCGAATTGGATGACAGGAAGTCCTGTTAGCAATTAATCGTAACTGTTAAAATTTCCGAGAAAATAGATGCATTGTTTTTTGGTGAAAGAGCATTTGAATACCAAATGTCCGAAATTAGGGAAAATATCACTGGCGGATACATTGTCTAATGTCACAAATTCGTCCATTTTGGAAAATCCCCAGTTTGGTGGGGTAAGTGTGGTTGTTCCTGTGGTTATTGTGATAACTTCTGTGATTGGTGGATTTTTTTGGCTAATGTAACTGTCCGATTGCAGGTGTCCTATACAGCCAACTGTCCGATTACATTGTCTGATTACAGCCCTACGTAATGATTAGTGGAAGATAAAGTGGTTAATGTACCAATCAAATTTGAGGAAATTGTAATGGGTATGATTAAGGACAAGAGAGTCCACAGTTATAATTCGACCTTTTAAGCATCTAACTGAAATAAGACCAGCGAAAATACGTTAGCCTGTACTTTTGCGGGGCGGGTAATGTCGTAGCACATTTGTGCATCACCTCGCATTCTCTCTGTCAGTTGACTATAGATTCTGTCAGTAGCCATGTTTACACACCCAATTGCCCAATGCGGTAGATGGCTTGCCTGTTCAGCTATAGCAGACGCACCTCAAATAGAAGACCTAAAGAGGATTGGGTGCGCGAGAGATTTTTAATGGGGAGGAAGGAAGGCTGGGACCGCTATGACTCGAAGGGGAATATATGAAGGGGAGTAGTTTATTCGGGTACACTACCGCAGCTTATCTACTCCGTCTTCTGAAGTCTCGGAACGCTCGACAAATTCTCACGTATTTGAACCGGCGTATAAACATCTTCAACGTACATGTAAGGAGAGAATTTACGTGAGCCCCTCACTGTTCGTGAGACCGTCCTTTGTAATTCCTGCATCACTGAAATGAGGTCCAGTGTATCTAAGCGCTTGCTCAGAAGCTGCAGCAATGTGGTTAACAGTCCTTTTTCAGACAAATACACTTCAAGAGTTTCGCTTGAAATGTTTCCTTTTTTCCCCATAGGTGGCATATTATTTGCTATCACAACCTTCGTGTCTGGAATAAGTGCCAGTTTTTCACTCAAACATCTCTTTATGCTGATAATCATCTGTGTTAGAACTGCACCACTCGTTCGGTCCAATCTCAGGCTATTCTGAATAAGGACGACAGAAATGGTCGATGCCTTTCCTAAAGAAAAAAAAAATGATTTTTTTCTTAAAAAGTCTCTTATCATTCACATTTTATAACGGGCATAAATATAGTTAGGCCGCGCTTAGAATTCTAATGAGTTTTGGATATTATTTCTTGCCAATATTAAGCTTTTTGAAAGAAGAAAAATATTAGAGGAGCTATAATTGACTTTTTACTTGAGTTAATTATATAAGGATGACAGTTTCGCAAGGTGCACAAGAGTGTACCAGGGTGTAGTTTGTTCAGCTTTGACTTATAGTAAATGTTATTTAACTTCTGTTCAACAAATGTCAAACAGTGTGTTGATGGATGCTTGAAAAGGACTTTAAATGGTTTGGAACGTTGCTGAACGGATGTTACAAGGGGTATGATATCGAACCTTGATCATTTGAGTGTAGTTCTGTCCATTTGTCGATGACGCTTACAACAGCCATTTCAAATTTCTCAGTCTCTTTTTTTAGTTCTTCCTCCTTCTCCTTTATCTTCTTCTCGATTAATGGCTTCATTTCGGTTTTCCATTGTTCTCTTTTTTCCATCAGCTCTTTTAGTTCATTTCTCATCACCGGCTCCTCTTTGGAAAACGAAGTTAATAGTTGCTCATCCTTGGTGTTAAAACGTGATATCAGCCGGCTTATTTGAGCTTCTTGTTGCAAGTACAACTCATCTGGAAGAACACCTGCATCCCTTCTCCCGTACAATTTCATCAAACTGTCTGGGATCTTGTTTTCCAGAAGCATTTCCAACTGTACTTTCCTTGCCTGTGCCCTGATGTTATCTTTTTTTTCCCCTCTCATGCGTCTCGCTAGGTCATCAAGATCTGCTAACAATTCCTTGAAAGAATCAGCCTTTAATGTGGTTACCTCGTTCCGTGAATTCTGCGCTTTAAAAAATGATCCAACTGTTTCTACATCACTGTCTGCGGAGGTTTCACAAGCTTCACAGACATCGACTATTAAAACCTTTGCTTTACTGTAAACCTTTGTTGGGCGGTTACTGACACTCGATAACTTTTCACTGATTTCTTTTAGCGGAAGAACAGGACGAAGTGTCCGTGGTTTTGTTGCCTTCTCTAAGAATTCTGCAAAGTCATACAGTTTTAGCGCCTCAAAAACTTCCTTCAGTAGCTTGACTGAGGTATCGGGAAAAATTTTTCCAATGTTCCTCGGGTCGAGCTCGTCGTGTAGTAAATCAGGATCAAGGCCAAATGACCGGTAAAATCGGCTTAGAACATCTTTGTCCCTATTAAGCATGGACGTTAGTTCCTCGGTGAATTCCTTACTTAGATCTTTCAAGCACAGCTTGGAGGTGAAATCTGCGAATACAAGGCAAAAGCAACATCTGAAATTAACAAATGTTGACTTAAAATGAATAGCATATGAAATAGGCCATTTCCGAGTTCCAAAAATTTTCACTTTCAAAACGAGGCTAAGTGCGAAACTTTTGTTGTGGAAATGAGTTTTATTTGCATCATAATTAAAACTCATTTCCACAACAAAGGTTTCGCACTTAGCCTCGGTTTGAAAGTGAAACTTTTTGGAACTCGGAAATGGCCTATTGCTATCGATTGAAACGGAACGGACAATGGAAATAGTATGAATTAATTTCAGGAGGGTGAATCCAGGGGACTGTGAGAAAATATTGAAGAGACAGATAAAACGTATATATTTCTTTTTCTAATCAGGAACCTTGAAGGCTAAGGCGTAATCCGGGTTTTTATAGTGTCATCCAGCGGATTTTTTGCACGCTCTTTAAATGAGCTCTGTTTTTCCACCGCGCCTTTGCCCGCTTGAATAAACCATGAACTGATCCCGATGTAACATCCCTGGGCAGACGCGCCGTGGGAACGCGTAAGTTCACAAATGCTCAGGGGGCTTAAGTTGGGTTCTCTTGGAATTGACTGAGTCTTACCGCTGGTTTCTTCAAATCCAAATTCCGATGGTGCACTACTCGTTCCCGGCTTTCCACTGTCATCCTCTGTAGATACACTATGTACATCTGTATCCCTCGTTTGCTCTAAGTAACTCGTAATGTAGGATAATTTTTCCTTATCTAGATATTGAAGTTGCCTCTCTTCCTGACCATCAGGTTCATCTGAGCTCAAAACTGTGGTATCAAAAATTCAGATGTCAATGACACTGATCGTAAAATTAAAGCGCTAATAATTATCGTGAAAGTGAGAACGTAAATGAAAAGTTTTAGGGCTTAAAGTTCGCTCTAAAGGTTAGGACGCACGATTTAGCCAAAAGTAAGGACCTGTAGATTTCTTCCCAAAGTAGAGTTCATTTTTTTTTTGTTAGCGTTGTCAGGTGAATCACAGCCATTTTGTTTGGCAAATTGCCGAGCTCGGAGGACTTCGCTAATGATTCACGTGCTACAAAACCACCTTACTGTTGAGCAAGAGACGTACCGAGAGAGGCCAAACAAAAGAAATAACCATGTTAAATGATGAGAGCACTTAACCTTTTTCTGTTCCAGTGTGTCCCATGCTCCCAAGAATCCGCGGTTTTGAAGGGCCTATTTAGCGGAACTTTTGAATTGCTGGTGCTACAAGGTAGCAGTAAAATCGAAGTACGTAACTATGTTGACTGTATAAGATTTAGTGTGCTTTTATAACCTTTTGCTCTGAAAGTTGATAGCTCGTTCCGAGCTTTCTCGTATTCGTCTTCGTCGATGGTCACATCCACTTCAACCTGCTCTCCATCAGCAAGTTCTTTCATTTCGTCTGTAACAAACAAAACTTGTAGGCGCTTTTTCAGCGTCCCATTTTTGTACAATCTCCACAGATGGTCAAGAGCTGTAAGACTTTCTGCTTGGACTTTCAAGTACACACTCCCCTCAGTTATTTGTAGCAGTGTAGTGCCAGCAGGAAGGATGCAGGTATTAACGGCTTTGAGCAGTTGTTCATATGTGCAGTTACGCCTTAGCAGCTGGTAGGCGGATGTTAGTATTAAACCTCCAACAGCCACTTTGACCACCGTTTTGATGTTCAGAACTAAAGGTAAGAAAATAGTAAAAGTCTGCTTACAATTAGTCACGAAAATGACTGACTGAGTGCCACTTTACCACCCCATTTGTGTTGCACACTGATTAACGCAATGACCACTGTAGTTAGGGTCTAAAAGAGAAAATTCTCCCCTGAAACCCCTAATCCGTCCTTACGTGTTTTAAGTGTTTGCATTACACTTATCCTTAGCAAAGAAATGACTTGCAAATGGCCAACCGCTGCTTCAAGTCAGACAAATATGTGTCCCAAGCATTATATCTAACATTACAAAATGAACTTTGAAAAACTGTAAGGCTAACAAATTTTCAAAAATCATAATTACAATCACAATCCATTTTGAACTCCTTAAAATCTGTCCATCCGTACCTTCTTTGGTGTAGGCTATGTCATTTACACTGTTTTATTTTTTTTTTTATGTATGTATTTATTTATTTATCTTTTAACTGGTTTTTATAGTTATTGTCTCACTCAAATGGTAGCAGTTTTGACTGAAGTGATAAATTTAATTATCTAATTATATGATTGGCGACACAGCTCCTTCAAGAGTTTAGTCCCCATCTCTGCGGCTACCAGATATTAAAAGGATGTGTTTGTTTCATTAAGTTTTCTCAACAAAAAAACTCAAAAATCCCTTATATTTGAGATATTTAAAATAACTTATAAATAATTTGGATATGCATGATCATAACACACCTTTTCAGCACAGTAGAGTTTATACACACCAATTCCAACAACCATCTCAAACTAAAAAACGTTAAATTAATTGGAACCCCATCACAGAGCCGGCAGGAAAAGGTAAAAAATGGGATCTAATCCATCGGCACTTACACTGTACCAGTAGAGCTTTTATAACTTGTATAAGATAGTATCCGTATCCGCGAAAAGATCAAAGATCAAGACCTAAACCGAGTATGGCTGCTAATCAAGAAGGTCTAGGAAAATGCATTTGATGAGAATCTCCCACCCGGCGGGTTCAACCCACAGGGACTATGCTACGTAAGTCCTTGCGAGTAAGAACATTTATTCTTCACTTTAGGGACAGATCGTTTATATTATGATTGAAGCAAATCTACGTTTCCTTCAACAGTTCGCCTGCGCGCAGACACTTTAAACCTTGTATATACGCGACACGTGGGCCGGCTGCACCGCAGGCTATCAAAAGTAGACAAAAAATACGCTTTGGCGGTTCTTTGTCAGCAACAAAATGTTACCCGTATAAAGCATGGCCCAGGAACCTATCAGCTATTTCTACTACCAAGAATGTAGGGTGCATGTACGCACATACGTCTATGCATACAGCTGAAATCTGGAAAAAATATATACATTTTTTTTTATTTCCTGAAAGCATTTTTATTCTTAAATCGGGATAGTATGGCGTTCCATTTCCGCCAAAATTCAATGTTCCATTTTACATTGTACTTTACACAATCTATCCTACATTTTGTGTTTGCCATTTGAGTTTGCACTCGCGATTCAACTTTTTTGCATTCAACATCCAACTTTGATTCATGCAACATTCAAGTTTACGCTTTCGACATTCAACTTTTCATAAGCAACAGTCGACCTTAAAGTTCAATGGAATGTACATTCATTTTTTTGCATCCAACATTTAGCATTCCGCATTCGACATTCAAGTTTTGGATTGGACTTTTACCCGCTGGTCAGCGACCGATAGAGATCGTGGGCTCAATTAACCTGACCCACCCCCGCTCAAATGGTGGTCGAGAGTCGATCGAGAGACTTCCCAGTGGAGTGGACTCGGGAGACCTTCTCCACTCCCGACATACCAGACGTCGACAGACGTGTTGACGACCGTGTGACAAAGATGCGCCACCATCGCCAAGATGCTGACTGCACAATCTGCTAGTTTAAGGGAGGTGGGAGCCACTCTCTTGAGGGTAGCGGACCGTCTATCTTCTATGGAAGAAACACCATCTCCAAGTAAGTATAGGGCAACCTTTGTCAAGTATGAAGAAGTTATGCGTTCGCGCCGACACAAGCTGCTCTACATGTAGCGCCAGCTTCATTTTAATCACTTCACGCGCGCTGTGCACTGGGCGGCATCGATCGTAGAATGAAATATTTCCGAAAGCTTTTGCTTGCATTGCTCCTATTTTTGTGTATTTTACTCGTTTCTTTATTTTTTGAGAAGGAATGAGTTTTGATTTGTTGCCCACCTGCAATCAAAAATCGGTCTACATAAAACCCCACAGGCGGCCCAAGCTCTAGCCTCCCACGCAGACGTTAAGGGAGTATTAAGGGGATTCGTCACATTCGTCAAGCATTCCTCCCGTATCCCCCTTAGAACATCTGCGTGGGAGGCTACCCAAGCTCTCGAGTGTAAGTGATTTCAGAAAAAAAAATATCCAACACTGGAGAAAAATATGTAACACCGTTATATGTAAGAGAAATATATTCTATCTCTACAGGTTTAGGAAAAATTCACTCAGAGTAAATCACCCATACCTCCCCTCAAAAGTCAAATGATCGACCCCTCAATTAGGGGTGATTGGAAAATTATCATCAATATGGGCAGTCTCAAATTGCACAATCCTTGAAATGGCTGTGAACATAAAGGATTTGCATGGGGAATTCAGGTAAAATATTTAACAGATTTCTCATGAAATACACTTTTCCTTATTTACCTTCCTTGTTCTTGCTGGGTGAGGGGTTATTCTCCCGAGCACCCAGTTGTTCAAAAGATGGGTTATTAGTGCTATCAACTGGATAGTGATTTCTCTGGTGGATAGCATGATCCAATGTTTGAAAAACTGGGGCCAGATCTGTTGCAGTTTAAGGGATTTCCTTTAATCCCTGGGTTAGATTCTTAGGCCTTTTTCTCCGGATTCATTGTCATGGCTACTGGTTACCTTCCATCCTTGCTTGTAGCTGTCACAATCTTTTTATGCTAGTAAAAAGGTGGATATTTTCCAAAATGAGATAAATAGTTGTTGGATCTTTCTTTGGGAATCCTGAGCAATTCAAATGATATAAGCAATACATGCACTGTAGCTTTTTTGTATTATCTACACTGCACATGCATGCATTTAATAACTATATCAGAGCTCTCTGAAGTTAATTTTTTTCGATTGGCTGTTCAGAAGGTTCTGCTTGAATTTTTTTTTTATATTTTCAGACATCACCAGAAAGGTGCAACAGAATACAAATCCTTCTCCAGCTGCTTGTCTGTCTGCTTCTGTATGCTGACGTCCGAGCTTACTGTTCACATGTTAAAAATGTATTGTAAAGAGGGCACATCTGTTGTCCTCTCATGAACGACTCTTCATTCCTTAATTCATTTTGTTGATGCCAAACAGTGCAGACTGTTTAGCCATGGAAACAATATTATTATTGTTATTATTATTTAACATTTTAAAAATATTTTACAAGAACCAGCTATGATATTCTTCTATATTTCAATATTTTTTTACATATTAAGAATACTTCATGATGCAGGGGTTGTTTACAGTCAGATGCCCAACTTCTGTGTGTTTTACTAATACTGGGCATCCATAATTTCGTGTAAAACCGCCATAACAATAACAATAACACTCTTCAGGCCTGAGGCTACCCTTGACATTGTAGCTTGTTCTCAGTCAAGTTATCCCCAGAAAGCACTGAATCTGTGAAGTGTGAAAGGTCAACAACAATAAAGATAATGATGGTATAAGGATAATCTACCATTATGGGACTGGATCTCTAGGTACAAGTAAGTGGAAGTCAACATTTTAATTTGCAAAGCTACGGTAATCACAACTGTTTGGTGCAACAACTACCTTAAAGCCTTCCCAGAAAGTGACATAAAAATATTATTATACGTAGGCAATACAGTATAGGTATTTGGAGGATCAACAATACTTTTTTATAGCCTTAATCCGGCACTAAATATTATCATTTTGTTATAAAAATTGTCCTTGTAGTAGTTTATCATCTCATTAAAATAAAAGATTAATGTTACTTTATACATGATACTGTACACTTAACCCAAATGTTGACATCCTCCTTTTAACCGTCCTGACACTCAACCGAAGAATTTTACTTATGTCACATACTTTGAAGCCTTGCTGAAGTAAAACATGAAGCTGTTCCTTGCTGATTTCATACGAAGGTCTCCCTCGTTTCCCTCTACTATTCAATGGAGCTTGATATGCATAGTTAACATGGTATCTTTGATCGATTTCTACCAACATCCTGTAAGCATGTTCAATCAATTTTGTGACTAGTTCATCCACGTCAAGGCTGACAGCTATTCTTTATGGTTGGAAATCTACTGATGGGTCTCCAGACCCTGTAAATCTGTCTGTAGCATTGATTATATCTAAATTCAGCTAAATTCATATAGGCTTTGTCATCAGACATCTGCTGGATCAAATTTTGGAGTAATCTCAAGAAGAAACAAATTGATTCAATTTACAGCACTTCTGAATGATAAAACACGTATACAGAGATGCCAACCTCTGGAGATCTAAAATCTGGAGATTCTTTCTTTTTCACCGCCCCCTCCCCACCCCCGGCAAATATGGGAATGACTAAGGACATTACATTAAGTCTTACATAACGTAAAAACTATCAAAATTTGCGATCATCGTTTTGATGCCAGAAATAATCTTTGTCAGTGAATAAATTGGTGCAAAAATGCTCGAGAAACCGTACTACGAATACGAAAAATTCATGTTTTTGAGCTAAAAATGGGCTACCGTACATCTCAAACCGGGGCACAGAAAAGCTTAAAAGATAATTTAATCAGGGAGATATAGTGACCCGTACGGGAGACCGGGAGATTGGTGTTGTATCCGGGAGAGTTGGCCTGTATGCGTATAGCGCCCCACTAAAGAAGACAGCTGGTTTGTACAGCATTCACCTCCTTCGAAGGCTGTGCATCCTCGCGGCCATGTTCTATCTGTTATACGTCTAGTTTGTCGGGAGTGGAGAAGGTCTCCCGAGTCCACTCCACTGGGAAGTCTCTCGATCGACTCTCGACCACCATTTGAGCGGGGGTGGGTCAGGTCAATTGAGCCCACGATCTCTATCGGTCGCTGACCAGCGGGTAAGAGTCCAATTCCAAAACTTGAATGTCGAATGATGTCGAATGCGGAAACTTGCAAGTACAATGCCCAAAGTCGGATGTCGGAAGCGAAAATGGATGCAAAAAAATGATTGTACATTCCATTGAACTTGAAGGTCGAATTCGAAAACTTGACTGTTGCTTATGAAAAGTTGAATGTCGAAAGCGTAAACTTGAATGTTGCATGAATCAAAGTTGGATGTTGAATGCAAAAAAGTTGAATCGCGAGTGCAAACTAAAATGGCAAACACAAAATGTAGGATAGATTGTGTAAAGTACAATGTAAAATGGAACATTGAATTTTGGCGGAAAAGGAACGCCATAGGATAGATCATCATAGTATGAAATGTTGATAATTTCGAGCAACCACCTCTATACTGTAAAAAATCTATCGATTACTTAGCTTGCCGTAAATGACCCGCCTTATCACTTAAATTTCCTTGTTCTTTAAAAGCCTTTATTTTACAAAACGTTGTCCAAAGCCGGATCTGTTGGAACTCCCTCTACTGACCCTCTCACTTCCGTAATTGATATTCACTGTATGGTTATTAAATCTTACCTCCGCTTGGCGACGAATCGATGGCCGCTGCTTGAGCTAAAAGAAAACAGACAAAATCTCGTTACTGACAGAAAACCGTAAACATTGGAAAAAATGAACGTTAAACCTTAAAAGTTCTAAAGAAATAGCATTTCAACACTTCAGTGATCACTAAACACCTTTTCGTCTTTCAAAATTCTTTTCAAGGGTTCTTCGTTCTTCGAACTCGTTTACTTTCTCAAGCAAATCTCGTTTCTCTGTTTGGGTCAAAATCGTCTTTAGGATGCTGAGATGGTTGACTCCAAGACAGTTGTTGTTTTTTAGCTCTTCAAACAGAGATCGAACGTCGTTGATGCTGACTTGTCTGTCGTGTGGTATCTTTCCTTTGCAAATCGAGACGAGTCGTTCCGGATCATTTAGCTCGTCGAGCGCCTGAATAGTCTGCTCAAGCAATCCATCAAATTCTCTTCTTTTGGTCTCAAACTTTTCAACATTTTCCAATAGAGACCATTCCTCTAAACCTTCCAGTAGATCCTTTAATATATCCAATTTGTCAGGTCCTAGAAATCCCTTCTCTTCTAGTTCTTCAAACAAGTAGACTGCATCTTGTAAGTTCTCTTCGTTCCGAGGCGCCACCTTTCCCCTGCACATGAAAAGTAATTGCTCGACTGCATTCAATTCGTTAACTCTCCGGCGTACTTTGAAAAGCAAATTATTGTATTCGATGGCTGACATTTTACTAGATTACGACGATAAATAGTGATTCAGACCATTTCCGTGGTTCTCGCGGTACCAAATGGAGTAATCATGTCCGGCTCAGTCTGGGCGTCTGTAATGTCCCCCGCTAACTGGGTGTCGTAGGCGATGACGTTTGTCACGTGAACATAAACTAATTTTACAACATCGGTCACGCGAACATAAACATATGTTACCACATTGGTCACGCGAACATATTTTTTCATATATATTACCCGAAAAACTAAAAACCGTGGATATGGATTTCTTCCCTTACAAAGTAGATCTTGCAGTTCTTCTTAACACTGTTGATATAATTGTTGCTGGTCAGGTTGGAAAGTGTACACTTACCTGTAAATTTGCTTTGTAGTTGGCTATACTGTATCAGTAGAGGAGTGTTACCTCTAATGATGATGATAATGATAATGGCGATGGCGATGACTATGACGATGATGATGTCGATGATGATGTCGTATTTATATGGCGCATTCCAAAGCTCAGTACGCCATAACTTGTTCCACTATACTGAGCCCTTATCTTCTGTATATTCCATGTTTCTTTCTAAATATATTAGCTCCTCTATATAACAATTATCTACGAATTTGCAAAATGTTCACGTTTTTATTGGGGGTTCTTGACGGTTTCACAATCATACAGCGCCGTTGCAAACCAGACATCGACTTGTCAGTTGGTAGTTGTCAGCACAATTCTTACACTCAAGTGTCCATCAGATACAAGCGCATTTAACGAGTTTCAACGTTTTTAGTGACCTGCGTAAATGCATATCAGTCATGAGCATCCCCCCGCCTTCCCTTGGTGGATCTAGTGTTGGAGCCCAGGAAAACCCGAGCCTTTTCCACAGCTTGCAAAACAATAAATCATTTACTGTACTATTGCTTTGTAAATTTGCAAAAGAGGTGACGTTGTAAAGGGCCTAGAACAATTTTTTTCAAAGGTCTGGAAAAGTGCCTACACCCTTACTTGAAAATCATGAGAATCTCCCACTGTCACCGATGTCTTGCACCCAAAGAGGGCTTGATTTCACCTCCCAAACTGTTTGGCAAAGCCGCCCTAGCCAAGGATGAACGGGACATTCACTTTTAAATCGAGGGAGAATCCTAGCGAATTTTCTGGTATCTGGGGCCAAAGTGAATGGTGAATCCTACCGCCCCATATGTCTCAAACACGCACGGTACTCCCGCGAATCTTTTAATCGCCAGGGATGGCAAATTTGACAGGTTTTTTTCCATAAATTTATTAATCTAAAGTAAAAAGCGTACAGTTTGCGTAAAACTTTGATGGTAACCGTGAAAGAACACGTTGACTTCGGAGCAGCTATCGACTCACCTTGCATTACCCTCGGTGACGTGAAAAAGGACGACTATTTGAAGACTTCTTTTGTGACTTCTTCTCTTCTATCGAAACTTGAAGTCACAAAGTAGGGGATAATCATAAATTATAACTAACTTTTTAGCATTACAGTTCCCGGGAGTTTATGTAGAACAACTCAGTCAGTAGCACGAGTGTCCTTTTTGTCATTTTATTGATATAAATGCAAGGGTTATATTAGTCAATTGAAACACATCAGACAAAAGGTGTCTTTTTATAACTTGAGGTCTTAAAAAAGTGTTCCTTCCGACATGCCGACAGATACCTCAGATCTCAGCTATGCGTAGTTTTTAATTCTACTTCTCGGAGGTACGTTCGTATCGAATGAAAGAACTCTTCGCGCGGTTTGATAAATTAAAAACTAAACGTGAATCTTACGCATTTTCTCTTCTTACAACAAAATTTCACAGGAATGAAACATTTTTTAGGCAGGAAATACTACTAGATATTTGGAGACAAATATAGAGATTCAACATACCAATATTTCTCTTTACTTCTCAAAACCTGTAAAATCGAGCATTTTGATTTTGATTATTGGATGAACTATGTTGATATTTGGATGCAGTGTTGTGTGTTTTCACATGACTTCATGGCGGCCATATTTAGTATATTTGTGTCCCAAAACAATGAAGCGGCGGCCATGTTTGTGTCCCAAACCATTCCTGTGGGAGTTGAACTCTTTTCTTATGTAAACGCTTTCTTTTGTTCCAATAAATTTGCATAGATGCTGGCCACGTGAGTGAAAACAAAGAATTTAGACTCAGACTTAGACTCATTAAAATCCATTTGAATTAATTGTACTTATTCTGCTTATTGTGTCATTATCATGTGTGGGACTAGAAATTAACTTCATTTTTATTATCGAGCAGACAGTTTGTCATCAGTAGCGCTTATACGCTGTCGGCTCTCCTGCTTTTTAAAATTGTTCAGTAGGAACATACGATGAGTTCCTTCTCGTTGCTGATTTTCCAAAAAACTTGCCCTAGTGCTGCACAAGCACTTTCTACATTCCACGCGCCAAGACCAATATTGGAGCTAAAACGTTGCTTACGGAATCTTATCACGGTGATGAAATGAGTGCTACAGTGACTTTGTCGATTACTTGGCTCCGGTACTAGCTCCGTGTTTTGGAGTCTTGGAAGAAAAGAAAAATTTTCATATGTATCTAGAAAAGTACGACTTAATATTTTGCCATGAACACTCTTGTGTAAAAAGCTCACTCGGGGGAGCATCCTTGATTGCCGAAGTCCTTTCTGCTTCCCGCAACACTGAAATGAGGTCCAGCATCTTCCAACGCTTGTATAATACCTCTAATATTGTGGCTAGGACTAACTCCATTCTGTATGAATCAACAATGATTACTTTAAGAGTTTCTCGGAGAAGAAGATTTTTACGTCTGGTAACTCTTAGCCTGCCAACCGCAGACGTATTTCCGGTCGTTGCTTCTCTTCCTCCAAAAATAGCGTCTGCGATCTCAAGTTGCGAAACGATTTCCGTGACGTCATTTCTTGTCTTCTGTTCTCAACCAATCAAATTGAGAGATGAAAGATCCGATTAATAACACGCGCGAAATCGCGAGGACCGCCAACTGTTGTGCGGAAACGCCAAAAAGGTTTCCTCGGCCAAAGGAGACTGTTTTTTTTTGCTCAAGGGTAAAATTCCAGTCTGAAGGAGAAAGTGATGGAAGATCTTTGGCGAGAGTTGGAGATTCGTGCGTTAATTCATAACTCAGTTGGAGTCGATTTCAGTATATATCGATTTGACTGTTTACGTCGGTTGCAATACCCTGCGAAAGGCAGACGTTTCTCCTTGTTCATCGCCGCTGAGTAACTACTTTTACCTCATGAGCACCAAAATGCTGCTTGCTCCAATGGGTTTTTTCCTCTGACGGGTAGATTATGCTGGAGGGTTCTACTTTTCGACTGAGCAAATGTGATTTTTGCCGCTTATTACACACTGAGAGGTCATGATACGCTTATAGATTTTCTGTGGTTGTTATCTCTGGTCGGAAAGATGATTTGTCCTATGATGCAAGATCATTTTCTGTGACCGCTTTTGACTGGTAAAGCTTTTTATTGCGGCTAAATAAGGCCTTAGGTCCTTTAATTTACTCCAGAGTGCCTTCTGGATCTCTGTGCGACTTTTTATAGTCCGTGACTGTGATGTTTTCCTGCAATGTTGAATCACGGCCCAGCTCGTCAGTGGCTCGTCTCGTCTTGTTTGCAGGATGTTTAATTCTCACAGGTAGCGATTAACAGATTTAAATTTAGAAGAATGAATTGCAGCCTAAAATAAAGCTACATCAGCTATTTGTACGTTTCGCTTGCCAACATTCTTCGCCATCCTATGACACTAAGCCAAGATTCTGGTGATCCCAAAACGATAGAATATTTTCCAGTTTCTACCGTTTTTTATGTCCGCCGCGGGGCTCTTATCACTAAGCGATATCGCGTTGTACTCCAAGCGAAGATAGACGGCTCACTTGAACTTTCATAAGATTGAATAGCGGAGAAATAACGATTACAATATTCTTCTCACGTTTATCTATTGATTCAGAAGCAAATCTTTGTCCTTTTTTTTTACTCGGCACTTCGTAGTCTGGAAACGCGATAGACTATCCATAACCAGCCGGCAAATTCACATAAACATCACTTTTCATTTCAACTACTTGTCGAATTGCTTCTTCTTGGTGCTTGTCTAGGCTTCTCGAACCCGAAAATATCGCATATTTTGGCAGACGCGTCGTCTAGTGAGCTCTCCCCATCTTCAGCTATTTTGGTTTTCTCGCGTAAAGCGGATTCCCACGTAAACCCCACGCGTGTTAGCTCCACAAAAATAAGAGCCAAATTATGATTGGTTAATAAACACTGACGTCATGGAAAT
Source organism: Porites divaricata (assembly GCA_038088405.1). Classification (NCBI taxonomy): domain Eukaryota; kingdom Metazoa; phylum Cnidaria; class Anthozoa; order Scleractinia; family Poritidae; genus Porites; species Porites divaricata. The sequence goes on from JBBMOI010000007.1 coordinate 18,372,978, forward strand.
CGTATCGCAGCTCGAGATCGCAGACGTTATTTTTCGGAGGGAGAGGAGCGACGACCGGAAATACGTCTGCAGTTCGCAGGCATGTTCTATAATTAGCTTCGTGGTTGGAATAAGTGCCAATTTTTTAATCAAACATTTTCGTGTCGTCTTAAAAAAGTCTTCAACTTCACGGTGGTGGCGGAATGGTATAAATGGGACTGTCTAGATCACAACAAAAAGGGTCGATTCCTTATCTGGAAATAAAATATGAATTATATAGAGGATATTACATGGCCGCACGGAGATACGAAATTTCTCTTCGAGTGTTTATATTATATAAACACCAATGAGATACCAAAAGCCATAGCAACGGTGATATTTCAATTGTGAAGATCCTGTTTTCGCGGGAGAGCTCACCTGGTATTTCGCTGGTGTTCATCTAATAGAAAGCTTTCTTTTATCACCCCTTTTACGCTGCTACTTTTCAATGCTTCCAGACCGGGGATTATTGGAGACTGGAGGCTCTCTAGATTGCTTTTCTATTTTCTCTTTTGGAAATTCGTTAATGTCTTATTTTTTATCCCTAGAGACTAGCAATTTCGAACAAAGATGTGCAAAACTACATAGCTAGTTTCATCATCAATAAAAAATTGAAAGCGCGCAGACGGCCGAAATTGTTTTTGCTCGAAATATTAAATCCTATACCAACAATAGAACATTTTAGGAAGAGCCATCCACAATGTGAACACAGTTACTGACAAGGTATATGAGTAGGAAAACAACCCAAAGAAAGAGTAATGCGATAAATAACGTACTAAATAACAATTATAATAATAATAAAAATAATAATAATAATAGTAATTATACTACTACATGAGAAATTTCTGCAATTTGATTGGCTTAGAGTAGTGGTATTTCAGCTTAATTTGAAATACCTACACGTGAAAATTACAACCTTTTGTGGGTAGTAGTATAAACAAATAATAGCATGATTTGTACGTGATATTTGGCATAAATACCACTCGTGATATTTCAAAATTGTCTCAAATTTCACTCGCCTAACGGCTCGTGAAATTACGTATAACAATTTTGAAATATCACTCGTGGTATTTATGCCAAATATCACTACTAATCATGCTATTACCTATCCTAATATTATTTACTAATATATAGCGCCGATATCACTATTGCTATTTTCATCAGCACTTAAAAAAAAGACTACATAAAGTATACAAAGTGCATGAACCTACCAAAAAGAGTTAAAACAATTATGTCAACACTAAATTATAAAAATTACCTAGACTACTTAAATCGTAAAAAAACTGCATAAAACTTACTAAACATGAGATTAAAAAGCACATCAAATTACAAAAAAGCTTTGATTTTTCGAAGAAAAAAATGTCTTTAGTGTCTTTTTAAAAGCTGCTACTGAGGGGCTATTCAGTACTCAGTAGTACAGGGCAATGAATTCCATAGTTGAGGAGCAGCAGCAGCAAAAGATCGATCTCCCAACGTTGTTAAAGTCTTGAATTTCACAGGGTTTAGTAGCAGTCCATTACAGTCGGAGCGTAACTTGTATTTACATGCTTCTTTAAGGTTAATAAGTTCTTGGAAATAAAAAGGCGCTACGCCATTGATATAGCTTTATACGTTAATAGTTTATATCTTTAAGTCAATTCGGAATTTAACCGGCAGCCAGTGCAGATTATACAGCAACGGTCTTACATGGCAGTATTTAGATTCTTGAAAAATCAACCTAGAGGCATCATTCTGGACCCTTTGTAGCTTATTAAGCTGGTAGGCTGGCAGGCGATAGAGCAGGCTGTTACAATAGTCGACGCGACTTTAGACAAATGCGTAAAAGAGCGTCTCAGTGGACCGCCTAGAAAGATACTTCCCAATTCTTCTTATATTATATACAAGTAATAAAAAGCATTGGAACAAGTGTTATTTACATGAGAATTCATTGAATGGGTCGAGGGGTATCCATGTCCCTAAGTTCTTAACTACCCCTTTTGGTCTAATTACACAGTCCCCAATTAAAATATGATCAATGTTAACCTTGGCTAGTTGTTGCTTGGTACCAATCATTGTTTTATCGTCATTGAGAAGTAGTTTATCATTAGACATCCAATTACGTATATCATCCACACAGTGCTGAATAGCCGTGACAGCCTCAAATTGCCGGTGCTTTTGTTTGGACTGAAAGACTCAATAATACAACTGCGTGTCGTCAGCGTAGCAGTGAACCTTGGGAAGGTGCGCCTTGATAACATCAAACAATGTGCTTGCATAAATCGTGAAAAGCAAAGTCCAATTCAAACTCTGAAATAAATTTCCTTGGACCGTAACACGCTGAGAAGGTGGTAGGAACGAAACCATTCAAGCGCCGTCCCAGATATACTAAATGTTTAGTGAAGCCGACTGAGTAAAACATTGTGATCCACAGTATCAAATGGCACACTATAAGATCTAATAAAACCAGTACTGTCACATGCTGTTTGTTCATGTTTAACAAGATGTCATTTTTCACTCTCAGTAACGCTGTTTCTGTGCTATAATTCTTCTTATAAGATGACTATTAGGCAGGATAAAGGTTGTTCATGCAAATGTGAACACTGAGTTTGGTTATAGACGGCTGACTCTGACACGGTTCGAAACAAATGGTAAGTTACTAACGGGACGAAAATCCTTGAAGAGAATGTCGAGGCCAGGTTTTTCAAGTAACGGTAAGACTAGGGCCTCCTTCCAGGCGACAGGAACTTGACCAGACTTTAAGGACATACATGTATTTATCACATCACATCGGCTGACCAAAGTTGAAGGCGAAGGGTCAAGAGGACAAGATTTTAGAGACGAATGCTGCATAATAGACTTAACATCTTGTACTGTTAGCATTTCAAATTGGGACCTTAAGCAACGACGACGACAACGACGGCGGTTAAAACTTCGCGTCTATTTGTACCCGCTCAATATGTGAAATGCAGGCGGCTTTTCCTGGAGTTGAATTCTTAAGGATTTTATTCAAGTTCAAAAAGAGAAAGGAAAATTGTCGTCGTATGTCCACGTCTTCCATAAAACGTCAAGTTAGCAGGTTTCACGTCGTAGTCGTGGAATGGACGTCAAAAGGGAACTTAAGAACCACGACGAAGTTCACGACGACGACGTCTGTTGACTAGGAAAGGACTGGAACGAGAACTTCAGTTTCGGCGGGAAAAAGAAAACTTGATGAATGTAAACATAAGGGACCGGTCATTATTTATGTGAAGAGGGGTGGGGGGAGGGGGTGGGTGGAGGATTTTTTTTTTGTTATTTTAGAAAAAAAGGGACCCACCCCTTTAAGCCCATTAGTTAATTCTTGACCCACCCCCAAACAAGATTTCATCCACGGTTAACTGTTTTTTTCTGCTTTATCAACGCGCGCTTTAGCGGGTTTTAGTTGAAGTTTTCTCCGTACCGAGTTGGTTTTGCCCTTTCGGCGCTGATTCTCTTTTCAGGTCTGTTCGCTGTGCCCCTGATGAGATTGACAGACCTTTTGAGCGGACTAAATTATTTAAAATAACATCAGTCTATGTTCCCGTCTATATTAGTGAGCTCACTAGAACTTAATAACAGTGTAACATAGCTATTTATTTATTTAGTTCTCGTACCATAGCTAAATGAGTATTTACCACGTACCTAACGCTATGCGTTCTTATTAAAAAATAACTAACGTATTTGTGGCTATTCTTCCCGCAGCTGCATGTAGTTTACGCTCAATGAACTAATGTGTGGTCATTGAACTACTGGTATGGTTATTGATCTGTTGTGTACTTATTGAACTGCTGTGTGGTTATTGAACTAACAAAAAGAAAAACTGAGATAACTTTATATAAGAGGTGACCCACCCCCAACCCCCTTCAATCTATACCTTTATAAGGAGTTCCAGTTCACTGAACGAAATCAGCATATCTTGTGGACCAGTGTCCTACTCTGCGGCCACTTCTTGTTGATGTGCCTTCTTGTATTGTTACAGTATGACTGTCATCATCTGATTCACTTTCGCTTTCACTTTCATCACACAAAACAAGGTCATTATCACTGTCACTCTCATCACTGTCTTCACCAACACTGACGCTTGAAGGAAATGTAGATTCCTTTGAAGTTTCATAATAGTGTACTGTGATTCGCTTGATTTTGTCGATTTACTTTCCGTTCTTGCTAAGTTTATTATGCTCAATGTATTTGTCCAACTCTGGGACTTTCAGAGTGTCAAGTTCCCCCTTCTCTACAAGTGTTTTCCAGTCATAGCATCTTTTTTCGCATCTTTTAAGGCTCGAACTTGCTTTTCTTTTCTTCGCTCCTGCTTACGGATCTCATTGACACTTTGCAGTTGCGACAAGTGCTCAATTTGAAAATTAGAAAAATTTGATTTCACTAAATGGAATAATGAATTCAGTAATCCATTATTGAAACCAGTAATGATTTCTAGCTGTTCACGCTTCAGGTAGTAAAAGTTCCCAGACAGTTATATTAAGAAAAGGAAGCATGCAAGCCTTCTCAAT
>JBBMOI010000007.1:18380000-18517500 GCA_038088405.1 Porites divaricata
TTCTTTAGCCAAGTTTCAGACGTTTTAGCAGATTTATATTATTTGCTTTGCCTTTAATTATTTGGACGAAAAGTTTTCTGTAGCTCCGGTATCATCATAGTCAAATTACAAGTTCGTTGAACTTTCGCCGGTGCTGTGGCTTAGTCCTCGTTCTAGGGATCGAACTCGATCTTTTGGCAGTTTGCTTTCTGGTTTCCTAGCTACATGTAGGAAATCAGGTAATTTGGATACAGCTCTTGTCGTAGGATCTTATGATAAGATTGCCTCATCACGAGATGCTATTTTTTTTTCCTAGGTGTGTCATTTTGTCTCAAAGGGGGTTATATCCGAAACATTATAAAGAGGCATCAGATGGCTATTGCTCACCTCTTTATTGACTAATTCAAAACTTATCGGCTACAGCAAAACAGATAAGCAAAATTATCTACAGTACCAAGTAAAACGATTGTAGCACGCACCATGTTTACAAATTCCGACTTTAGCTATGGTCAACTATGCTTGAGTGCACTATATTTTCTCTTGTTACCAAGAAATCGATAATGCTGCTCGCTTTATCGCGCTATTATTTCCTTCGTTTTGTGTAATTCATAGACTACGAATAGTCCCCATTTTTCCTCAGGGATAGTAGAGCGAGCGAAACGCGAGCGGCCGGGTCTCGCCTTTCTCAGGAGGGGTGATTTTCATGCGCGCTCGCGTTTCGCTCGTTGTACTATCCCTAAGGAAAAATGGGCACTACTCGTAGTTTATGTAAACCACAGATAATTAAACATAAAACGATTTTCATACTATATACTTACATATTGAGAAATGTGTCAACTGCTTTAGTCAATGTATACCCAGGGGTCTAGGGGTTTTTCACGGTTGCAAACTTAACGAAAAGTTTTATCTTAATTATTTCATACCGTAGCCATACGTAATTTTTTCTAGACTCCTTAATCAATCCTAAACGTACAAAGATTAATAAAATTTACAAAACTAGGAAATAGGAGACAAACGCTGTTATTATACCGTGCAGTAAATGCAACTATGAAACTTGCAGGTATTAGTATGTCTAATCAAATGGTGACGAGTGGAATTAGGGAATAATTTCACTTGCGTTTTGTCCAAATCCTAGTAATTTATTAGGATTTCGACAAAACGCAAGTGAAATTATTCCCTAATTTGACGAGTATACCATTTGATTACCTATTGATATCATAATAATAAGTTCGCAATCCTGGATTTTGAGATGTTTTAATCCTGGATCGTATCGGTCGAGGACGATAATTCCACTCTCTCAAAAGTTAAGAGCCTAAATTCCGCTTATCAGTTCAAAATTTTCAAAATACTTCGACAAAATACCTATTAAAATCCTTCTTGATGTGCTTTTTCATGTGTTTAGGTTTTCTAAAGCGTCTTTTAATGGGTCTTTAAAGCCCTAACATCTTAATTCATAACATTATAAATTTTCGTCGCCATCTTGGCACTGAGACGTACGAAAGGTTGCCATGGCAGTTTTGTAATTTAACATCTGAAATTACAAATTAGTATAGGTAATAGCATGATCTGTAGTGATATTTGGCATAAATATCACGAGTGGTATTTATGCCAAATATCACGTACAAATCATGCTATTATTTGTTTATACTACTACCCGCAAAAGGTTTGTAATTTTGACATGTAGGTATTTCAAATTAAGCTGAATACCACTGCTCTAAGCCAATCAAATTGAAGAAATTTCTCGTGTAGTAGTATAAACGCTGAAATTCCGCGCTAAAATTAAGGAGTAATTCGTCACCTATGACATTAATTATAAAAACCAGTGATAAAACTCAATACATTTCTGAAACTGTCCAAGGGAAAAGATTCGGGTGCGTCTAATAGCTCCATGAGGAAAGTAAGATGGCATCTCTTAAATAAGTTCATTTGTTGACCACAATCTATCTATCCAAGCGTTAGGTATATGCCGATAAATTATTCAACTATGCTGGAAGGCCAGGCGAAAGGCAAAGTCACACTGTCAATCAAAGTCACAGTCAATCATTCCTCTGTTTCGTTATCATCGGAGGTGCAATTCACGTCCCTCTTGTTTTTTTTAAAATTTACTTCATCCTCATAAACGGGGTCTCACTAAAACGCAGCTATATTATAAAAATGTCTGTTCACAAGACGTCTAATTATAGACCACACAAAAATTGCTACAGTATCACTTGTTCATACAATGTTTGGAGCTCTTCAGGAAAAGAGAGCCGTACGTTATTCATTCCTTAACATTTGTCCCGTCATCAAGCTGAAGCCTCGGAAGACAAGACAAATTTTCATGTATTTTCAATTCCCTTCTGATACCCTGCCCTAAACTTTTTCCCTTGAATTTCTTCAAAAATTGAGATTCTTCAAGATTTATTTTCTCAGTGCACGTCCTTTGCAATTCCTGCATCATCGAAATCAGGTCCAATGTCTGCCAGCGCTTGTTCAGAATCTCCACCACCATGGTTGGAACACCGCGAAGGTTTAAATTACTCACTTGAAGAGTTTCGCGGGGAATTTCTTTTACACGTGAGAAGAAACCAGTTATCAGAAGCTTCGTGTCGTGAATGAGTTCCAACTTTTCTGTCAAACAAACTTCTATCATTCCCATATAATTCCGACCTTCCTTTGAACATGCCTTGGAAGGACCGTTGAACAAAGAAAATACGACAAAAAGGGTTGAGTTCTTATCTACAAGGGAAGAAAAACATTTTCGGCATGAACAAACCGGCTGACAAATTTATCCTTGCAAATCCCGGGGGGGAACTATAATTAATAGCCTATACAGGGAGGCTTCAGGTATATGAACCAGAAAGGTAGTGATTTTACTTGTTGACGAATATGAAAGGGTTGGGACAACGAACACTTCGGTGCGATAAAAAGGTCCAAAAGGGCTTGCAAATGCATTTTCTGATTGTGAAAAAGTCTCGAAAACGTTCTGGTTATGTGATTTATTCATATTTTAAAGACAGTGCACTGATTTAGAGTAGTAAGCAAGAGTTCTTAACTAGTTATACGAAAGGGGTACCATTTGTAAATAGAAGATATATAAAAAGGGGAACCTTTTCTGTTAAAAATGCTATATAAAAGGGTAAGGGGTTGGACCTCGGGACGGACCCTCCCCGTGTTGAGTTTTCACCCGCGTTTGAGACTTCTCTCTTTAATCAATATAAGAGCCTCCCCCTCCCAGCCCTTCGTCAAAGTGCCATGATTGATGCAATTCAAACTACAGTGCCACCTCGTTATTACGGCCACTATTTTTGGCCTTACGGCAAAACGGTCATACATTTTCTTGTAAAAAATAAAACCCTCGTTAATACGGGTTTTTTTGGCCCATTGGTGACCGTATTAACGGGGCTCCACTGTATCCACTTACCGTCATGTGACTGTTCGATCCATTTGTCGACGACATCTGTAACAGCCAATTTGAATTTTTCGTTTTCTCTGTTTAGTTCCTCTTTCTTTTGCATCATCTCCTCGTTAAGCTGAATTCTTTCTTCCATCAGCTGTTGCCTTCTCTCTGCAAGCTCTTCGTAGGACCCACTGTGCGCTGCCCTCTTCTCCAGTTTCCTTTTTCTAGCTTGCGCTATATCGCTATCTTTTACATGCGCGTATTCCTTCAACTTTGCCAGATCTTCAAACAATTTTCCAGAAGTATCTGCCGTCAATGCAGTTACTCTGTTTTTTGAACTTATGTCTTGAAAAAAGGATGCGATTCTTTCAGCTCCTTTAGGATCACTTTCAAAGAAATTGATGATCAAAATCTCCGCTCTATTGTAAAACTTTGTTGGACGATTACTAACATCCGCCGTTAAGTTTTCTATGTCTTTTAGGGAAAGCCTGGGACGAAGTGCGCGTGGTCTTGTTGATTCTTCCAAAATCTCAACAAGGTCATACAATTTTAACGTTTTAAAAACGTCTTTTAAAGATGTGACTGAAGTATCAGGAAAAACTTCTCTAATTTTCCAGAGTGCTGTTGTAGTTAATTTCACTTGTGATGAATCAAGCCCAAATGATTTACAAAATCTCTCCAGCGCAACTGGGTCAGCTTGAAGTCTCCACGCCAATTCTGCGGTCACTTCTTCCTTTAGATCTTTCACGTATAGTTGAAGAGGGGAATCTAAAAATTCAAGAGAAAAGTAAATTGATTTCTTAACAACCTGAATTGACTTCTCTGACATAAAATTAGCGAGAAAGAAAAGTTGAAGTTCTACTGTAGATACGGTTGTTCTTATTTAGACACTACGCCCGAAAGAGCGGGAACTAGCTACTCTGCTTTTTCTTGCAATTTTCATTTAAAAAACTGACAAATGTTTATCTTATCTGAACGATTGAATTTTGGAGTCGTTTTTTTTTCTATTCGATGTTTAAAACATCATAGTGTATCGGTGTAAAGAAGCATAGAAAAACTGCCTCGATTGAAGAGTATGTGACACCACCCTTAGAGGCTACAACTCAAACGGGAAATATATCAGCTATCCTAAACATGCAGTGTTTAAATTGTTTCCAATATATGCCAGATATACATTGTAGAGGATAACGTTCTCTGCACATGTTTGGTAGCCTTGCCACCCAGAGCAAGAAGACAACACAAAACAGTGCGTGCTTATAGTCACAAAACTAATCAACAATTAGTCGCCGAAGGCGACGTGAATATTCGCGAATAGTCAACGATCGAGACGAAGTCGAGGTGAGTATTCGCCAATATTCACGTCGCCTGAGGCGACTAATTGTTTTAGTATAACTACATTGATGATTGTTCGAGAAAATAAAATTATTGATCAATTTCCGACCCGAAACATCAAAAAATCTGGCTGCCATTTTGAAAAGTGTTAGCCTTCAATGCTATAATCACCGCGCGGTGATTATAGCGGGATTAAGCGAAGCTCCTAGCCAATCACAGCGCTCTATTTTCGATAGTCATCAATGTAATTATACTAAGAACAAATGGAAGCAAGAAAGGTAGAAAGTTTAATCTTACCGCTAGTGTCTTCAAATCCGAGCTCAGACGGTGCATAAAATGATGACCCCATTCCACTGTCGCCTGTTTCTGATATTATGCTGTTTTTATCGCTATCTTGGATGTAGGAGTAGGATTGTTCAGCAAACCAATTCTGCATGTAAGATGATTTCTCTTGATCTACGTCTATATTAAGTCGGTTTGCTTGTCTACCATCGTGGGAATAGTCTTCTGAAATCGTAATGATCATGCGGATACATGTGCAAATGCAAAAAAAAAATAATTTAACTGGAGTGGGATAGATATTAAGCCCGCGCGATAAGCATTGATTTGGGAAAATATCAAAAAACGCTAAATGCTGAGTACCTCGCTACGGGAAGTTATTTTTTTATTCCTAACAGTTCAAGTACGTCACCTTGTACATCACTGATTAACACTGGCAAGCTTTCTCGTATTTTTTTTTTTTTTTTTTTCAGATTTTGGGTGGTCGCTAAGGAGGTTCGACTGCATATAGAAATAAAAAAAACCCAAGGAACAAAGTAGCAAGAAGGATTTTTCTTTCGAAAGAGTTCAAATTGTTCAATTTCAAGCTAATAGATTTTTGGCTTGCTTTTTTGGGTAGTCAATTTCCTACTGGGATGTTACCCAAGTTCACAACTACAGTGTTCAATCGTTTTTCCCTCTTTAGTTATAACACTCTATCTAATTTAAAGATAAAGTTATACTAGGCATTAACCCGTGCGTTAATGTTAAGCTGAAAGTAAGATTGCGGAAATTATGAGCATGGGCTGGAAAAAAATTACCTTCTGCTTCAAAGAGTAACTCTTTCCGAGCCTTTTCGTATTCTTGTTCCTCTATGGTCACAATCACTTCCACATGTTCTCCACAGACAAGTTCCGCTCGCATTTTGTCCGTAACAAGCAAAACTTGCAGGGCTTTTCTGAGCTTTCCGTCTGTGTATAAACTCCACAAGCTGTCAAGAGCTGAAATATTTTCTGCCTGAACTTTGAGAATCACACTGCCCTCAGCTATTTGCATCAGTTTAACGCCAGCGGGAAGGACGCAGGTATTAACAGCAGTTATCAACTGATCATATGTGGAACCATGCCTCAGCAGCTGATAGGCGGATGCTGTAATTGCCACTCCTGCAGCCATTTTGAACACAGTTTTTATTTTCAGAACTGAAAATCAAGGAATAAGTAAGTAAATAATGATTTGCAGGTGGCACATCCACAAAGTGGTTCTTCGTCTACCTGATTCCTGGTCGAATTGGAATTTGGAATTGTTGGTTAATTTTTGGGGAGAGGGGAAAACCGGAGTACTTGGAGAAAAACCTCTTGGAGCAAAGGAGAGAACCAACAACAAACAAATCAATAACACAGCATCAATCACAAACCAAAATGCCAATGGCATTTCAGAAAATGTGCCCTCCTCGTATCTAAATCGGAAAAAACTCATGTCTATCAAGCCTCGTCTGCCACATTTTTGTTCTAAAATGAAAGGGAACGGGAGTGGTCTGTTATCGAAACTAAAGTTTGTCAGGTAAGAGACGTTAATTGTCTCTGCATCACTAGTCCATGTTAATATTAATAGTTATTTTGATAATGACGAGACTATGGTACACTGTAGTGTGTTGATTAACAAAGTGTTAATCGCAACTCCTTCGAATTTTGTTTAGAATTTCTGAAGGCAGACTGGACGTACTATTATTGAGTATTTAATTTTTTGTGGTGTTTCTTTTCTACCTCTATGTAACTGGAATGGTTGTATATTTTCGTTGTTAAGTATTTTTATCCTGTCCTTTTTGCTGCCTCGTGCTCCCCGTGCAGTGATCATTCCCCATTCCCTAGGTTTTAGCAATCCTTTCTTCCGTAATTCGCTATCCTTTCGGATCCTCAATCATATTTAAAGACATGTTTTTCCACCTCATTTCCTTTTCGAATACACTTATTGACTAGTGTGCAAGGCCCTGTGTATATGAAGGAACGTTGTCCTACGATGGAGGGTTACCCTCCCAGCCGAGTCAACTTTAGAAAGCGTTTATGACAAAATAGCTGATCCCTTTTCCCGAGCCAGCATTACTCGCTCATGTTCTTATTGTATCGCCTAGATCGAGTTGACCCTGTGTGGCTGGGTGTGCCAAAGTGTTTATATGGAGAAAAGTTGGCCGGGCTAGAAGGGTAACCCTGCCATTACAGAAGAGTTACCCAGCTAGCGCTAGGTGGGTCACTCTTCTAGCCGAGCCAATTTTCTTGTTTCTCATGTAAACAGTTTGCCACGTCTTTTAACTTTATGTAAAGTTGGCCCGTCCAGGATTAAGTTCAGGTAGGCGGGTGACCCTTCTACAGAGTCGCTCTACAAAAACGGGGCCTAAGAGCACAGAGTATGAGAAGGAAAAAATCAGGTCATCAGAGTAGTACGGTGAAATCCTCTTCGGGCTTTTCGTCATCGGAGTTGTGAAAACTGACAAGGATCTGGTATCTGAAGAAGTGGCCATGATTGAAGTTCAGGTGCCTTTAGCTTGGAGATAGGAAGGGTCCCAAATCCAACTTTTAATAGCTAAGGTTATTTACCATAAATTGCGAATTTGCACACTTACATGACAGTACTTACAAATATAAACTAGGTAAGCACAAACTAGATTAATCAAAGGTTCAATATACGGTTAGTAAAATGAATTTTGCTTAATCATACAAATACACGAGTTAACACTTCTCACTAATGCGAAAAAGAAAGTCGCCATCATTTCTCAACAGAAAAAAAACAGCACAAATTGTCTTTTCAGGGTTCAAATTCTACACACTTTTTTGAGGTTGTGCAAATTCAAACTTTAACAGCTTTTATTCTTTTCATTTGTGGAATCTGCAGAATTAAAAACCATTTCATTCAGTATGAAATCATTATTTTATGTTGTTGGTATGGTGTCTTGATTATTCGGTTGTCAAAATGAAACCATAATACTTACCAGGCTCCTGTACTAACTTTTATCTCCTTTATATTACCTTATTGGTATACTTACTTTCGCAGGTTTTTAATTTTGCGTTTTTCGCGGTTGTGACAAATCGTGAAATTAGTGACCCGCGAATCAGAAAATCCCCGTGAAATTGAAACACGCGAAATTTAATTCCCAATATGTAAAACATAGGCTCGTTAAACGTGCATGAGCTATTGAATGCTTCAGTGTAACTTTAATGCTTCGGTGTAACCTTACCAAGAGTGATGAATCTGCCTCTTTCATCTTGAATGTAGATTGGGTTTTTTGTGAAATTGTGTATTGCGGTACATAAATGAAAACGCGAAACGCTCAGCTGAATCGATCCTCAAGCTATATATTCACTTTCTTCTGTCTTTCCCTGTTACATCTGGTGCAAGTTAAACAAATCGTTAAAGTGAAATAAGTTTCTACTCACCAAACCTTGATTAGAAGGAAAACTCTAAGGTTTCCTCGGAGTTTCTTAAGCCAAACTGTGACTCATCGAATACTGAATAGTTACGAAATAGCAGGATTTTTATCATTGTGGTAGATGGTTGCATCATCATAATTCACGAGGCTTTCACGTGCGATTCTACTCAGTGAAACAGTCTTTAACTCCGACAACTTATTTCTTCACGTTTTAAAAGCTATTGCCTCTCAGAAGACAAGAGCCTTTTTTAAGGATTTGGTTGCAAAAGGAAACAGGTCTTCATACGTCCAAGTTACTATTTATCATTGTGAAAAGCCAATCTGCATGAGATGTACAGTCACACAGCTGGCACGTGAAAGTGTTGGACTTTGCCCCCTTTCGTCGTTTGTACGTGAGGGAATTCGAGTTATCACACAGTAAACTAGTAAACAGAATTATAAAAATAACTCACGCACACAATTTGCACGTGAAGATGTTGGTCTTTCGCCCTTTTACAATTCGTACGTGAAAAAAAAGGCAAATTGTTTTACTACAAAATTTTCTCAAACGATTTTAAGAAATCACCTCGGGTTCATTATAACATCTGCAATTAAAGTATGTTTGAAAGTAAAGAATGAAAAAGAAACTGGTATCATCTCCGAATTATTTCATATACTTCACATCATAAAGTATGTTTCATGTAACGTCAAGGTTGATAACCTAACATTTATTAACATTTGTGACACAGTCTTTAACACCGACAACTTATTTCGTCATGTTTTAAAAGCCATCGCTTCTTAAAAAACAAGAGCCTTTTTTAAGGCATTGGTTGCTACACGAAACAGGTCTTCCTATGTCCGAGTTACTAGGGCGTCGATAAAACCCGGAACATGGAACATTCCGGAACATGCCGGAACATTCCGGAACATACCGGAACATGAAAAAATAATTAAAAATAATTTTCAAGAAAAAATAAATAAATAAAATAATAATAATAATAAAATTTTTGTGAAAATAAATAATAACAAAATATTAACAACAACAAAAAGACAACGAAAAATATAGAAATAAAGAAAAAGAAACTGGTATCATCTCCGAGTATGAGAAAACAATATTTTGTCGCAATTAATTTGTTTCGCGATTGAGAATTCAAACTATATTAAAATAAGAAGAGCTTAGGGGCTCGTCGCCTTGGACTTTAGTGGATAAGATTCACATTCGCCGTAAATAGTTGTAGTGGCCAGTGGTAGCGCAGTGGTAGTTTCTACATGAACTGTTATCAGTTAGCCTGAATTTTAGCTGTCTCCCGAGTCGCAAGTTTAGGACTGGCGATCGACGCTGTCAAAGTGATTTGGGTATCCTCTGACGAAAAAAGTGGTGAGAGCGAAGTTATTTGAGAGATACTTTTGCAGTGTATTTATATTCATCTGCTAATTAGAATGCTTTCCTAACGTGTTTGTTTCTTTGAATTTGTGACGTTCCCTGGATTTTAGTGAACAAGATTTCATTTTGGATTTCATTTTTTCTCGGCGACAAGACTTCACGACGGAACCAAATGCTCCGAAGTAGATATATTTAGCAAGGTGGAACACAAACACGAACAAACAAAGATGCACGGCTCGCCTTTCCTTTCTATTCACCTTTGACCCCGACATGTAACAAACGGATACTGTAATATTCAGTGAATTTAGCTGAAAAATAGTGTTTACAAAAATAACATGTGGCGTAAGCCAATCTTCAAGTGTCTTCGATAAATTAGGCATGGGCTCGAAATATAGGGGGAACAGCGTTTCACTTGAATTTCAGACGTCTCCACGAGTCGCAAACTCCTCTTGCGACTAGAGGAGACGTCTGAAATATTAGGCTGACTGTAAACAGTATAGAAACTACTACGAATTTCTCTACGCAAATGCATAAATTGCATTAACTGCGACGATCATTTCTTCATTTCATTTCATTTCAGTAGTTCACATATCAATTTTTAAGGGAAAAGCCCTGGGGACGAGGTTGTTCACATATGATTCATTTCATATATCATTAACAATGTGAGTATTGTCCACTAAAATCCAAAGACAGGAGCTCCTAAGCTCTTCTTAAGTTGACAGAGTCTGGTGTGTAAGTAATTCATGTCAACCTCAAGAAAGCAAAACACCTCAAGTAAGCAAATGTCGGTTACATATGTAAGGAGACTATATGTTGGCTTGAAATGAGTTACTTACCGACTTGGCTTGACTTGGCTCCTTTGTGGGGAGGAGCGTTGCGTGACGAGCCTAAAAACGGCTGCGAAGGAGACTACCCTTCTCGCGACCCATTTTAATATAGTTTGAATTTAGAAGCAAGCCTTCACTGAGCCTGAGATCATGCCCTCTCCCTATTAACCCTTTATGTCTCTCACTGGAAGAGGGCATGATACATTTGTTTGTCGGATCACATGTAAAAAAGCCAGAATCTGGACTTTTTCTGATTGGATAGGAAACAATAGAATGATTTGCGCCGTTTCGATTGGCCAAAATGCCGCCATCCGTTAGTTGTTGTTGATTTCAGTCTGCATTTTTGCTTGGGTAATGCGGCAGTGAATACACAGGCGAGTTCGTCATGAAATTTCTGCCGGCTCAGTTTTCTTGAATTTGAAGAATGCCTAAATAGAAATTTCATCCATTGAAATATTTTTCAACTCATCGTATACTAAAAATTCACCGATCATTTGAATGCAATTTGATACCGGCTACAAGTTACAGAAGCGACAAACGGGTTCACTTCTCAAATAATCAATTCATGAACGCTTGACTGTAATTCTTCCTTCAGAAACCTGCGAATTATCCTGAGCGATCTTCGCTTTCACACAACCTTTCAGTTCGTGAAATATGGTGCTTCAGCCTAATTCTTTTTTTTCACTGCTTTCGGTACAGAACGAAGTCAACGAGCTTTAACCAGTAAATTCTTTATTATTTGTAGCTGTTAAATAAAGGTACGGCAGCTCCAGCTAGCAGTATTTCATCACAAAAACAACACATTTAAAATTTATTTTTTAGGAAGCGCCATCTGAACATGGACGAACTTAAAATTTTCTTTTCCCTACAATTGATTTCAAAAGAGACATTAGGGCCATTTATACGAGAAAAAATAAGACACGTCTTAAATAAGACGTGAACTTTCCGTATAAACGGCACATTTCGTCTAAAATAAGACGCGTCTTAGCTAAGTCGCGTCTTATTTTAGACAAATGTGCCGTTTATACGGAAAGTTCATGTCTTATTTTTTCTCGTATAAATGGCCCTATTATTCGCGTCAAAATTTGATTCCCTTATGGTAAACGCTTATTGCCTTATAACATGACAGGTCAAGCAGACGTTACATTATGTAAATTAGGGGGCGGTTGACGGCTTGTTAAATAAATGTATCAGGCGTTATTTTTTTCCCTCTTGAGCCAAAGAAGCAAAGAAGCAAAAAAAAAAAGGAAAAAAATAACGCCTGATCTCAGGTTAGCCTTCACTCATTACTGTCATTTTGCATGGACCCTCAATCGCCCAACAAATTAATTGCGACAAAATATTGTTTTCTCATCCTCGGAGATGATACCAGTTTCTTTTTCTTTTTCTTTTTGTTGTTGTGGTTGTTATTTTATGTTATTATTAATTTTAAAAAAAGTTCATTTTTTTATTTTCTTTCTTTATTTTTTTATGAATTTTTTTTAATTTTTTCATGTTCCGGGATGTTCCGGAATATTCCGGAATGTTCCGGCATGTTCCGGAATGTTTCATGTTCCTGGTTTTATCGACGGCCGAGTTACTATTATTATTGTGAAGCCAATCTGCATGAGATGTACAGTCACACAGCTGGCACGTGAAAGTGTTGGACTTTGTCCCCTTTCGTCGTTCGTACGTGAGGGAATTCGAGTTATCACACAGTAGTCTAGTAAACAGAATTCTAAAAATAACTCATGCACATAATTTGCATGTGAAGATGTTGGTCTTTCGCCCTTTCACAATTCGTACGTAAAAAGAGGCAAACTGTTTTACTACAAAATTTTCTCAAGCGATTTTAAGAAATCATCTCGGCTTTATTGCAACATCTGCAATTAAATTATGTTTCATGCAACGTCAAGTTTAATAGCCTAACATTTATTAACTTCCAAGAAAATTATCAAACTGCCAAAATATATTTCTACTTAAATCATGTTACTCCACTCAACATAACAGTATCTAATTATTGTGTCAACTAGCTTCTTCCAATTTTATTCCCTAACGTTACTGTTTCTACTTAAGTTACGCATCTTTACTAAATAGAACGAAAAAGGTCGGTTGAACTTTGTAAGCGAGAGAATAATATTTTTAAAGCTTGTTTACGGGATTAACAATACTCGATACAGCTTTCAGAAAAAAAAGCTGCCTTTTAAACTTCTAAAACCACATTTTATAGGGCGCATACTTTCGAATTAAAGTCTATATCTAAATATCAATTATTGCTTCACTGGAAGAGATTTGAAAATATATGATCTTTTATACTCTACCCAGTTGTAGCAGGTGAAACAGAACTCATACTGACGTGCGTTGTACCGATAGCCGAATTAGGTCAGAAAAGCCCCGAAGCCGCAACCTCACTTAAATATGAACCCTTAAATAGCTGCATCACTGTTCACAGCGTTTGAATCATGAAGATATTTTATGTAATGCTTCCAAACACCTGCACCCGTAATGAAAGACGAAAAAATTTTAAAGGATCAAGATGGCGGTCTCAAAGTGCCCTTGTTCGACCTTTACCAATGCAATGTTTAAATAGATGCCAAGATCTCATTGGTTCCTAAGCATCAACTCATAGTACCTTCAACCTTATTGGCTCTTGCAACAAACATCCCAACATACAAAGCCACAAGGCCACAAAGCCACAAAGATACATACGCTTACACCACTGACATGTGAGCTTTTTTTCAAAATAGCTCAAAAAGTCAAATCACCAAAAAAAAAATAATGAAAACATTTAATAACTATAACATAAACTTTACATGACAGGTCAGGTTAGGTGAGGCGCCAGAAGGCCTCATCTGCTACGGGTAACCTGTAAAGCGGTACCACCTGTCTCAGGGGCGGGTTGCCGGCGACTAACCGTCCCCCCCCCAAATACCAGGAGGAGTAGGGTGAGGAGGGTGGCTGGAAATCCTGTTGGAACTAACAACAAAATCCATCTCTAAGGGCGTACGAGCTCATCTGAGTCACCGGCCATCCAGCAAACATAGTCGAACCTGCTGCCTTGCAGGTTGTGCCTCTTTAGGCAAAGGCTTAGGGAAGGAACCCTGATGGAAAATACCTCGCCAACCCTCAGTGCCAAGGGTGGCGAGTATGGAAAACCTCCCTGAAAAACATCATCGAAACTACTATTGTCATGGAAACTGCAGTTGAGACCGCTGGTGAAAACAAACCACCAAGACAGGAGAAGCTCTCCATCGCAACAAGGCAACTCAGAGCGAAGCGGTGGCAGATTAAGAGAAGTGGAATATATATGCAACATATCGAATACACTTAGAACTGCGAAGCCTTCAGACAGCGTTTGAAAAAGGAACTCAGCAACTACAATGAGCAAGAATAGTTCAAAGCACTGAAAAACAACAGAGGTCTCAAGACCATCAAAAGAAAACAGAGCCTAGGCAGAAACAACATGGTTACCCTAAAGGAGGAAGACGGCACGCTCATTAAAGACCGTGACAGGCTGATCAGCAGGTCTGAGAAGTTCTGTACCAAACTCTATAGCACCAGGACACCACAAGATCAACCTTTCACTGATGTCCACTATAAGGAAACAGGTCAACCTCCTCCCATCCTACCTTCCCAAGTGAGAGACACAGTTAAGCGTCTAAAGCGTGATAAGGCTCCTGGGGAGGACAATATTACCGCTGGCATCCTGCAAGATGGGGGAACCCACTGTCAAGATGTTCACGAAGCTATTCAACAGATGCATTGCGGACGGCAAAGTTCCCAGCAGCTTGGAAGAATGCATCCGTAATTATCCTCCACAAGAAAGGAGAAACAGCTGAAAATCCTACTTCGAAGAATGCTAAGCACTTTGGAGCAACATCAACCAAGAGAGCAAGCAGGCTTCAGAGCGGGATTTTCTACCACTGATCACGTTCCAAGTGGTTAACCAGGTACAAGAATAGGAAAATGAGTACAAGATCCCACGCTGTTTTACCTTCGAAGATTACCAGAAGAACTTTGATTCCATCGAGTTCACAGCACTCTTCAAGACATTAGAGAATCAAGGAGTTGATCAGACTTGCATTACAGTAACTATCTTAAGTGACTTGTACAATGGTGCTACCTCCACGAGCTTGGGGGGTTGGGGGGGGGGGGGGGGTTCGAGGGGTTCCCCTTTGCAGGTCAATGATAGAGGACTGAAAACACAAGCTGTTAATTTTCAACTTTTAGCCAGTAGTGGAGGAATGGAAAACAAACTTTGGTTGTTTTAGCTCAGTTTAAATTACCCTGCAAGAAAACCCTAACAGTATCGGGAATGCCAATGCTAATGCCCCTGCTGTTGACCCCGAGGAGTACTATCGTGTTAACTTCGCAGTCTCTTTCCTTGATCACATTATTTCAGAACTCGATTGCCAGTTTTCAGGTTTAACCATGAGGGTCAGTAAGCTGCTCGGGTTAGTGCCATCTGTAATTCTGGAAAGCCAAATCACTGCTCAAAAGCTAACTGGCTTAGTAGATCTATACAAAGATGATCTGCCTTCGCCACAGCTCTTCTTTGCCGAATTTGAGCGTTGGAAGATGAAGGTGCAAGCTAGGATAATTACGGCTGATTCATGCGCTGCGTCGTTGAAGGCATGTGATCCTGATAATATCCCTAACCTGTACATTCTTCACAAGATTGCGGCTACCCCTTCCCGCGACATCGTGCGAGTGCAAGCGTTCAATCAGTGCAATGGGAAGGCTAAGAAATTACATGAGATGTACCATGAGCGAGAGTAGGCTCTCCTCACTGTCTATCATGTATATCAAGTACGATATGCCTATCGATCTGGACGAAGTTGTCAATTTACTTGAAGGCCTCCACCCGAAGATGATGCAATTGCAAATTTTGCTTTACGAAACGGAATAGTCCTGTTGTGAGTTGATAATTAAGTAGCCCATGTTGTGGCCCCAGTATATCCTTGTGACCTAGTATTACATGTAGTCAAAATTCCAGATTTGACAAATGGAGTCTCGAAAGACGAAAGGCGGGGAATACGATTTTGGGGGATCTAGGTGATACGTGTTTAACACATACTTACGTTTGACCCCGCTTTCAGTACAAAGCCAGCGGAGCCCAGGAACTGGGGGTCTTAAGCTTTTGCTCCGAGATACCGTGCAGCACACTTCAAGTTTTGTAAAACGTTTCCTGTACTTAGCTGGTATGTATCACTATGTATGAATGTTCCAAGTCAAACGGAAATATTGTTGTTATGACTAAAAATACCGGTTAATTTAGACTTGATCGAGTTTGAAATATTCACGTAGAGACTTCTGAAAATAGCATTGTCCAGGTTTCTAGATGCGAACATTTTCTGGAGGGAAAATGTGCCCTAAGAAACCCCTGGAGGCTCGCGCCTTTGGCGCTCGCAGTATTTCCCGCTATTTTAATAGAAGAAATATTCGTATCAGTACAAACACCCCTTCTCAAACTCCAGCTACGCGTGGATAACATCATGAGAAGCCGCAAAGAAAGCATGAAGATAAAGAGGAAGATGCATGACGAGTACATTTTACCAGTAATAACGTATGGTTGCGAGACATGGGCGCTTAACAACGCTATGATGGATAAGCTTGCAGTAGCACAGCGTAAGATGGAACGCATAATGCTAGGCATCATCCTTCGAGATCGAAAGCGAAACACCTATATCTGTTAGGAAACTGGCGGAAGCGATATCATCAACGCTATCAGGAAAGCAAAGCGTAGATGGGCAGGTCACATTGCCTGGCTATCTGATAATCGTTGGATCATCAGAGCAAGAGTGGACCCCAAGAGATTGGACCAGAAAACAGGGTCTCCAAAAACAAGATGGAGGACGTCTCACCAGACAGCAGAGGGGACCCTTATGGTGAAGATTAGCCACCACAGACACCTGTGAGATCGATCCAGGGAGGTGTTCCTCTGTCAAGAGTGAATATAAACCCTGATGATGATGATATATATATGTGTCGACAAATACCGACAAAAGCTTATAATAATAATAATAATAATAATAATAACAATAATTTATTCACAAACCCATAGAAAAGTGAAAAGAAGATAAAGGATGTTATCCTTTTCTAGTTTATCTGGTGATAATAAAATAGATTAAAACATTAATTATTTACAACTGTTTAAAACACTAAGTATAAAATATATAATACATCACACGCTTGAGGAAGTTAGTGTTCACTAGAAAAATTTGCAATATGACATCTCAGTCTGTTCTTAAAATATTCGACAAATACCGACAAAAGCTCGTTCTACTGGTATGTTCCATTCCGTAACTGTGTCTTCTGTTGTGAAATAACATCAACATGCGTTTCACTTGTTTCATTTTATCGAGATATTTTGAAACGTTCAGAGGATTGAAAACTAAATTCAAGTTGAGAACGCCTAGTGAATCGCAAAATTTGATGCCCTTTTCGTATTTACCCATTGAAATCGCGAAAATAAAACCCGGCCAAAAATTGTCTTGCCAAAATTAATACTATCCTGCGTACAATGTAGCAGGCGCTTGCAAGTTACGGGCACCAGAAGAATGGGGCCCGTTCTTCCCTGCGCCGTTACTTACAAGCGCTTGCTACGCGGGCTAAATTAATCAGCCAAGAAGGTAGTCAATATGGAAGGGTCACTCGATTGGCTTGCCATACGTACCATACATTTCATTACTTTTCTTTAAAGCGAATCAATTTACAATAGCGATCAATAGTTGTCATGATTTGATCTTCCAACACGAACGAGACTTACCTCCAGCTAAACTGCCGCTAACAGATGACGCAATCGCAGTTGCTTGCGCTGAAATGAGATAGACGTGATAAGGTCAGTCTTAATGTTACATGCAAGGTGGCCTTACCCTTAACACATTAAGCGAATTCGAAAGACAGTAAAACATAAACACTGTGAACGCAATTGTAGCATTTTGATACCACAGATTCATCCAAGCTTTAAAGGGCTTGGATATTCTTATACAGAGGACCCCATAAAATGTTAAGACATTATTAGGCTTGCCTCTAGGGGTCGTTGCAGATAGGAATAGGCTTTTTTCAGTCGCGAAAGTTAGGGCGCTGACCATTTAGAACCGGCTGGCCTCATGAATTCCACTATCCATGTGGACTATCCAGTCAGAGCAGTTTATTTGTAAATGATATGCACGGCAGTGATGGGTTTTTGTAAGAATTTCAAGAAAAGACTAAGTATTTCTTTTTCAAAATGACCGTTTTCGCCGGTCATTTTTGACTTTTGAAAGGATTAAAAGGCAACGTGTTTGATCGAATAGAAGGATTATATACCATGCAATGGCTTCAATAAAAGCGGGTTACAAGCGGTTCACCGCCGCCCATCATGCCTGTTACCGCAGTGTATTCAGTTTGTATTTCTACGATTTCTAGAACTGTGTTCATTGGTCAATAAAAACAATCATAAACAACACTCTTTTTGATGCCCAGAATGCTGGAAATTGCATTTCCGAGCTTCGAAATTTCAATTTTTTTCTGGGGGAGCATGCCCGCAGACCCCGCTAGTGGAAAGGGGCCTTACGACTCCTTTTGTTGTCACAGCCGCCTGATCTACCTCCAGCTGCCGTTTGTAAAAAAAACTTATTGAAACCCTGATACCGTGGCATAATTATATATTTTTGATTAAACTCGAGCTTAAAAGCTCGTGTTTAAACCGGTCTTTCTGAAACAGTTTCGGCAGTTTCATTTGTTTAAAAACCCTTGGATATCTTTATGAGGCTTTTGAAATACGCGCAAAAGGCACGTCTGCTAAAAAGGTAACATTGAGGGACGAGAAAGAGGATAGAGGATATCGACAAAATCTGTAACGAGGTACAAAAAACTTCTGACAACGCAGGTGGAAAATCTACACGCGGTTTTACACTTCAACACAAAACATTTTGCTTTGAACTACGTCCAAGACTTTAGAACCACAGTAATAAAAGGAAACGCTTAAAATAACTACGAGTTCGAAGTGGGCTACACTCACGAAAGTCGAATTGTCCCGTGTCAAATACTTTCATGCCTTTGTCAGCACACTCAACTATGTCTCTCCAATCGGAGCAAACGGTGATTGAATTCACCAATTGAATTCCAAAAATAATGGTTCAGTTTTGTTATTTAAGACTATATTTTGGCATTGATAATGTTTGTCGTCGTCTGTTGCAATGGATTGCAAGGATTTAAAAATGGATTGAAACTTAGGCCAGAAACAAGATACAGGACATGCAGCCAACCAGATAAGTACAAGACTGATTCCAATGAGAAAATGATAGTGCCGAAGAAGGTGACTTTGAAGTAGCTAATGGCGGGACATGCATGACCATGTCGGAAAGATCAGTACGAGATCATGACTGGTGCGTCCGGATCTATGAGGCTGGTGTCATTTTGATAGTTATTATGTACGACTTATATTTTCAATTATTAATAAATTGTACTAGTGGCAGAGTTCATGTAAATTTATACTTTGATTTTAGTAGGGCCCACCCAAAAAAATGATTGGCTTGATCATGACGGAAGAAAATTCGGGTTATGACTGAATAATATTCGCTGTAGGAAAGTGAAAGTTAATAGCTACCAAAATTAGTAGTTAACTGAGAATTGGCCAAAAATAATAGTAGTTAACTGATATTTGGCCGAAAAAATAATAGTTAGCTGAGAACTGGGTACCCCATTAGCACCCTCCTAATACAAACAAGAAGTATCGTATTGGAAACACATTTGGTAACAGGAAAATACCTTTTCGCCATTCAAATTCATCCTCTTGATTTAATCGTTCTTCAAGCTCCTCCACTTCCCGAAGTAGATCAGTTTGCTGCTTTTGGATTAAAATTTTCTTTAGGAGTTCGTGACGGTCAATTCTTAAGGAGTCTTTCTCTTCCAGCTCCTTTAAAAGTGATCTAACATCTTGTATGCTGCTACGCTTTTCTTCCGGTATCCGATCACTGCAAATGGCGACAAGTTGTTCCAGACAATCGAGCTCATCGAGAACATGAATAATTCTCTCCAGTAAGCTGTTATATTCCTTTCGTTTTCTCTCGAAAGATATGACGTTCCCAAAAAGTGACCATTCTTCAAGGCCTTTTAACAGATCTTTCAAAACTTCCAATTTGTCAAGACTTAGAAATCCATTCCGCTCCAACTCTTGAAACAATTCTTTAATGCTTTGCTCGTCACGTTGCGCCACCATATCTCTGCACATGAAGCGTAACTGCTCACCTACATTAGACTCGTTAAGGCTTTGGATTGTTTTAAAAAGCAGATTATTGTATCCGATGGCAGACATTTTGACGACGAGGTTAAGTTTAGGGTCCTTGTCCTTCAAAATAATCTGTATTTAGCATCCAAAGACCGTCTGATTGTGTTGATTTCACTTTGTCAGTCACGCGGTGTAATCAAATATGAATCTGAAACCAGAATAATAATGTTGGTCATGCTATATGAGGTTTTGCGTAATTATGCAAAACAAACAGCTGCTAACTTTCATTTGCATTGTTCCCTCAAGTAGATTATAACCTTCCTCATTTATGGTTTTTATGTAATATATTATTTTCCAAAAACTATTGTTAAAGACATTCACCAGGAATCAATAGATTGTAAAGTAAAGTAAATTTAAAAAAAAAAAAACAGTAGTCGTGATCGACCACGTCCACTATTGTTCAACAAAAATTGTAACCAAGGATTCCCACCACGTGCCAAACGAGAAAGTCCAGTTTCTCTGTATCACAACATTGACCCCGCAACGTGTCTCTCTTAGGGCCTGTTACATGGAGGTGGGTGACCCCACCTATCATGTAAATGTGATCAAATGAAAATGAGAGATTATATGGACAGGCGGGTTACCCCACCTAAGCGGGTTACCTCACCTAGCTGGGGTCTCCAACCTTCATGTAACCAGGCCCTTATCTAATTTTTGCCTACGAAATCAGCTCGGAATGGAATTCAGAAAGTTGCAATTGGCAGGTGCAATTGGTGTTTATTGGCTGGTGCCAGTACTCCTCTAACCAAATGTTTCGTAAGGAGAAAGACCTTATGTTGACCTCGTCTTATTATGACCGTTTTTACGAGAAGACAATCAGTAGCCACTTTTTGTACCTACAAAAGGAAAACGAATTGCTTTCTATCTGGTGGGCATTTCGACTCAAAGGATTTCTCGATTGAATGAATAATAACAACATTTAACATGAAATTGGAAGACTTCTTCGTTATGATTAGCCTTAAAATATTAGTCATGGGATATCTTAAAAATGTTTTACATTACACGCCTCTCCTTTAAAAATTCTGAGAAATCTGTTACCTGTCTCTTAGAGCTCATACATTTGTGCATGACCGAAAAAAGAGAGGGTAAAGGAGAGCTCGCAACATGACAGTGTCTGGGTGTGGCTCTTTCTTGGTCAATCAGGCGATTGCGTTTGTCAGGAACTAATGGGGACCTTAAGCAGCCAGGACGAGTTTGTGGACGACGACGAGAGAAGACGAGCGAGGTCTGGGGTCTGGATCGAGAACGTCGTCCAAAGCGGGAAAAACAAATGTTTAAGCAAGCTCCCGTCTCGGCTCGTCGCCGAAGTAGGTGGACTGCACTGAATGGCTTCGTTTAAAGAGATACGAAAGTTGCTTCTTTCTAGCGTTGAGAACAACACAATTAACGAGGAATAATTTTTCCTACTCTCCGAAGGATTTAAATCAGTAAACCGTTTATCAAATGAAAAGGCTTGAATCGAATCAAACAGAAGAGAGCTGGTTTTGTTGTCCTATACATTTTACAGGCGTTAATTTTTATATTGCCTGCGGCAAGATTTCCGTACAGTCTCATTCATTTATCTACTACGGGTATACGACTCTATTCACGTTGATCAAGTTTACCGGAAACAGTATTTACGAAATATAGTGATAATCTTGCTTTCGAGAGGCAGACATGTACATCTCAAAACATATAAACAAACAAACAGTGTGGATGAGATTGCCGATGCTTCGAGAGAATATCCGTGGGATTTTTAACCGGCCTCTTTCATAAAAGGGTCCCTAGTATCAAAGCCTTTTCCTTTTCCAGTTAAATAGCGCTTCTGGAAACGGATTACAGTTCAACATTTACATTTTACATGAACATTTTACATTTACATTTACATTTTACATGAACATTTTACATTTACATTTACATTTACATGAACACTTTACTTTTACTCACGGGTTCTTTCCCGCAGAAGCCATTGAAAACAACGGCTCACGGTGTACCGAAAATCTCTCGAAATCTTGCCTCCAACGGCCCAACCTTCGACAAAAAGTTCAAAAAAGGTTTCCTTTTTTCAAACATTGGTATTAAGGTGGCTCGACTGGATTTTTTTGGGGGGGATACCTTCCATGTTTGAGCATTAACTACGTCGCCAAGAGTAAAGATATGGAAAAAAGGTTACCATAACTGTATTACATAAAGATGAAAATTTCTTATGATTTGGGTTTTATCGCAATCGGAGTCGCCATGGCAACGCAACGACGCCATTACGTTTTTTATTTATCTTTGTGTTTGTCGGTACCAGGAGTTTTTTTGAGAAATCGCTTAAGGGAGTTTGTACCTGCCATAATTGCCTTAATTATTGAAAAGTTTGAACAAATTCTATGAGAGCGTTTTCGAGATATTTTGAAACAAAGTTTTAAATCATAAAAACAGTGAAATAGCATGCTATCCACACAATTAGCTAATTTTTCAAGAAAATGATAAGCTTTGGAAACGCGGCTTCATCTCATAGTGGTTTGATTCCATTGGAAACCTCCTACAAAAAATGAGAGGAATTGCTTTGGGCGATCGTGAGTAAGAAGAATTTTATTAACTCGCATTCAGCTGCTTTTGGTACAGTTTTTGCACGTAATTTGGTCCACGCCTACAAATTTCGCAGTTTTCAAAAAACCGCTCGATAAATTTTTTTATAAATTTGATAATCCCGAGATCAACTGTCAATAAATATACCCTGCAAGTTTCAAGAACATTGAAAACAGGGAAGGCTTTCAAATAGGACCTCAAATATGACCAATTTTTCTCCCAGATTGTGTGTTTACAAGTGAGCGTCCTCATTATTCACTGGTATTGTTTTGAAGTTACATATGCACGTGCCAATTTAGCAAAAAGTAGTAAATTAGCATCAAAAAGAACTCTCGATTACTTTCGGAAGAAATATACGGAATATGCTAATAATTGGCTTGTGTCACAGATAGCAGTGAGGGCCGAAACGGTGAACGTCACGGCTCATCTTGTAGGATGCAACACTTAATTACCTTACTCGGGTTATATCATCACAGAAACCCTTACGAAGAGTTGCTGTGATGTTATAATATATCACTAATTTCTTTACCCGGTTATTCGCATATTTCAGAGATTTAACCGAGGGTCCTTTTTGATGCAAATTCTATGTTTTTGCTAAATTTGCACGTGCATATGAAACTTGAAAACAACGCCACTGAATAATGAGCTAGGATACGATATGCAATCTCATCAAAAGTGCTTCCTTCCCTCAAAGGCCTCCTGCGGTATCTCAGTGGCTAGAGCGTCCGATCTAAAACTCGTTGGTCCGTGCGTTCGAACCTCATCTGGGGCACGGAAATTTTTCTGACCTTTTCGATGTTAGATTTGCCTTTCTTCTAAGTTACTCCTAGAGTGCTAGCATTTAGTCAAAGCGACTTGATTCGAAGGGTCTGTGCTCGAATCATCAGCTTCTTAATCCCCCTGCGGTGGCCAGCCTACCGTAAACTGTCGCTTATAACAAGAAGAGGGGCCAGGGGGGGACCGGGGCCCCCCTTACGTTTAGACCAAAATGAGGCCCGAAGGGCCAAAAAAAGATTTTTCCTGAGACCGCCCCCCTCCCCCCTTTCCTTATCTGAAGGTCTGGATCCGCAACTATATAAGGCCTGGGCTTATCATATATCCCCTCTCAAGGGGTGTTAGGAGGGTGCATCAACGCGGAGGGGTTTATATCCAAGGGGGCTTAAAACCGGAAAGGAAAAAGCGCTTCGAAACGAGGTATAGCAGTGCTGATCAAAATACGCTTCGCAATTACTGGTTCTTACTTGAGCTTCAAAGCTTCATAATAAATGAAATTCACTTAATACATTTGGAGGGGGCTTATTATGGAATGTCTCTGTTCCCTGTTCAGATCATACGTATCTTACCGCTGGGTTCCTCAATTTCTCCAAATTCAGACGGAGCTCCATGTGATCTCGAAATTCCGCTATCGCTTGTGAAGCTTTGTGTATCGATATCCTTGGTTTGTGCTAAATAATTCTGAATATAAGCGACTTTCTCTTGCCACTCCTCCCTTTCCATTACAGGACCTTTGCATGATAAAATTAGACTAAGTGTAAATGGAGAAGCAAACAAATGAACGTACCACTGTCTCTCTCCTCCTCGGAGTTTTCCTCAGTGGAAGCCTCGCGGGGGACGATGGGAAGAGGGAAATCCTTTTTCCCTCTTCCCAACCTACATGTACTTGTAACACAAATAGGCTTCTGTGGAGGAGAGAGCGAACTGGCGTAAGCAAAACAGAGGACCCAAAATGTACCTAAAGAACAAAGTAACAAGAAGGATTCTGTTCAGTTGCTAGCGAATAGATGTTTTAGCTTTGTTTTGGTTTTCATTTTTCCGATTTCAGTGCGCTACTCAAGTTTACAACTAATTGTGCTCCTCAATAGTTTAAAATGAATTGTCACTCTTCTAACACTTTTCCAGTTTTAAAGATGAGATTACTGATACCTTAATTAGGTATCAACCCTGAGTTAATGTTAGGACGAAAAAAAAATCACCTTGTGCTTCATTGATTAACTCTTCACGGGCTTTGTCGTATTCTTGTTCGTCTATGGTCACGATCACCTCCACTTGTTCTCCACCGGCAAGTTCTTTTATTTCCTCTGTAACAAGCAAAGCTTGTAGGGATTCTCTGAGCGTTCCGTCCATGTATAAACTCCACAAGGTGTCAAGAGCTGAACTGTTTTCTGCCTGAACTTTGAGGATGACACTGCCCTCAGCTATTTGTAGCAGCCTAGCGCCAGCAGGAAGGACACAGGTATTAACGGCTGTGACGAGCTGTTCATATGTGCAGCCACGCCTTAGCAGCTGAAAGGCGGATGCTACTATTATACCTCCTGCAGCCACTTTGAACACTGTTTTTATGTTCAGAACTGAAAATCAAGGAAGACATTAATTAACGATCTCCTCTCTTTTTAATACAAACAATACAAGGACGTGTTTTTGCTACTTGATTTGCAGGAGTGGAAGTCCATGAAAGGCTCCATGCCATAACCGAGTCTCTGAGATATAAAAGCTGTTTGATGTGTAGCCAATTGAGCTGGCGCATGAGCGCGCGAGCTGCACACGCTAGCGTCTCTCCCTCGGTCTCACTCTCCGTTTTCACTCTCGCTCTCCTCTCGCTCCAGACGTTTGGTCGTTCGCGCGTCATTGAACTGCGCACTGAAAAGTTCAGACTGTTTCAAAGTCTACCAGCTATCTGATCTTTAAAGAAGTGTTGACACCAAGATATACCTATGAACCTCTTGGGTCAAAGGGCTGAAAAGAGCTCCAAAAAGACTGATTAAACAAAGGTTTACTTGTCATGTAAAGTAAATAATATTGCCAGTTAGCAGATCTACTCAATCATAAGGAAAATTACGTATAATACTTCTAACTTATGAGAAAGAAAAAACACTAGACTGAGATCTTTGTCTCTGTTTAATGAGCCGTGCCTTCCCAGGAAGGAGACTAGTTCAAGACTAGTTTATACTAAGTTGAGGAGACCTGACTCATTATAAGCCTCGTGGTTTCTTTCAGGTCTCCTCGCCAATTACAATTTCTTTAATCTCATCATTTCAACCTTAAATTGTGAAATTTTGTTTCTATGGCAAATAAAGAATGAATGAATTAATAAATGAATTATGTGATCGGAGCTCAATTATGGACGAAACTTACCTCCAGCTAAACTGCTGCTAGCCGACGACGCTATCGCAGCTGCTTGTGCTGAAATGAAATACCTCCGTAATTATTAAGACAGTAGAAGCTAGTATAGTTTACATTCATTTGGTCCCTCTGAGTACCAGAAGAGGGTGCGACTGGGGTTAACAGTTAACTGATATTTGGCCAAAAAAACAGTTATGTAGTTAACTGATCACTGGCCAAAGAAATAGTAGTTACAAATGTAACTGATAAATGAAAAGTTAACAGCAAAAAGATATTATATTAATGTTAATGAAAGCAACAAAGTTTTGCAAACAGAAATGCTATTTTCTGGCATTTTTCTGTCCCGCTGATGACCCGGTGGCGCATTAAATGGTCTATGTGCAAAAGGCACCAGGGCTAAGTTGTTCAAAGCTGGGTTGAGATAACCCAGGGTTAGTGCAAGATTTGAATTCAGATTTGAAAGCTTAAAAAGCATTTCAGTTTTCATTCTGTTTGTCTACCAGCTGATGATTGGAAGCTTTAAAAATAAAAGAGAAAATTATCCGAGAAAATTCTTTTGAACACAAGAAAAAGAAATCCGGGTTAAATTTAACCCCGAGTTAAGCGCTAATCGGCCTTTGAACAACTGGGCCCAGGGCAGTAACCCACAAACAGAAAGGGTCGGTCAAAGAGTTGATTGTAGACAACTCAACGAATAATTTATCTTCTAATGTTAACAACATTTCTGTGTTCGGAAAAGGAAAATTCTGTGTTCACAGACGCAAAAGATCGTCCAATTAAACATTATTACCCAGATAAAAGAGCTGTGACTCTTAGCATTGGATCTGGCCAAAACGAATTACTGAGGGTTTGAAGAAATCAGCAATCTTTCTTTAAGTACATGGAATTTGTACTTACGAGAAATCATTTTTGTTAGACTGACGTTGATCAGAAGTTCTAACTATTGAGACTTTTTTAATAGAAAGGCGAGTTTAAACACGAGCTTTTAAGCTTTCTTTCTTTCTTTCTGAAACAGTTTCGATAGGTCCATTTCTTAAAATCCTTGAATAGATCTTTATGAGGCTTTTGAAAGACGCGAAAAAGGAACGCCTACTAGAGAGGCCAGGTGATCTGTGACGTCATTGTGGGGGCCTGGGGAAAGAAATTTTAATGCTGTATCCCATAAACCAACGCGCGCACCAATTCAATTCAATTCAATTCAATCTGTTCCCGTCAGCTTTGGTTTCTGGGATACGGCATTAAAATTTCTTTCCCCAGGCCCCCGCAGTGACGTCACAGATCACCTGGGGTAGCATTGAGGAATGAGATGGAGGATGTCGACAAAATCTGTGTCGAGGTACAAAAACGTCTGCCAACGCAGGTGGAAAATCTACACGCGGTTT
Organism: Porites divaricata; assembly: GCA_038088405.1. Taxonomy (NCBI): domain Eukaryota; kingdom Metazoa; phylum Cnidaria; class Anthozoa; order Scleractinia; family Poritidae; genus Porites; species Porites divaricata. The sequence continues at coordinate 18,406,871 of JBBMOI010000007.1, forward strand.
TACACTTCAACACAAAACATTTTGCTTTCAACTACGCCCAAGACTTGCAGAAGAAAACAAAATTCGGGTTATGACGGAATAATATTCGCTGTACGAAAGTGAAAGTTAAAAGCTACCAAAATTAGTAGTTAACTGAGAATTGGCCAAAAAAATTAAATTAAAGTTAGCTGAGAATTGGGTACCCCCATTAGCACCCTCCCAGAATTAATGGTCCTAAAACAGGTTATATTCAGAAAAGACGCGATATAATAGGCAAAAAACGTAGTTACGGATCGGAATTGACGAATAGTCACAGGAAAGAATCTAGATCGGTAACAATACCTTTTCGCCATTCAAATTCTTCCTCTTGGTTTTTTCCTTCTTCAAACTCATCCACTTCCCAAAGTAAATCAGTTTTCTCCTTTTGGGTTAAAATCTCCTTCAGGACTTCAAGATGGTCGATCCCTAAAGAGTCATTGTTTTGTAGCTCCTGAAGAAGTGATCTTAACATCTTGTATGCTGCTATGCTTCTCTTCCGGTATTCGATCATCGCAAATGGCGACAAGTTGTTCGAGACAATCGAGCTCGTCGAGAACAGGAATAATTCTTTCCAGCAAGCCGTTATATTCCTTTCTTTTACTCTCGAACGACTTGACGTTCCCGAAAAGGGACCATTCTTCAAGGCCTTTTAACAGATCTTTCAAAATATTCAACTTATCTGGACCAAGAAACTTCTTCTGCTCCAACTCTACAAACAATGGGAAGACATCTTGCATCTTTTCTTCATCACGAGGCGCCACCTTCCCTCTGCACATAACAAGCAATTGTCTTCCTACATTCAGCTCGTTCAGTCTCTGGCTTATTTTGAAAAGCAAATTATTGTATTCGATGGAAGACATTTTGAAGATCAGACTTACTTATTCAGGTTAACTTCTACCCAAACGACTGCACTGACTGCACGCGATCTGTTTATTTCTCTCCGCTTGTCACGCGATAGAAAAGTGTACCATTTATCTTTGCGAAAGGTCGCGCAAGAAAAGGTTTTGCAAATCTTGTCTATATGGTTTAAATTTTATTTCTTTTGTTTCAAGCAAATTATCATACATCACCATACCCCAAAACAAAGGAAAATAAAACTTAAACCAAGAATATAAAAATTGAACCACAACATATACAAAACAAACTTTTGGCAATCTATTACATATAATTAAATGTTTGAGCGACAACTTGAATATTTTATACTGAAAACTCTTCACTGAGGATCATTTTTCTATAATAATAATAATAATAATAATAATAATAATAATAATAGTAATAATAAAAAGAAGAAGAAGAAGATCAAGGGTGATCATGGATTTTTCTTCATGAAGTGCAATAAGAATTAGGTTATAGGCAGTCTTTCCCGGGCATTCCGGTCGAAGGGACATTGCGAGCGAATTAGGTGTGAAGTGCCCCATTTTTTTCACCAGAATGGGCTTTAATTGCAAGGCTTTTTTCGTTCATATGGTTAACGCTCCGATGCAGAATGTCTCGGTCATCAGCCACTCTTAGTTTCAATTCTCTTGAACAGAAAATATATTCTTACGGGAAGAATTTTGTTTCTGTTAAGAAGAATTTAGATCTTCAGATTCTTCGTCCCCAGAGGAGAATTATAATGAAAATTAAATGTGACTCGCGTTTTATACATTTGGCCCCAAAGAATGCGGTTGTGATAATCACATACTTTATTGGGTTTTGCTAAGGTTATGGCTCTCTTCGTAATCTAAGTGAAAGCAATCCTAGCAAATTAAAGAATATGAGATAGAACAGCACGCAACAAAGTTCAATACTGGGGTGCGTCGCCCGAAGTCCAACGGGTTGCCCTTTTATATACCATTTTTGACAAAAACAACCCTTTCAAATACCTAGTTTAGAACATTGCTTCCCTGCCCCGTCGTTTTGATATGATTAAATCAATAAACCAGGACGTTTTGTCGTCATTTTTACAGCCCTAAGAAGCGTTTGTTAGCCCTTTGAGGTCCCTTTATAGACCGAAATGATAGATTTCCTTAACCCTTTCATGTACTCTAACTTTTGTTAACTAGTGGAATCGATATCTTTACCTTTAATTTTCCATGAATAAGGTCATTAAAAAGGTACTTCATTCGGGTGGATTCTCCCCTTAATGGCGTCTAAGCCAGGAGATAAATCTGTTTACTTTTTTTTTTCTGCGAAGATAAAGTACATAACCAAAGGAGATTGTTTACTACGAAAATACGCGCAGTAGAAACGCTGTCTTCAAGAACGACGAAGAGTTCCCCACACTGGTTAGATCCTCGTGTTTTAATCCCTTTCGTCCGAGAAAACAGCGTTTTAATTTCAAAGAATGTCATTTTTTTTTGTCACGAAGTCTTTGCAAAGCGGCAGAAAGGTCGCAACATGAAGCTACATGGAGATAATCAAGTAAGAGACACGTGAGGGAGCATGCGCACAATATACGTCGCCTCCACCGAAAACAAAACACCATTTACATGAGCAAGTTACAATTTGTGAATAAAAACAGTTGCTTGTGTATCTGTAATTATTATAGGACCATGTTGTTTTGCGAAGCTTGTGGAAAGGTAAATAAATCATATTGAACAAACCCGTCTCCTAACCCCAGCGTTAACCACTCACTGATGTATTAGTACAAATAGTTCTGGACACTCCCACGATTTTCATAAAACTTAATGATCTACTGAAACCCTGTCAATTAAATTTTGTGCAGTATATGTAATTTTTGAGTCAGCTTACCAAAGGCTGTGTTTTTTTTTTTCACTCCAGTTCGTTTCCGAGTTGAAACTTCCTTTTCACTATCCAGGTCTACAAGTTGATGGTTGTTCGCGAGGAAGAGGCGATGTTTGCAGATGTATGTGTACAGCTAAGATCAGATTGCTACTAGCTGCTCGTAGCTGTACACATACATCTGTGCCAACCTTAGGCAACGTAAACTTTTGAAATGTCACGAAACAGTTCTTTTCAGTTTAGGTAAAAATCACTGACTCTATAAAATCTCTCTGCTAAAAAGTGACGTCATAGACAATTAACTATGTTAAGTTTCTTTTGCGCGCGCAAAGGCTCTTCTAGAGCGGCGATACTAATTGTCAGCAACAAAGCATCTGTGGGATTGGTAAGCTATTCTGATTAAGGGTCGAGTTGTTGGGACAGTAGCCCCGTTTAGTCACTTTTTAAAATGTTCCGTGTATAATAACTGTTAAATCGCACAAGACTGCGAGCAAGCTTTTCGCAGCGAGCGAAGTCCGTCATACGGTAGAGAACTCGCGAGCAAGTTGCAAACTATATTTCTTTTGGCGCTCACGCGTTACTTCTTTCAATATGCTTTACAGTCAACACCAGTAGAAACTTATTACCATCGGCTCCTGGCACCAATTTATTTCCAGGTGAGAATTTTACAAGAGCGTTGAAAGGGGCCAAACAGAGTTGTGATCGTCAGAAGTTATGACTTAAAAAAACGCTACGTAAAAGACGGTAAAATGCATTATTATTTTCTCAACATTGCTTGTTTGTTTATACATATGTATATAGTCTTGCTTTGAGGCCACTGGCCGCAAGTTTTTTTTCTTAGGCACGGTTCAAACGTGGCACTTTACATGTGCCGAACCTAATTATTAGGTTCAGCACATGTAAAGTTCGACGTATGAATCAGTTAGGAACGAATCGCGCGCTAAAGGCCTAATACAAGAAATAGGAACTTGGCATTGCTGTGCAAATAAAAGTGCTAATTTATTGATGTAATAAAAAAAATAAAGGTGCTGTTGTATCGCATTTTGAAATACTGTACATCAGTAAAACACAGCAATAAATCAGCACGTTATGAAGTCTGAGGCACGGTGGTAGGCGAACAATATAAAAAGAATCCCTCTTTTGATCTTAGAAGCAGTTTCTCTGTCAACCTCATAGTTTTTGTTACAGTTAAGGCTAGGCAGCTAGGCAAAGTAAGTAAATGTATATGTTAATGTTCCTGAGGGTGGTAGTGCTGAAGGGGGGATGGGAATGAAAAATAGGCTGATTACCATCTTGTTTTGTAGCTTGGTTTTTTGTTTTGTTTTTTGTTTTGTTTTTATACGGAAATAAGAACCTATTTAAGAAGCTAAATAGGCTAAAATTGTGTTAACTACCATTTAAAAAAGAACCTGTGTAGGCTAACTCCAGAAAATGTAGGTTCTTAATCGCGGGTTTTTACTGTAGCAGAATCCGGTAGCTAAGAAAATTTGTCTATCTATTTGGTAGTCACGTAACCGTCTGTCCGTTCGTCCACCCGTTCGTCCGCACAACAACGCAACCGATGTAAAATCTCACACATTCTAGCTAGCGTGGAAGCCTGCAACCTGATATTGGACACCCGTCAGTGTCAGCAGCCATTCCATAGTACCACACGAGACCCGCACAATCTGTTTGTGTAACCAATGTAGTTTTACTTTAAATGTGCTATATTTACAGTTTGCTCCATCTGAAGTGGTATGTCTCCGAATACGTAAAAGGAACAGTAAAGAGAGTAGCAGTTAACTCAAAAGTCTTCAAAATCGTTAAAAGTAACACTTCTCAGGCAAAGGGACAACAATTTACCGTTTGTTTGGTAATACGACGAATGCCTGTGTCAAGGGAGAAATCTAATTATACAGATGGTTTTCATGGTGACGTCATCAAATTGTAGTGTCAAAATAGCGAGGTTTTACGAAGTCTCCGTTACGCAAGGTTGAAGATAAACAAAAAAATAGATCTTTGTACAAGTTTCCAGTCCCATAGCATGTTTCATTTCGAAACAACAGCAATTTGAGGAATGCTATCTCGTTGAAAAAAAGCCTGTCCTCTTGATTTTCAGAAGTTCAACCATTTTAAGTATTAGAAAATGTGTTTATGCGCACGTACAGTGTGTGCTAGCAGAAAAGAAAGAGCTTTCTTAGACAAAGTGAACTAAAGAAATGTTTTCGTTGATTTCATGCGGCCATATTTGTTTACCAAAACTGTACACAAATATGGCGTCTCCATACAAAGCTCTATAATGGTACTTGAAATGTTTCGGCAAATAACTCAGAAACTGTGGACCACATGGACCTGAGACTTTGACAAATTATTTATATACCAGTCTTTTGTAACATTTCATTTTCTTGGCTTCTTCCAGTCAGACCACTCCTGGGTCTCCGAGGATAACCGATGGGTGTTTCATGGTGTTGTGGAAAATTTTTGTTGATAGCTCTGTCTAGTACTCAGTCTCTCACAACGAAAGTGATATCTCCCACAATGCAACTGTAGCAATTTTCACAACATGTAGGACGACAAAACTAATTAAAAGGGCAGGCCGAGAGCGGGCCCAGTTTATAGAATACTTCGATTTTCTCTCCGGAGGGTATTCCTTGGAATTCGTGGTGGGGGTCTGCCGTGTGCCGTCCGACTCTCCAAATCCCGACCCTAGACCCTATTTCAGACCGATAACTATAAGGCAAAAGTAAGGGAGTACCCCCCCCCCCGGGGATACTTTGCGTAAAAAAAAATTAGCACTATCAATTATTAACTTTGTAAAGATAAAGCATGTTAAGCAAAGGCAGCCATTAAATGAAATAGTGTTTGAAGCTAGCGTACTGTGCTTTTTCATCGTCGACATCAAAAGATGCTACGATGAGTCACCTTTTGGGGTTTTTCTTTGTTTTTTGTTTAAGGTTAAACCTTTTAATGAGTTTTTTCCCTTTCAGAACGTGATTAAAAATCTCTCTCTGTGTGTAGCTAGTGTGTGTGTGTACATCCATAAAAACGTCTCTCAAACTATCATTTGCACTTTTTTTCAGTACCTTCTTCAAAAGATGGTAGGGTGGGTCGCTTTCGAGGTTTCTCTTCGCTTTATAATGAAGTTTAAACCATTGAAAATGTGACTGCCAATGTCTCGTTTTGTCTTATTGCGATTCTTGCTCTGCGTGTGGAAAGTCATTCCTTACAGCTGGAAAGGAATGTGCTCATTGTAGATCGCAACGTCAAAATATATATATTTATTATATAGACACGAGTGTTTTACTGGGAAATATACCACTCGTAAAATTCATAAACGCTACATCCGGGACCCGAGTGGTTTATTTTCCATAATCTCACTAGTGAGTTTATCGATGACGTAATTTCGGTCATTTCCCTCTATTACTTTATCGATGTCTTTTTGTCTATATAATAAAAAGAACATTACACGGCGGCTTGAAGATATGAATTTTATTTTCTCGTGGCAAAAACAATATTTTACTCACTCGCTGCGCTCGTTCGAAAAATATTGTTTTGCCACTCGAAAATAAAATTCATATCTTCGCGCTACCGTGTAATATCCTCTATATATATATCTGACTGGATTTGATAAAAGGTGCCTCCAGAAATTTTTAGCTATAACAGTCTCATTTGAGGCTTGTTCAGTACTTGATTATTCTTTTTTGTTCTTTTAGTGATTTTTTCAGTAAAAAAACTCCCCTTACAAGCTGCATTAGATCAAAAAACATGTGTTTAATATGCTGTTTACATCTTCCCCACCCCCTCCCCCCCCCACCCGCAGCTCTCCCCTACCTATCATTTCCCATAATTCTCTCCTTGTCATAAAACACTATGACATTTGAAATCAGCGCGAGCGGTGGCGAGCGTTAGAAGTTGTTTTCGGTGGTCGGTTAATTTTCTAGTTTTCTTTTTGGCTTCCTGCAGCAAAGTTTTCCGGAAGGCATCACTAAGCCTTATGAAGGAACAAATCTCACGATTGGCAAAGTCTGCTGTCGTCCAATATGTTACGGTATTTCGTCTCATTTTAGCTAAACTGGTGAAACACTGATCTCGGGCTTGAGACGGAAAGGCATCATATTGCGAGCTTTGATGTGGGCGGTGACGAGTCTCTGGCCTCAAAAAAGTAGCTTTTAGGAGTCAAAACTATTCGGAGAGAGCAAAATTGATACTGATTTGTGACCAGGCCAGAGACTTAGTAAAAAATTGTTTTGAAGGCCGGCGTCCATGTGTCCCTTTCAAAACGGCTCGTGTACATCCGGGATCTTGAATAAATCGACTGTGTCAGCAAAGTTTAAATGTGATGATTTATGTGGAGAAAGCGAGAGTTATTGAGAGAGAGTAATTTGATGATATTTCGCCCGTATTAAGTGTGGAAAGATTGTGTCTGGTTGGTTGTGGATACTTTTATCAGTGCCGTGAACGTGGTTAATTGTGTGATTTCCTGAAGTTGTTGACAGACAGATTTCAGGTATGTGGTGGCGCTCGTGTTATACGAATATTGTGTACAAGCATGAAAACGCTTTGTAAGTGTTTAGTTGAAGTGATTTTGTCTTAGACAACCGATTTTGGGGTCAAGAAAGGTGGATTCTAGGTCTGTTTTAGTCGGGCATCTTGCTCTGAGCCTCATAGTTTAAGAGACTGAAAGGTCATTATTTCTGTGCTTTTAAATGTTGTTCATTTCGTTACAAATCTGTCGCTTTTGCCAAGAGCAACTTTTCGTGTGTTGCCAGCGATTAATTTGTCCGTTTTAAGCCCTAACTAGCGACTTTCAACTGGTTTTTATTGACCTCAAGGGTCAGATTGTTAAAACGCACTTGAATTTTCTGAAGGCACCTTTTATCAAATCCAGTCAGATGTATAATGTGTGATTTTGCTAAAAGGTGCCCGCTACGTTTTCGCTTGAACACGGGAATCAAGCAAGTGTGTCCTGAAAAAAAAGCAACTACTGAGGGGGGTAGAGAGTGGAGATTTTGTAACTTTGATTAGAGGTGCAAATCGTATGGCTTGTAATTTCAGTTAATACTTGATATGATTAACGACATTAACTTTCTTATCCAATGATACGTAAACATGTCGCATTATTTATGAGCACATGGACCTTGTGGGAATAGTCAGCTTGGTTAACTTCCTTACCAATCTTACCGCCACTTTCTTGCCAGTCGCAAAACAATGGCGAGCGATCCAGAGGGTCAACTAAGTGATCAGTCAGATATTCCAGCAAATAGTGAGGTCAGTGAGGTCGTTATAAATTGCGTAGTGTCGAAAGATAATCTATGAAGATGGTGTGGTCTAAAAATTATTACTTGTCCTTCTCGTTGTGCATGCAGGAATATAGAATGTACAAGTAAGTATTCGTGTGTGCTTAGCCTACGTAGCGTGGCAGCCCAGGAGGGGAGGGGGGGGGGGGGTTACTTCCTTATAAGAGGTTAATGGGGATGTGCCGCTGGATGGGGTCGCATTTTCACGAGTGGATTGACTATTTCAAGAGAGTTACTAGAATGGGGTCGCGCATTTTCTGATTTTGGGGGGTAAGACCGACTCGTTCTTCATATTTACGGTTAGCAAACGTACCAGAATGTTTTCATTGTAGATGAAAAGTAATTAAAAGCGTTTTTCATTGAATCTAAAACGACTAAACGACTAAAATGACTAAGCTGGGATCGCGAAAATTAAATATTTGTCCAAAAGTGACTAAGATAGGGTCTACAATTGGCCACAGAATAGACTATAATGGGTTAGGGGCTCTGAGAGGCCAGCGGCACATACCCAGCAAAAATTAACCCAAGTACTCCCGTTGTATCAGTGACGTAAACGTATACATGTAATGAACAAAATTAAACGAGTGCTATGATCTTATGTTTATCGCACTCTTGACCTCGACGCACCATGACTTGGAAACACTGACGTAAAAGTATTATTTCTATTTGAAAGGAGGATTTGTAGTATTGACAGCGTCAACTTTTTCCCATTTTTAACTGCGGTTTCGGTATTTGGCTAAATTTTGATGCGGTATTGCGGGATTCTCGCGCTACCATTTGCGGTATTGTGGTATTCGTACCCCCCTTACGCCCCCCTCAGCCATCAATGTTATAATCAACGCGCGGCGATTATAGCGGGATAAAGCGAAGCTCCTAGCCAATCGCAGCGCTCTATTTTCGATAGTCATCAGTGTAATTATACTAATTAACAATTAGTCGCCGAAGGCGACGTGAATATCGGCGACTAATTGTTTTAGTATAATTACATTGATGATTATTCGAGAAAATAAAAGTCTTGATCAATTTCCGACTCAGAAACATCAAAAAGTCTGGCTGCCATTTTGAAAAGTGCTAGCCTTCAATGTTATAATCACCGTGCGGTGATTATAGCGGGATAAAGCGAAGCTCCTAGCCAATCACAGCGCTCTATTTTCGATAATCATCAATGTAATTATACTAAAACCCTTCAGATCTTCTTGTTACGACTGTTTTCCAATGTTTCTTTTAATTTCTATTCTGAGTATGTGTAAAAACAAACTTCATTAGAATTAAGGACAATACCGTCCACAGGTTGAAAGTTCTGCTTGCTTGTTGTTTTAAATACATATTCGTTATTCATTACAGCTTAGGCTTCTATTTTCTTTTAGCGTGCGTCTGCAAGACATGTACAGTGTAACTAAAATCAAACAGCGACAATAAGCGAGACTGCATCTTGGCGGGCCACTCTTTACAGAATAGAGTAGAATAGAGTACATTTTTGCCCACTTCCTCGCAACTTTCTAGTACTATCCATTCTGACAATGACCATTTCGATACACCTAACTGGCCAAAACTCGGATTCATTCGTTCTATAGCAACCCACTCCAAACAGTGGATATAAAGAAGGTTAAATGAGGGAGAAATTTGTAATTGGTAGGTAAGAAGGCATGGAACTTGATGCCTCGAAGGGGGCCCAGGGGCAGGGTTCTAGCTAGGATTTATCGTTTGGGGGAAATATCCCGAGTGACGAAAGGTCATGTGCACTGATCTCGTCGCGTCTGGATGATTTTTGCGATATAGTTACTTATATACTGTAATGATAACAATATTTTTTTTTTGGGGGGGGGGGGGGGGAAGCTTCTACCCCTCAAATACCCTAGATAGACCCTGATGGGGATATAGCTAAGGGAGTACCTCATTCGGGAAGACTCCGGCTTATCTACAAGAATTGTTCCGTCTTCTGAAGTCTTGGAACGCACGACAAATTTTCACGTATTTGAACCCCAGACCAGTACCCGAAATGATTATCATCTGAAGCGAAAGTCCTTTGTAATTCCTGCATCACTGAAATGAGGTCTAGTGTTTCTAAACGCTTGGTCAGAAGCTCCAGCAATGTGGTTAACTCGTCTCTATTTGACAAATGCACTTCAAGTGTTTCACTTAAAAGGTTTTCTGTTTCCGCAAATCTTGAAAACGTATTGGTGATCAGAAGCTTCGTGTCTGGAATTAGTGCCAACTTTTCACGCAGACATCTTTCTATGGTGATGGTCTTCTTGTGTATTGCATCGCTCATTCGCCTCAAACCCTGGCTGTGCTGAATAAGAATGACGAAAAGGGTCGATTCCTTTCCTACAAAAACATAAAAGAAGTTTTTTTTCTAAAAACGCCTATCATCATTCATATTTTATAACAGCCGTAACTTAAGTTTGCCTACTGAGAATTCTAATCAGTTTTGGACATTATTTATTGCCAAGTTTTAGACTTTTCGAAAGAAGAATATCAGGAGGAAGAGGAGCTATAAATTGAGACACAGTTTTACAGGGTGCATAAGAGTATTCCGGGATGTAACAGTGAGATTCCGAGGTTCTTCGTCATGTTGGCTCATAAAAACTGTTCAAGAATTCCTCTTCAGTCATTACTTACCCCGCCAATACTAAATAAATGCTAGATTAACTTAGTTGCCTTATCTACTTATACTTAATGTATAGATTGCTTTCACGTGTATGCGTCACGGTGTGTTTGTGTGTGTTTGGACCAGTAATATTTTATTTGTTTCTTGTATGTTATCCTTTTTGTTTTTCTGTATTAGCATTTGATTTAATTCTTATTTAACTAATTAATTCATTTTTCTTCGTTGTATCCACTTAATTAGAAATCTTTATATTTTTCCATCTACTAGGGCAATGTATTAGTTTTACTATTTTTGCCCTTTTTCTCTTAAGTTATTTCTTAATTATTTGCTTCTGTATGGAGAAATAAAAAAAAGGACTAGGTTGGCTTATAATAAATGATAAACCTTCTGTTCCACAAAATTTTTAACAGTGTGTGAATGGATACTTAAACGGGACTTATGATTTTTAAAGGTTGCTGAAAGGGATGTTGTTGCATCGCCCAAAAATACTTTTTTTGTTGTGTTACAAAGTTTGTGATACTGAACCTTTATCATTTGGCAGTACTTCTATCCATTCGTCGATGACGCTTAAAACAGTCATTTCCAATTTTTCAATCTCTTTTTTCAGTTCTTGCTCCTTCTGCTTTATCTGCTTCGCGATCAATGGCTTCCTTTCGTTTTTCCACTTTTCTGTTTTTTCTGTCAGCTCTTTTAGTTCATTTTTCATCTCAGGTTCCTCTTTGTAGAACACACTCAATAGCTGCTCATCCGTCGGGTTGGTTGAGAATATTGCTTCATGGTGCCTGGCTATTGTACATTCTTGTGCCCAGTCACTCCATTTGTTATAACTATCTGAGATCTTGTTTTTCAAAAGCCTCTTTAATTCCTCTTTCCTTCCCCTTGCCTCTCTGTCATTAATTTCGTCTTCTCTCTTGCTTCTCGAAAGTTTATCGAGATCTGCTGACAATTCTTTATAGGAAGCAGTCGGCAATAATGTAGTTACTTCGTTCCGTGAATTCTGAGCTCTAAAAAATGATCCAGCTCTTTCTACATCATAGTTTTCGAACGGAGGACGGGCTTCACCGAACCCGACTATTAAAACCTTTGCTTTGCTGTAGACCTTTGCTGGGCGGTTGCTGACGTTCGATAACTTTTCTATTTCTTTTAGCGGAAGAGCAGGACAAAGTGTCCGTCGTTTTGTTGCCTTTTCTAAGAATTCTGCAAAGTCGTACAGTTTTAGTGCCTCAAAAACGTCCTTTAGCAGCTTGATTGGGGTATCCGGAAAAAAATTTCCAATGTTCCTCCGCCGGTCGCGAACGTCGTACAGTAAATCAGGATCAAGCCCAAATGAACGGTAAAATTGGTTTAGAACATCTTGATTCCTATTAAGCCTGGACGTTAGTTCCTCGGTCACTTCTTTACTTAGATCTTTCAAGCACAGTTTGGAGGTGGAATCTACAAATACACGATAAAAACAAAGAAATACAACTAAGATCTCTTGACTTCAGTGTCTTATATCGGTTTGAACGGAACGGTCAATAAAATTTGAATTGATTTCAGAAGTGTGAATTCATAAGGCTGTGAGAAAATAATGGAAAGAAGGATAAACTGTTAATATTTCATTGACTTTAAAGGAACTTTCTCTTAATTCTGCGTCGTCTGTGCCTTCATGCTCGATTATTATCCAAATTCCCACTTGTCCCCGGCAAATGCTAAAGGAATAAAGCAAAGGAATCGATTATTTATTACTCAATTTCAATGAGTTTTCTTTATATCCCTTTGCTTCGTACAGTCTTAGCCAAGTGTTAATTTTAAAAATTCGAAAATGGCCTATTGATCCTGATGAAACTTCCCTGGCCTGACCCTAGATCGCAAACGGCCAAGGGGGCGCTAAGACAAAGTCATACCGCTGGTTTCTTCAAATCCAAATTCAGCTGGTGCACTACCCGATCCCGGATATCCACTGTCGTCGTCTGTAGATACACTTTGTACATCTGCGGCCCTGGTTTCCTCTAAGTAATTCGCAATGTAGGACAGTTTTTCCTGAGCGAGGTATGGAAGTCGCCTCCCTTCATGACCATCAGGTTCATCTGAAATGAAAATGGCACGCAAAAATACAGATGTCAGTGACTCTGATCGTAAAATTGATTTAACCAGTCTCTATTATTTAACGTTAGAGTAAGAACGTATGTAAATGAAAAATGTTTGGGCTTTGGGTTAAGATGATCAACGACAGAGGCCAGAATGTTTTGGTAACGAACAACAACAAACATTGAATCTGATGAAAATGATGTGAGCTGCGGAAGTATTTCCGCAGTTCACATCATCTTCATTAGTTGGCCTGCTCCCAGTGCATGGGTCCATAGCTCAGTTGGTAGAGCACGGTAGCAATAACGCAAGGGCCATGGGTTCGAATCCCGTTGAAGTCCCGAAATTTTTTTCCGATTCATTTGCGGTGGCAGTTACCACTGCGACGACCATATCTTCTTTTAGACAACAAACATCGTTCGGCCAAATGAGCACTAAAAAATTTACTTAGGTTAATTGATTTTCTGCTCTCTTGGAGCAGTTTGGCAATAAGTCCCTCATGATCCACCCCGCAATTCTACAAAATTTCGAAATGTTGGGGACGATCTCGACAGTTAGGCTTGGCAACCAATAACACGGGTATCAGCTGACCACCTTTGACCTCAACAGTAAGTGAAAAATGCCTTGGACAACAGCCCACAAACTGCTGGTTAAGGCCAGATTCCAGATAATTTGTTACTTGAATTGACCAAGCTTCTTAAATGTACCTTTTGTTTCGACAGTTGCTAACTCGTTCCGGGTCTTATCGTATTCTTCTTCTTCGATGGTCACGGTCACCTCCACTTGCTCTCCACCAGCAAGATCTCTCATTTCATCAGTAACAAATAAGGCCTGCAGGCGCTTTTTCAGGGTTCCATTCTTGTACAATCTCCACAAATGTTCAAGAGCTGCGAGACTTTCCGCTTGAACTTTCAAGTACACACTGCCCTCAGTTATTTGTAGCAATTTAGCGCCAGCGGGAAGGACGCAGGTATTAACAGCTGTGATGAGCTGATCATACGTGCAGCCACGCCTCAGCAGCTGATAGGCAGATGTTAGTACTAAACCTCCTGCAGCCACTTTGAACACTGTTTTGATGCTCAGAACTAAGGGTACAAATAGCAGTAAAGGGTAACTACAGTTAGACAAGAAAATCACTGCCTGAGTGACACTATACCATCCCATTTGAGTTCAGTGGTGGATCCAGGGGAGGGGCCTGGGCTCCCTTACAGTATTTTACGACCAAACCAATTTTTTTAGACCGCCCCCACCCCCCCCCCCCCCCCTCCTCCCCCCAATGAAGGTCTGGATCCACCACTGGAGTTGCACACTCTGGTTAACTTAATGACCACTGTACTTGTCATTTAAAATAGAAAATTCTGACCTGGTGCACCCTATCCCATCCACAAATTTAAAACTTTGCCAACACATCCCATCCTAATAGTGCAACCTTGGAAATGGAGTCTCCATCTGAGACAAGCAGTGAAAAAGCCCGCATCGCATGCCCAGATTTGGAGTGTCAAGAAAATGCATGCGAATATAATATGAATTTAATCGAGTGGTGATTGATAGCTTTCAGAATTTTTTTTTTTTTTTTTTTCATGATATTCAAATGTTTAGTCATTGTTGACGTCTGTATTTGTCTCGTCAAATCTATATGATACGTTATCAAAAACGAACAACCGGCCAAAAATGGTAACCTAGCAAAACAAAATAATTCGTTGGGGGTTTCTTCTTTAGTAATGTTTTATGATTATTTCGATGTTTATAGCTCGACTATCGATTACTTAGCTTGCCATAAATACCAGACTTAAATTACATTTCCTTGTTCTTTAAAGTGCTACTACGATCAAAATTTTTTGTCAAGTTTGTCACAAAAACGCTTTCCTTTCAGCTTATCAGAAGTGGCTGTACCTGTTTCGGTCATTGAAATGAACTTTGACGCCCTCTAAGTGAAAATATTGAGCTTGAAAATGTGGGGTTTTTTGCGTCCGCCATTACAAATTTATGTTCCAGTGAGCCAACGGTTTGGAGTTGCGGTCTTATAATACAAAGCTATTGTTCTCTGATTGTGACGTCATTTTCTTAACACGCCAAGAAAACAAACCTGAACCGTGAGAAAACAGCGAGCGATTCCTAAAGCTTCGCTCGTCTTCGCCCGATTCTGGAATTGTAAAGGAGGAAATCAAAGATTACGATGACTCTGTAGAACCAGCACCGACTGAACATGAGAAAGTCAAATACTAAGGGCAGCTAGCCTCAGAAAAGAAAGAAATTCACACTTCACCAAGACGTATTTTATGCAGTTTGTGCCGAGGAGATTCGGACTACTGGTACGTGTTATTTATATATTATACGTACTGACTATTTAATAATAATACACAGACGATCAAGAGCCCGCACCAATTTCACCTGCCTTCTAGCCACTCTCGAGTGCTCATTTATCCAAGCGTAGAAAAAGTTTTGCTTTATAGCTCTTCAGGCACAGCGAATTAGAGTAGGTATAGTTTTCAGCTCAGCTAAGTTTCAGTTCTGAAGCAGCCAGCTCGTTGTCATGTGTTTTTTTACCATCTTAAACGGACTGCTGTCCTTTATTATCGAAAATTTAATTGTTACTTTAGTGTTGCGTATCTGAGCTGAGGATTTTAAGATTAGATCGAATGTTAAGTTCTCTTTGTCAGAAAAGTTAATTTACTCATTTTCAATATAAATAGATAAATTAAGGGGATCGCTCGCTGTTGATTTGGTATATCGATTTAATAATTTTGTAGCTGATGTTTTTTTGCCTATGCCTTCCCTATCGATTGACTGCAGATCATTATTGCCACTCATAAATTGCAACACTATTAAATAAAAATTCAGAGATTTCACCTCATTCAACTATTGTCAATGATATCCCCTTGTATTCCCATAATTTTTACAGATAACTTTATGACATTGTTGTATGTGACGTTTTTTTAAATTTATTTGTTATTCAAAGCCAGGGGTGCATATTTTTGGATCCTGTCTTTACTGGAACCAGCTTTGAAGCTTTGGCTTAAAGACAAGAAAATATATACAGTGGAACGGTTAATACAGACATGTTATGATGTCTGTATCATCTGGGCATTCGTATTATCCGGTTGTCCATATTAAGTTAGCTCTCTGTTAAAAAGTCACAGACACGTGATTTATTTGATATATAGCATAAAGGAAAAAGGAGGAAGAAGGGTAGGAACAATGACTGTAGCAAAAAGCCAACGACGTGAAACTTGTTGAGTAAGAGGCAGAAAATTTATCATAGGACTACAAACAGGGGAAGAAAGAAAGACGTATCAAAATCAAATTTGTCACGCTGCATGTGGATGTTGTGGTAATAAAATCTTATTAACCTGTGAACTTGCTTGGTACAAAGTCTACAATTGGTATATCATTGTGACAAGAAAAATTGAAAGTGCCAGTGAGTAACCAGTGTCTGTAAAGCTGGATTAAGAATATATAGGAATTTCTGACTTGAAACACAGAAAAGTGGTTGTTGTCCACATTAACCACTGTGCGTACTAAGCTACTTAATTTTAAAGAAAAAATGTTACCTTTTCCTCAGGACAAACAAAAGTGCCTGTTATATATGGGTGTCCAATTAAGTGGGTGTCTGTAGATCATAGAGTGGGTTATCACTGCATTAATAAATTATTATTTGCGACTAACTTTATGTATTGAAGAACTAAATTAAATGGTTCAGTACATCACTAGGTTGCTTGCACGATTCTGCTGATAACACAGTGTTCCATAAATTCACTTGCCTCTTGGAAGAAGTGTTACACAGTGGAAATTATGTTTCTTGCTGGTTTTTTCCATTGTCAAATATTATTAGAAACTAGCATTTTTAAGAGTTAAAACTCCTAACAGGGCCTGGGAAGCAGTTGTGTGGGCCGGTGACCACCTACATTGAAGTGGGGGGGGGGGGGGGGGGGTGGGGGAGAGCAAATTTGACTGTTCTCTCTTTATGGCTGTTTAGAACTGTCAGATTACTGAACCTTTCTTGAGTCCTGTTTGAGCAGAGTCATTTCATAAATTTCAAGCCGCTGAAAAGTACCTTTCTCCTGCTGAGCGTGATTACACATGCTGAATCCACCACTAGAAGTTTGCAGATCATGACACTGTAGGTTCCTGTAACGCCTTCATTTTGTCTAGTATGTCATTGAAATGTGTCAGAGACCACATCATCAGCTGATATAATTTTTTTTAAGAAACCGTAGTTAATGGAGTAGTCTTCAGATTTAATCAAGAACCTTCATCAAAAAAGACTATTCTGCATCATTGCAAATGCTACATAGCCTTGCTGGTTTGAAAATGCAGAAATCTAGGACAATAGGCGTTTTGAGGCTTACTACGCATCAGACTGATGGGATCAAAATGGGCCAATAATAAATTTAGATGCTGGAAGATTCTTATTCCAACAAAGATACTATTCATATGAAAATCATATTACAATAGAACCTCTATAATTAAGTTTTTTTTTACTTCAGTAATAGTAAAATATAAGGCAATATGAAAAAGAACCTCGATATAATTTAACAAATCTCGTTATAATGAACATATTTTGCCAGTCCCTTGGCCCTTCGTTATATCGAAGTTCCACTGTACTTAACTTTATTTATTTATTTTTCAAAAAGTGAGGCAATTCCTTCGCCCTGCGTGGGCCCTGCCCTAGCTTAGCTCAGGCTATATAATACCCCCAAAATAGACTATGCTAAATCAGGAAAAAAAGAACAATAAAATTGCAGCCTTTAAACAGTATTAGATTTAAACAGTATATGATTTTTTTCATATATCATTAACAGTATTACAGCCCTTGGCTTGTTTAATGTAATCACTGGTATGACTAAAAACTAATGGATTTCTATATTGCACACGGTACGTAAAACCAAAACTTTTCCTCCAGGTTCTTAGCTGGCGCCTCATGTTTATCTTTTGATCAACAAATGTGCAGATCAATTGTTACAGTAGGGTGGACAGTGCCTTTGTATGTGAGAGGGGGCCATGAAGCTTCCTAGTTTATAGGAATAACATTAGTCTATCCCATATTCCCTGATTAATTCAGTCATTTTGAAAATTGGGGTTAAATGACAAAGTTAATCAGGAAAATGACGGAAAAAAGTACTTTTGAGTTGAGATCCAAGGCATCCTATTATAACAACTCTTGCAATCTGTCAGTCACATCACTTCAGTGATTCAGTGCATGAGTGCCCCTGTATTGGAGTTTACATCTCAAATTATGATATACTATAATTATTATAAGTATTCAATGCAAGATTGCAAAACTTTCCGTTATTCACTCAAAAGAATAACAATACACAACATTCAAGATAGGATCACAATTTTATTTCAAAGACCACATCAGTAATGATAATTATTGCTGTATTTTACAAAATTGCAAAAACAGTTTTTGCAATAAACTTGTGTGGGCTTTAGCTTGTGGTTTGAATTGACAATGTGTCTGTGCAGTTTACATCAGGCTCGGAGTTTTGGGAAGACTAAAATTGAAAAAAGCATACCTTTTGTTTAGTGAGGGTTATGGCGACCAGAATGTTGGTAGTACTAAGGCATTTACTATACATTAAAATATCATACCATTCAGATTGCACCATGATCCTGATAGATTTTAATATTTTATAATAAAAATTTACAAATAGAGCTTTAAAGCTTTTTCTAAAAGCTCAAAGGAATGTTAATAGTGGTAACAGAAAAAAATAGTACACTACAAGAGCAAGGTGTGAGCAATAAGGTTTACCAGCAATAATAGTGTTTACAAAACTAGAGGGCTCTCTGTGATCTGTTGACTTACGCCAAATCTTTCTGAAAGTTTCCTAAAAGTTTCGTAGTCGTCGCGTTCCAGTCGAAGAATGGTCTAAGAAAAAAATTATCTTCGAAGACTTCGCCAGTAGTAAAAGCAAAAATCACCACCGGAGATATAAATAAACTTAGCATTGGGGTCATTCACTGCAAGTTTTGCGAAATGTAAGCTTACCTCCATGCCCTCCCTCTTCATGCGAAGATTTCTTTCAGATTCAAGATCTGTTGATTGATCTTTCTTCCATATGCTGGCAAACGATCCAAGTTTAATTTTCCGCCTCTGGTTTGCGTTGAAAGCCCCGCCCGTACTTGCTATTGCAGCACTCTTCGAAGTTATCAAACCGAGAAAACAGCGAAACTGTAAGCTGGAAACAAACCTATTCCTCGAATATGTCACACTCAGTTGGTCAGATTCGCGTTAAGCTCAATTCTATCGATTGAAGGGGCTGCACACATACGAAGCCTAATGTAGTAAGATCGAAAGAGTTTTCCTAAACAAGGTTGGTGAGCATGGTTCTTTGAAGAACATTGTGTTTACTGCGTTAAGTAAATGACGTCACAAAGCAATTGCCTTGTGTTCTTGGTAACCAGGCCACAGGAACATAGCGTTGTAATGGCGGATGAAAATTAATGGTTTTTGAGGGCAAAAAAAATACCACTTTCCTTAATCGCATGAAGTTATGATTTGCACACCATGTACTTCAAGTACTCAACTGCCAATCTAGCGAAAAAAAAAGGTAGTCCAAGATTTGATCGTAGTAGCACTTTAAAAGCATTCAACTTTATTCTACAACATGCATCTAGTCCACAGCCGGGTCTGTTTGAACTCCCTCTACCTTATTTTATATTCTTTCTATTAAATCTTACCTCCGCTTGCGGACGAGACGATAGCCTTTGCTTGAGCTGAAAAAGGAAAAAGTTCGTTACAGAAAAATCGTAAGAAAATGTGAGCATATAATGGCACAAAAAAAAAAAACTTTCAAAGAGGCAAAGAAATAGCGTGTAATTAGGCTTCAATATAAACACCTTTTCGTCTCTCAAACTTGTTTTCAAGAATCCTTCGTTTTTCGAACTCCTTCACCTTCTCAAGCAATTCTTGTTCCTCTGCTTGGGACAAAATATCTTTCAAGACGTCGAGACGATTAATTCCAAGACAACTGTTGTTCATCAGTTCGTCAAATAATGATCGAACATCGTGAATGTTGCCTTGCCTTTCTTGTGGTATTACTCCTTCGCAAATCGAGACGAGTCGTTCCACATCATTTAGTTCGTCGAGTGCCCGAATAATATGCTTAAGCAAACAATCATATTCCTTCCTCTTGGCCTCAAACTTTTCAACATTTTCTAATAGAGACCATTCCTTTAAGCCTTCCAGCACTTCCTTCATTACATCCAATCTGTCAGGTCCTAGAAATTTCTTCTCTTCCAATTCAATAAACAACGAGAAGACATCTTGTAAATTTTCTTCGCTTCGAGGCGCCACCTTCCCTCTGCACATAACAAGCAATCGTCGACCTACATTCAATTCGTTAAGTCTCTGACTTACTTTGAAAAGCAAATCATTGTATTCAACGGCAGACATTTTTAAGACCACGATTTTATCCTTTCAGTTCATTGCCGTGCTTCTCACGCTACCAGATTTTATAGTAACCATGCCTGCTTCGGCGTCTGAGGCGATTACGTTTGTCACGCGACATAAACTAATAGATGGTTTTCACGGTGACGTCATCAGTTTGTTAGGTCAAAATAGCGAGGTTTTTTACGAATTCTCATTTACATATGGTTACACAATGGTACGTGAAATGTTTCGGCAAATAACTCAGCAATTGTGGGCCACATAGACCTGAGACTTGGGCAATTGTTTACATATCAGTCTTTTGTAACATTTCATTTTCTTGGCTTCTTCCACTGGACTGTTTCCAACATATTTTTTGTGCCTTGTTTATTGCGTTACAGTGAAAACGATCTATTGAAAATTCAAAATATTAGTCACGCGACCTTTTGTCTCCCGTTTGAGTTTTCACATTACCTCAAACAAAACTGTTGTCAAATCCCACTTGCTGAGTGGACTAACGAGGTTTGAATACCACCCAGACACAGGTTCCAGAGGAGATGTGTTTGTCGTTAGAACATCAAACCCCGTCGAAAACCTCTGAAAAATGGGTTATTTTGATCGCGTTACAGTCTATATACACATTCTATATACCGCAAACCAAGAGACTGAGTGCTCTCAAGATCGCTAGCTTGCGGTTATTGATTTTCAAAATGGCGAACAACAAAGTCGATCTGGATCAGGTAAGAAGCGGAAGAAATCGTTTACAGTAGATTCATTGGGAATTGAACGTTGCGCGAAACGTCCCTAGCAGCGAGGAGCGGGGAGGAGCGGCTGCTCTCGTAGGCTGAAACCCAGAGAAAGAAGCCTAGTTGAAATTCGAAAAGTTCTAATTCTTTTTATCAACAAAACTTGCACGAATGAAATTTTCTCAAGGCAAAAACTGCTAATAGGTCGAAGTAATTATTTATTATTTATTTTAGATTTTTTTAAATTAGCTTTATAAATTGAGCTTAGCTTGTGGTAGATTTAGAAGAAAAGTCTTTCGCGCAGACTGAGCTTTTAAAGTGTTTAAAAAAAGTCTCTTAATTAGTCAGGTCGCTTAATGAGTTATGTTCCACACCACAGAAAGTATGTGACCAATCTTGGGAGCTGCTTCAGAGGCTATGTTATAATTATGGTGCTTTCCTGGTTGGAAAGAATGGAGTGCTTCAATAAAATTTGTACTCAATTTAACGACATTTGAAGATTTAGTGAAAAGGGATTTCTAGGCGCGCTAATTTTGGCCAGCGCCGAGTTTCAAGATCCTCATTGCGATAAGTCTCGGTACTAACTTGCCTATTACTGATGCAGCCATGTTGGGAGTCTTGCGCACGGAGAAGATCCTTCGGAACAACAAAAAATAAAAACTAAACAACAAAATTGTATTTCAAGAATTTAACTTAAGTAAAGAATTACACTGACCCGAAGGTAGCAACTGCTTATCTAGGCGGGACGGACGAACAACAGAGGTCTATATTAATTGACCGAGGGAACGATTTCACATCTCTTATATGGATGGGTAGCCACGCGTAATTCACGTGATCTAAGGCAAAAGACAGAGTTGCTAGTTCTTCCAAAACTTTAACGTTCTTGGAACAAGAATTCCTGTCTGTGAAACCGGACAAAGATGCAAATATGAGTTTTCAGTGCGAGAAGAAGATACGTCAGCTTACGCTAGAGCCGATGTCCAGCCAGAGGCCTTCTGGTAAATCTCCATCCATATAAGAGATGTGAAATTGTTGCCGCGGTCAATTAAAGAAGAGTTTTTGATTTGGGGCAACTGTGTTGTTTGAAATGGCTGTCGCGTTCCCTGGAGCTCATGAGCAAGACTACTACATAAGAGGCTCGAGTGTTTAAGTTGGTCTTCCACTGAGAAAACCCTGTTGCCATTAGGCGCTGGATGCTTTCAGGAACAGAGCTGTCAAGACTGCTAACTGCTGAAACAGTTTAACAGAGAATAGTTTATTCTGATAGCGATCCAGATAATCTCCAAACGTTCTTAATCATGAGCAAGGTGAGGTAACACAGAAAAACTTTCAAAGGCACGTAAAGCTTGTACTGATGGTGCAGTAATGACTTGTCAGTATCATTAAGAGATAAGGAAACCCTTCTTGACCGATTTTCCAGAGCTTTTATCCCAAGGCAGTCAAGACTGCACACCCTTGAAGACACAGACAAGAGGTAATAATGTACCTGCTGGGTTATCTCCGGCAAAGGTAAGAACGGCAGACTTTACATAATTAATGCTATATGCACCAGCCTTGACGCCAGAAAGTCGAAAGCACTTGCAAAGCTTTTTGCCATTTCTAGCTGTGGCACCAACTCTAAATCTGCTTTTGGAGGAAGGGGAAAAAGTCGTTCTGGTCAACTTGGATGACGTTGGTTACAGATACATTGGTCTATCCAGCTCTATCTCTCTAGCCCCTTGATACCGATTACAAAGTACTGTGAGCATTTACGTTTATATTTACTATACTGTGAGAATTTAAGATTGAGCGGCTGATCGTCCTTGTATATGACAAAACGCTTAATCGAGCAGACAGGGAGAGAACTTTTCTGCCTAAAGAACGTCACGATGGAAAGAAGGCCACTATAGCACAGCCAGAGAATCTCTGCTACAACACACGAAAAGGGCGGTGAACCAAGCTCCTATCTGGGTTTCAGCTGGTACCGACGTGTAGCAGATGATCCCTTCGCCAGTCGAATAGGGTTGGGGGAAACAAAAGAATGCATAGATCCCTCTTTGGCTAAATGTTCCAGAACTTTAGAAAGAGCCCATCAAATGTTCGCGGAAAAGGAGACTCTTCTAGTTGCAAATATGGCCAAGCCCTATTAAAGAGTTCCCTGCTCTGCAATTGCATTTCGTATTGTAGCGCACGCCAACGAGGGAAAAAAAAGTACCTGAAACTTTAAACGGTGCCGGTACAAACAGTAACTGTCAGAGGGAGGAGAGAGCACGGAGGACTTCCCCTTCTTTCGTTGACTAAGTTAGTAGTTTTCGAAATTCGTGGATCTGCCCTACAATCGGCTTGGAAATAATCAACTTTACTGGAAGGTGCGATTAAAAAAGATTATTCGGCAGACGCGGGTCATAGTTGTTTGTCAAGTGCAACGAAATTGGAGTTCAGGAGGGCTTTGACATTGCAGCACTTGGCGCCGCCATTTTGAAAGTATACAAATTACGTTAATTTTCCAGGCTTCTTTGACGAGACAGAGAGAGAAAATTCTGGATGGATCCAAGAGTAAATTTATTTTCTACGTCAAAAAGAGACCGCATGCAAAAATTGGTGCTTGTATCCGCCCTGTAACGATAAATACACTATGCGACCCAACTAAATGTGTTAGTCAATATATACAGTTTAGGGTTGTGGACATGGACATCTATGTTCAGATTACAATTACAAATACAATTACAATTTATTTAACATCAAGTTTGAAAAAGGGAAATAAAAGTTTACTTGGAAAACAAACAAACAAATATTTACAACTATCTCAGAGGGTTCCAGTCCTCCAGTTCCTATTTAACAATTAGTCGCCTCAGGCGACTAATTGTTTCAGAATAATTACATTGATGATTATTCGTGAAAATAAAAGTATTGATCAATTTCCGACTCCGAAACATCAAAAAATCTGGCTGCCATTTTGAAAACTGCTAGCCTTCAATGTTATAATCACCGCGCGGTGATTATAGCGTGATAAAGCGAAGCTCCTAGCCAATCACAGCGCTCTATTTCCGATAATCATCGATGTAATTAATGTACTTAACTACTTTTTTCACTTCCGCTACAGTCCGAATACCTGCTCACACTACACCAAACTGTGGCACACAACCTATCCGATAATTTTGTTACTCTTCACTCTCGAGATCAGCGCCGTGCACCGCTTCGCTCCGTTACAGAAATCGCGCCAAAATCACCGTTCTTGAATGTGAACTGAAGCATCCGGTATCTCCGTCCAGTACTTATGGTACAGATGAAGAGAATTTGTTTTTAAACAAATTGTTGAAACAATCAAATCTTTCCACTTGTTTATCTTTTCCTTTTTATTCATGGCTGTCTTTTATATTTGAGCAGTGTACTATAAGGACCTTAAGAAGATGGTAACTCTTCAGGGACTGAAGAATTAAGGAATGGCCAATACAAAATGATCGTATAACCATTACATGTACAAATTTGAAAGTCAGAAAGTCAAACGTATTACGTATTTTTCGCCTAGGATGAAGTTGACTGTCAGCCTTTTCTCGGGATCAGGCAACAAGTCCATTGTGTCTGTTAAGACTCTCTTTGAAACGCCATTTAGAAATTTTGAGCTTTTGTCAGACCCTCCGTTAAAAATTCCTCTTTTCGCTCTTTCCGTCTCCCTATATACAGCTATTTCTAGAAAGGTCGCTGGAAAAGTATGCGAGACAATCCCGAAAGGTATTGTGGGTGGTTTTGAGTTCACTGTTCTTCAAATAAAATCCGAAAGAGTAGCACGAGAGGCTTTGGACGTATGTTCACGAGTGCTACAAAAGGAGGTTCAACAGCTGCAGTGTCAGGAACAGGGCATTAATCATATCCCATATTACCTTTCAGATTATCGCGTACACATTTTTTTCGACAACCTCTCTTGAAATAGCTGTATTTGTACAGGAGTTTCCTCTGTAAATGTATGCTTAACAAGTCTGCTGTTTCTGCCTGAAAGTCTCATTATCAGAGATTATTTTCCATGTAAAGTTGAATGTCTGCGACTTTAATAGGGTGACTGGGTACCAATCTCGAAATAAACTGAAGTCCATTATTTAAGAGGTGATTCGTGAACCGTCCACACACAGCTTAACCGCCGTTAATATTTGAAAACATTTTTTTTGTTATTTTACATGGTAAGCAAGGGTAGACTCAGTATGGAACAAACACGAATGACTTGCATTCTGTCCACACGTAGCCGAAGAAAACGCTATGGTATTATTTGCTTTGTTCTCTATATTTTCCTTCCAAACAACCATGAATGAAACCATCATTATTTTGTGTTTACTTGCGTGGAACTAAAGAACTAGATATAATCTTGAGTTGGGCTGATTGTGTAACATCTCATGCAAAAATTGTTTAAAATTTAATCCAGTTCCATCAGTCTACTTGTACATATATTGTCGAAATATAAAATAATTACGTAACCTTTCCTTTGGTTTTACTGTAACACTCAGTTAAATGCCACTCTAAGACTCTTTCAATTATATTTTTCTAAAATGTCCATTCAACCTCGCTCCCAGGGTCCTCTTCAACTCCTCCCCTGGAACGCAAGGAAGAGTAGGAGAGGTCTCTGGAAAGGAGGTTAAAGTCCATTAACCACACGTGTCACTGCAGCAACGGTACTATAAGAGAGGATTCCAGAACTGCACGGAACTGCACTTGCATTCCTCTATTTAGTACAGTCTATCAACACCAGAGTAGCTTGCAGTGTTTTTAAGAGAATATTTGATATCAGTATGAACTTGAGGTTCGCAAGTTTTTTGAGTCCTCTCTCATGGTTTGTAAATCACCAGTCTTCGTTATTTATTCTATTTTCTGAAGTTTAGGAAGACAAGATAAATTGTCAAATATATCCACATCTTTGCTCAATGAAAAGCGCACACTCTTTCCTTCAATAAGTTTGTACTGAGGCGTTTTCTTGATGATTACTGTCCTTTGCAATTCCTGCATAACTGAGACAAGGTCTAATGTCTGCCAACGCTTGTTAAGTAGCTCCAATAGTGTGGCCATAGTGAGCTCTCTCCCTATAAAATTATAATATATGCCAAAGGTTTCTCGTGGCAGTTGTTCAACTTTCCATCTTTCCAAGCCACTGACAATCACCAGCTTCGCATTTGGAATGAGCGTCAACTTTTCACGCAACCATCTTCGCATCCTCGTGATTGTATCAAGTGGTGCTCTATAATTTTGTATGTCCTGGAAATGTTCAAGCACCACAAATAGTATAGATTCCTTACCTATAAAGAGAAGGGAAAGTATCCTTAACCGCTCATCAGCACTATTTAACTCCTGTCTTACTTGAAGGACAGTGATCCGGCAGCCATTCAAAATTGAACGATTTTTTTGTACCGCATCGATCTAAAGATGTCCGACAGAAATGGAACCAAAGTTTTGCAAATTATTTCTATAGCATCTGCTTTTTTCTTTCATCTAATTCAAATGATATTCAAATGTCCTCTTTTTCATGATGGCATGAATTCATAGAAACTGAAACTGCTGAACGCTTAAAGATCGAAGGCCGGCGACAATGGCGCCAAACACGAAGGTTTCCTAAAGTCAAACCCCCTGTAATCTATCATGTTCTGTTCTAGTATAAATAGTCTATCCAATAATCGCTAACACTTCGATCAATAAAAACGATGATGGAGGTAAAAAGAGTGGTATCTGTAAAGATAAAAACTATTTAGGCCGTTTGGAGGTTGTTTGATAGTGGGTTTCATAAACAAACCGAAAGTCAGCAATCCTTTCTGTGGAATTCTGAGGGCAGCCAATAATGGCACTAAAGGTTTAGCTTTTAAAAAAGATACCAAATAGCCTGGCATAGCCCCTTTAACCAACCTTCATCATTCGCATAGCAGATCCATTTTTCCAAGATAGTTGACAAATTCATTTGCAGTTTGTCATGCTCCCTCTGCACTTCTTCCTCGTTCCGTTTTATCTCCCTTTCGAGTTTCGGTTTCATTTGGTTTGTCCACTGCTGTCGTTTTTCAATCACATCTTTCAAGTGTTTGCTCAACATTTCTTTGTCTGGTGTCTTTTTGGAGAAAACCCTAACAGGGCGCGCCGCCATTGTTGACCACACAAATGTATCTTTAACACGTTTTGCTTTCATCTCCTTCAGATCTTCTTTTAGTAATGCTTCCGTTTGTATTTCTTCCAAGTCATTGCTCTCTCCCTCACAAATGCTTTTCTTCAAGATAGAAAGATTCTCAAGTAATTCACTAATACCCTTTGCCTCCAATGTAGTGACATTGCTTTGTGAGTTAAGAGATTTAAAAAACGATCCAATTCTTTGAGCAATATTGCCCACAGTACAACCCTCAGAGTAGTTGATCAGCAGAACCTCTGTTTTACTGCAAAACTTTGTGGGACGATAACTAGGATTTCGTATCTTTTCCATCTCACTCAGAGGAATAATAGGACGAAGTGCTCTTGGTTTTCCTGTCTTCAGTAATTCTACGAGATCATAAAGCTGCAGCTCTTCAAAAACATTACTCATCACTTTAACTGAGGTGTCGGGAAAGAGATCGCTAATACTCTGCAGCCACTCGGAGTGCAATTGGTTAGGATCAAGCCCAAATGATTGATGAAATCGCCGAAAAGCAATTGGGTCAATTTCAATTCTGCTTGCCAATTCTGCGATCACCAATTTACTTAGATCTTTTAAGCAAGGATTGGAGATGGAATCTAGGAGAAAGGAAACACAATACCAGTTTTATTTCAAAAGACGTAGCCACCAGACAGAGCCCATGGTTTGTTTATTTAGGGAAGGTAATAAGAAAGGGGTGGTTCCTTCATAAGCCCCTAATTTGAGCTAAATCAACCGCATACTTGAGTATTCTAAGAATGGGCCAAATATTTCTCGAAAGTGCTGCGCTCAATCTTTGTTGTTTCAACGATACTTGATTGCTCGCTTAATTCTTACTATCAAGGTAATTCCCTTGTCTTGAAACTGCGCGTCACTTACTGCGCTAGTCTCTTCCAGGCTCTCAGATAGTGGGAATGACGCCCAAGTAGGCAAGCGAAATTATGAGTGCGTGATCTGGGAAAAGGGGGCTGTGTAGGAAAAAAGAAAAGGAGAGAGAACCTGTGGTCATTTATTTTACGACCCTCTTCTACCCATTATTGTCACGTCTGGATTCAGCTGTCAAACTGTCAAAATTTAAATTTGCTAGGACCTTTCGACTCATATTTCTCGCGCAAGTATCTCGCGGTACTCGAACACCGCAAATCTGAGGAATTTTATGTGTTCTAATTCCGGCTCTGAATAACGTCTGCGAATCTCGCAATCCATCGTTCCAAGTGAACGAAGCTTCAATCTTGCGCGCTTTCGCGTCTTACGAGTTGTTCGGTGAGATTTTATTTCTGATAACTGATTTGCATCCGACAATTCTCAAGTAGTTTAGGGCCTGCGACTAAGGGGTTTACCTGAATGTGGAAAATGAAATATTGGCTATAACTTTTGCATAGATGATGGTACTAAATTGAAATTTGGCTCGTTATCCTTAACATTTTAAAGCATAAATATTGTGTTAATAAGTCACGTGATACATCACGTGACCATTTTGCAAAAAAAAAATTGTAAATTATTTACCAATTGGTGGCCGGTTTAAGAAAAGAAATCGAGCATAACAAAGTTAATTCGCCACCAATTCGCCAATTTCCTTCATTTTCAATTTCTGGTCACGTGACATATCACGGGACCATAGTTAAACGTTAAGGCACAAGAAAACCTCAAGATTTACGTTTGGGGAAAAATTTATTTTGTTCTAGGTCTGCTAGCAAGAGATATTGCCAATCATTCACATTATCAGAACACGCCTTTGACCCAGGCCTTAAAGAGCGGATGTCAGTAAATATCGACCAGGCCCCAGTTGTTCAAAATATGGATAGCGCTATCCAGCGGATAAATCTCTATCCAGTGGATAGTGCAATTGGTTTCCCTAATACTTATCCACTGGATAGTGATTTATCCGATGGATAGCGCTATCCAGCTTTTGAACAACTGGGGCCAGAGGGCTACAAAAGTGAAAAATCGAACCGAGTCTGGAAAGCTCAAATTTCAGAAAAGTACTTCTTGTTTTTTTCGGCCTCCAAAATGTTCTTTTAAGTTGCCCAAAGTTTTGAAAACAGACTTTGAAAGAAGAGATAACGCTCTTTAACGTGGTATAAGACTCGTTACTGAAATTGAGGTACCAGTCGACGATTTTGGGCTTTGAAATTTGCCATTTTTTCATTGAACGAAAGCGTTCAAAATATTGAAAATAATGAAAAATCTCCAAAATATTACATTTTTGTTCAAACTGAGTAAATCACCACTTAAAATGTGTGCAATTATGTACTCTTCTGAATAAGTTATTTGTTGTTTGCATTACAATGGTTTGAATTTTAAAACGATTTTTTTGTGACACATGGTCTCGGGCCTAGAAAACCCGGTCCGAGAACCGCGAAACCAATAACCCCCGGTACGTGGAAAATAATTATCGGATCGAAGTAAAAATTACATTTATGTTAAAGCTTACCTAGTGCTACTTTGTGAATTTTTTTGAGAATTTTCGATTTTTCACTTTTGTAGACCTCTGGTTAATATTTACCGACATCCGCTCTTAAACACCTTGAGAAAGTCTTTTCTTTTGCAATGTCAACCTAGTTTTGACTAATTGCTTCAAGTCAGACTTTTTATAGCTTAACCCGCACAATTTAGTTATTAAATAGCCAAAAGGTCGGTAACTGTCATCTTTTTACTTTAAGGATCGAATCACTGTTCTTATTTAAATCATCAATTAAATAATGGGGTCACTGAGCTCGTTATAGATAGGTGAGGTAGAACGTAACTACAGAAAATGCGCACCACTAGAGGTATTCTTTTTTTATATTCTACCGAGGACTGGGGCGAGTTTCAAAACTAAATGTGGCTTGAAGGTGGAAGACATCATTGAAAATGCAGTTTTAAGAGATAAAGCAATCAGGGCGCAACAGCATAAAGTTGAAGTTTGCCAATTTTAGTGGAATTAGCTGAAGAAATTGAGTTCAATAATTCAGCAGCGTGCCTCTTTCGTTAAAACATGGTACACGAACGGCTGACCGAAATTTTCGTGAATTTTTTCTTTTGATTGACCTTACAATGTATTTTAAAACGAAGCTTTTTTTTTTCACGGCCAGCTCATCTTATCAAGATGCCCAGTACAAAAGATGCGAATCACCCTTAAAATCGTAAAATGATACTACTCTAAGGATTGTGAAACGCCTAAAAGGGCTTAATAGGTAATTGATTTGCTAATCCAGTAGTATAACTCACTGTTGTCTGGCACGTAACAATTTTATTATATCTGGCGTATCTTACCACTGATTTCTTCACTTCCAAGCTCAGAAGCTGCACCACTATGTGGTCTCGGCATTCCACTATCGCTTGTTTCGGTTGTAGTACTGTGTAAATCGCTGTCCTTAGGTTGTTCGAAATAACTCAGGATGTAACCAAATTTCCCCTGCCATTCATCACGACCTTCATATATACAATAAGAAAACAAAATCAATCTAACCCTAAATGAATGAAAGGGTAAATGTTAACACAACTGAAAGTGAACTTGAATTTGGAAATAGGACTGATAAAAAAGTTTTCTCAGAGAATAATGGGACAAGAAATTTTCTTTAAGAATAGTTCAATATGCTTGGTTTTGGAATTGCGACCAGTTTTTTTAACATTTAAAACTGAAGATAACACTAATTGGCGGTCGATTCCCCTCAGTCGCCAATAAATTCTGCTACCAAAATAGTGGTCACCTTTAGCTTCATTGATAAGCTCTGTCCGGGCTTTTTCGTATTCTTCTTCGTCGATGGTCACAATCACTTCCACTTGCTCTTCACCTGCAAATTCTCGCATTTCATCATTAACGAAAATGGCTTGCAGGGATTCTTTGAGCGTTCCATCCTTGTACAAACTCCACAAAGTGTCGAGAGTGGGAAGATCTTCTGCTTGAACTTTGAGGATCACGCTTCCCTCAGCTATTTGTATCAGTTTAATACCAATAGGAAGGGCGCAGGTTTTAACAGCAGTTACCAATTGTTCATATGTGTAGCCTCGCCTCAGCAGCTGATAGGCAGACGCTATAAATACACCACCTGCAGCCACTTTAAACACTGTCTTTATGTTCAGAACTGAAAATCATGAAAGACAGTGACAACCACTTCCAGTAAAAATTGCACTAACATCTCACCAAATACACCAATCAGGTAAATCACAAAGAACTTAGGCCTTCCAAAGCCTAGATTTGCCCCGTTTTGGGTTCTAATGAAAGTTCAAGTCCAAATTTTTTGTTTAGGAATTCGGCAAGCATGAAAAATGCTTTTTAATTATTGATCATATAGAATTAATTAAGCATTGTTTAAAATACGTTCATAATTGTTGGTAGCTTGCATGTAGACCATTCATCCAGACCATGTGACAAGTATTTACATCAGTATGAAATCGCTGTTATATTTTCTTTTCACAGCACCTTATTTGCGTCAAACTGAAACCACAATACAAACTTATTTCTCAAATAATAGTCGATTTGCGTCAATCTGCTTTCTTATTTTTCAAAGAATTCAGTTTACAGGTTCTGCAAAATGATCGATCGATCTCGTTTTAAATATGACTAGATCTCGCAACAGTCGAAACTTCTGAAACATACCTCCAGCTAAACTGCTGCTGGCGGACGACGCAATCGCAGCTGCTTGGGCTGAAGAAAAATATTAAAGCGTGACACATTCAGTTCAGTTCATTTACTTGAATATGCAAGCATAGCGGCGAACTTTGCCATTACAGACTTGAAAAAGTTAATAAATCGAAAGGTAAAGCCACAAGTCACACTAAGTAAGTGGAAACTGGACTTACCTTTTCGCCATTCAAATACATCCTCTTGATTTTTTCTTTCTTCAAACTACTCCACTTCCTGAAGCAGATCTTGTTTCTCTTTTCGGGTCAAAATCTCCTTCAGGACTTCGAGTTGGTCAAATCCTAAAGAGTCATTTTCCTCCAGCTCCTTAAAAAGTGATCTTATATCTTTTATGCTGCCATGCTTTTCTTCCGGTATTCGATCACTGTAAATGGCGGACAATTCTTCCAAACAATCGAGCTCGTCGAGAACAAGAATGATTCTTTCCAGTAAGGCGCTATACTCCTTTCTTTTAATCTCAAACGCCTTTACACTACCAAAAAGCGGCCATTCTTTCAGGCCTTTCAATATATCTTTCAAAACGTCCAATTTGTCAGGACCTAAAAATCCATTCTGTTCCAATTCTTCGAACATCAAGAAGAGATCTAAGTTTTGTTCATCCCTAGGTGCCAACTTTCCTCTGCACATGAAGCGTAACTGTTCTCCAACATTCAACTCCCTTAATCTCTGGATTGTATTAAAAACCAAATTATTGTATTCGATAGCAGACATTTCGAAGGCGAGTTAGGTTTGGGATCCTTGTCTTAGAAACATTCTGGAGGCTACCGAGTGTGTTGATTTCACTTTGCTTGTCACGCGATATAATTTCTTGCGAAGCTTAAAATTTGACACGCGTGTAACGTACGTGGATCTCACAGCGATGCAAAAACACTAACCTTGTATATTGAAACCCGCAATGACGTCATCAAGCGATCACTGTTTTGCTGCCGCGTTTGTCTATCAAGAAATGCTTTTGGCGATAAATTTCGCTAGAAGAAGTATTTTACAAAGAATATCAAAGCAATTATGACCATATAGGAACATTTAAGGGCATTTCCCTTTGCAGCCGAGTTTCGCGCTCGCGTTTTGCCTGCGCTCTACTCAGTAGACTACTTAAACTCGTAGTCTAGCTGTCAACACTTTGCTTATTCGTATTCTAGCCTTGTGGCACTGACCGTCCACTTCTGGTGCATCTTCTTTTAGCTGCTGGTGATGATGGAAGTCCGATGTCACTCTCTTTAACATTCACACTATCACTATTACTCCTATAGCCTGCTAGAGCGTCCGGTTTTTTCGACTCTTGTTTCACCCGCCGAGACAAGCGAGGACCATAAACACTTCTGCGGTTCGCAGGCTATATCACTCCCGGACCTATGCAAGCTTTCGGCAACATGCGAGCAAGGCCTAAACTCGATCCACAAATCCAAATCCCCAGAATTTCCATGTATAGTGCAGGGGATAGATAAGTTATTAATTGTCACGAGATCTAATTGCCAAGGTATTGCCAACTGATTAGGAAAACTGCGAGTTGAAAAGACCGAAATCACTGTTTTGCAAATCATCAACATCAAGTAGGCAATGGCCATTGAAAGATCTTAGATTGCCCCTAGTAATGTCAACCTCTTAACTAGGTCGGACAAATATTATGGGGCCAAGCCATTTCAACATTTATATTATTATTAAAAAGGATCGTAAAAATTACGCTTTTCTATCGGAAGCCACTGGGAGTTATAGAGCTCACAGAATACAAGTGATATATGTATGTTAATGTTTTGGGGTAAGCGCAACGATTTTGGCTACTTTTATTGTTACTGTTACTCGTACATCCGATGGCTATGGGTTTTCTAAATAAATAGACATTAGTAAAATCCAACTAGTGGTCTATTATCAATGCTGCGTTCTGATTGGTTGGCTACTACTAGGCTATATGTTATAGCCCACTAGTAGCAAATAGCGCCGGCTTTGAAAACCAAAACAATGGCGGCTGAATCGTGTTTTGCTAGCTAAAGTTGTTTTGTCTCGATACTTTTTGACCAACTGGTCGCCTTCGGCCTCATGGGCTACGAACTCAGAACTCGAGGAATAATTGTTAAATATTCATTCAAACGAACAAACTTTATTCACAGGCTGTGTTCACACTATGCTGGGTACCTTTTGCGCCGCCACGAAAATCACATCGATCGGATAGAGCTTCTGTTTACACAACAACGGCTGTGGCGGCGCGATTTCTGTAACGGAGCGAAGCTGCACCGTTCCAACCTCTAAAGCGGCGAGTCACATATCGGATAGGTGTTCTCACTATACCGGATAGCTTTTCGTGGCGCCACCAAAAGCTATCCGGTATAGTGAGAACACTTCCATAGCCACAGTGTACTTATTAACAATTATTCCTCGAGCCCGAATGGGCTCTGAGTCAATAGCCCATGAGGCCGAAGGCCGAATGGGCTATTGACTCAGAGGCCATGAGGGCGAGAGGAATAGTTGTTTTAGTAAAATCAACTAGTTGGTCAAAAATAGCGAAAATAAAACAAGTTTAGCTAGTTAAAGCTTGTCTTTAATCCTTTTTTGCCGCCAAAAAGCGCGCGCTTTTCGCTACTAGTAGGCTATAACATATAGCCTACTAGTAGCTCAACCAATCAGAACGCAGCATTGATAATAGACCACTAGTTGGATTTTACTAAATTACGATACAATCACTCTGCAAATTAGAAAAAAAACGCTGCCCTAGGCAGGAAAAAGTAAAAGGTAACGAAAGTAACAAAATGAGACAACCTAACAATTGTTTATAGAAGCTGATCTTTAGAGTTATGAAGACAACATTTTCAATGTTTGAGGTGACCTCAACCTTTTGTCCAGGATATAATGTCTTATAAGATTCAAGAAGTGTCCTCAGTTCACCAACACTGAATACAAAGTGTTTGACTGAGTTTGGAAAACCAACAACGGAAAGGTCTGACTACCAATTCCAAGTGTCTTCCATGGGTAAACAGCGAGCACTGTTGACTAGCTTGGTAGAAATCCTCACAATGAGGCCTTCCACTGACACTGATCTTTCCTGATTGAAAAATGGTAGGAAGGCAGTATCTTGAAACTTTTCAGGACCCAGACAAACCGACTGGTCTGAAGTTTACGCATTTATTGCTCTGCAAAAAATGTAAACCCAAAAACCTCATTCACCTTAACTTACCTTATTGAATGTAGAAAATGTGGCAAACAATACATTGGGGAGACCAAGGGTCATCTCCACGAACGTTTTGGGGAGCATAGTCGCTCCGTCCTCAACTATGACCACTTTCCTAATTCTACCCCTGTCTCTCAACATTTTAATCAAGCGGACATCCTAATCCGTAGCAATTCAACCGGTCAGAAAGGCACGCCAGGCTCACCCCATCGACAAAGCTATCACATTACTAGAGACCTTGGTATAGTATAGTCGTGATAAACTCAATTAGTGACATTTATCTTTTTACAGTCAGTATAGCCGGCTATATATCACTTTCTGTTTGCTATGTATTCAAATCTCGCATATACATGTAACGTACATCTTGTACCTATATTCATTTTGCGTTTATAGCCTCCATTGAAGGTTTGTGTTGCAAGCCGAAATATCGGCCCAAGGTAATAATGCACCATTTTTTTCGTTTTCTTTATTTTTCTTATCACTCTTCCTACCTTTAAGGATAAGTTTACTGTTCTAATTTTAAAATTTGGTAAAGAAAAAAAAAAACTTCACCTGCCCGATGGCAAAATCCACTAGCCTAGGGTAATCGCACACGACTTTCTTTGCACGCTGCCGAGCAAGGTGTAGATCTCTCATAACCAATCATGTATATTTCGCCTTTTTTGTGATTCATAGAAAAATGCAAAGAAAATTAAAATTAAAAAAGTATTTTAAAATTTGATTTAATGTAACTGAGTTTTCTGGGAAAATATTATATATAAACAAAATAATCACATTACAAGATTGAACAGGAGCGCTTAGAATACCATTTGCACAGACATTTCGGTGAATATTTTTTGTCAAATGGTACTGGTATTTTTTTTTTTCGCATCCAAAACAGAAATGGGATTGAGTTGTTACCATTTACAAAATATAGGTATTTTTTTCGTTTTCTCTCGACATGAAGCCTGGCACTGGTAATCCAAGGAAACGGTACAGAAAATTATGGCTGTTCCGGTTAGAAGGAAATACCTCGGAAGGAATTACCTTTTTTCCGAAATCATTCCACCGGGATCAACTGTTCCATTTGAATTCTCTCCGGAATTACAGAGTTTCGGTACAAATGGCAAACTGTAGCTCCAGATCTCCTTGCGAGGAACGATTTCATGTCGCCATTATCAGCTATGGGAACATAGGAAGGGACATCGTCTTAACGGAGTGAGGCGTAGGTCAAACGTCGAACTTTTTATGAGACGAACCGAACTCTAAAACTAATTTAAGATCGTCTGTTCGGTCAGACGTCGAACTAAGGACGCGTCGAACCAATCAACTGAATCAGACCAAAAAGCAATTTTAGCCGGCCAGTAATAAATTTTATCCCTACGCGAAGCTAAATATACATTATCATACAAATTTTTAATTTATTAGTTTAATTAGTTCGTCGCATTTGAAGATCGACGGTTGTTCTGAAGACGATCTTCAGACGTTCTATCCATCTGAAGGAGACGGATGGAACGTGTTGGACGATCCAAACCCATTCAGACGAACTTTATAACTGAGCCAGACGTCGAACTTTACATGAACTAACTCTCTAAGTTTGGTTCGTCTCATGAAAAGTTCGACGTTTGGCCTAGGCCTCAGTTTAAGAATCTGGGAAACTGCCGACCTTCCTACCCCTCATCAAACCCAACATTTTGTCCTAGAGTAAGAAATTAGTGTTAATAGAGAGGTATAAAAGCATCACGTTTACGTCTAACGAACGGCAAACCCGAATTTGTACCACGTGACCCAGTGTCCCCTTTACTTGCCGTTTACTGTTCATTTCAATTTTTTATCCATAAGAATTTTTTTGAGCTGTTTTTATCTGCTCATTTTCTACTTTAAGAAATTCTCGACTTGAATCTGACGTTTGCCGTTTGCCGTATACCTGATGCCCACGATTGTCTCGCTTGGCAAAAAAACAAAACAAAACAAAACTGGATTAAAAATCACGCACTCCTGCAAAAGAGAAATTACTATAGGCTTTACAATTTGTTGTGTGTCAAACAAACGCTTGTGAAGTTTCGTTTACGAGCAAGATTTCACGAATTTGCAAGTTTTTCTTTTACAACCAAACATAATATTATAGCTTTTCTTTTTTCGCCCTTCAAATAGTTCACTAGCCAAAGACCTTGATGGGTGCTATCCATTCACCCAAATCGTCCCCTTTGAATTCCTATGTAGCGAATGTAACTGCAGCATTTTGCAAAATTACAAGAAAAAAATGGACAGCCTCACGAAAAATGCCCAAATTGTCGATTTTTTTTTTTTCCGGGAAGTGTTCTTTCCATTCAACTTTGCTCCCGGAATATATTTCTAGAAATTTTCGGTTGAATGGTTCGCATTTCGGAAATTCAACAGTTTCAGGAATTTCTGAAAACTTTTCTGGGAATCAATTTCTGTACTATTTGCCGCTGTTTCCAAATTTTCGAAAGTTTTGCTTGAATAGAAAGCGCCCCTTCTATTTCTTTGGAAATGTTAATTAACCTTACAACAAATGCCCTCAGCTGAGGTGTATGTAGTAAAGAACCCTTGTTCTTGTGCATAGACACGTGCAGTAAGAGAATCCAATCAAAAATTATTATGCAAATCAAAGTGTTACTCCGCGTTAATTCAACTGAAACTGATAACTTCGGTTGCGAAAGCTGGCGAAGGTTGCTCACACATAAATTGGCTACTCGTCTTTCTCAGCTTCACTACAAGAATGCTGACTAAGAAGCAGTCTGGGATGTTACAACCAGCGCACGAGGTAAATAACTTTTTAAAGTAACCTCCATTCGGTAGAAAATTGTATTCAGGCCATTTCATCTTAAAATTTAGTTATTTTGTTGTCGAACGTTCTTATTTTGAAGAAAACTTATAACTTGTTGCCAGAGGAGAAATAATGCGTAGAAATATAACAAATTGCTCCTGAGCACAATGTCCAAAATATATTTATTAAGTGCATGACTTTGAAGGCTCCGCGTAAGTTCGTACATACTCATACACGTGGCCGTCACTAAAATACAAGCGAAGCTTAGTGGAGACAAATTCATCACCCCTTGATTCATGGTGGTGACCCAGACAGGAATTCAAGAAAACGGGAAATTTGATTCTCTTTTCCCCGGTGTACAACGGCGAAATTTTGACGGTTACCGTAAAAAGTAATGAATTAAATTATAAAGATAGACTTTAATAAGCTATAACGGAACTTTAAAATAGCCTCGAAGTTTGTAAAAGATTTTTTTCTGGATTTGTATTTAAACAAAATTTTGTATTTAACAGAATAAAGAAATAATACCATGAATTACTCTAGATGGAAACAGAGAGCCTTTGTTTAAGCTTTTTAATATGGCAATTTCCTACTACTTTTTTGTAAACTATTACTCAAATTCGCTTCTTCTAAACAGGTAGGAATATCTCAAATTTAATGAGGTCATTAAAATAACCTAAACGGCTTTCTTACGTTGGATGACATTGCTTTTACATTTAAGACAAAAGGGGTCGTGTAAAAAAACAAACCTTATTTAGTTAAACGAATAAAACGAATCGATGGAACAAGAGATACTTATATGCAACGTACAGTTTAAAATCAACATAAACAGTTAACGTTGATTGTTAGACACATTAGACTATTGAGAGTTTAATTATTTGATTGATGTTGAATCCAAGTGTGACCAACTTGCGATATAGCCGTTTAAGCTATTGATCAGTTTTCGCATCAGTTTTCAGATGGTTTCCATAATTTTTAAACAGATTTTGGATAAAATGCTCTAGCTTTGCTTTGAAATAAACAACTAAAAAAATGAAACCTTGATTCGCACCTCATGTGATGTACATCATGCGCGAGCTCTCGCGCGATCTCTCGCGCGAACTTTTGGGCGACACAGAGCCTGAATAATATTCCATAACGTTACTTAGAGACAAACCATTTTATTTTTCTCTGGCTTATTCTGAAAAGCAAATTATTGTATTCGATGGCAGATATTTTGAAGACCAGACTTACTTATCCAGGTTAACTTCTACCCAAACGACTGCACTGATTGCACGCGATCTGTTTATTTCTCTCCGCTTGTCACGCGATAGAAAAGTGTACCATTTATCTTTGCGAAAGGTCACGCAAGAAAAGGTTTTGCAAATCTTGTCTATATGGTTTAAATTTTATTTCTTTTGTTTCAAGCAAATTATCATACATCGCCATACCCCAAAACAAAGGAAAATAAAACTTAAACCAAGAATATAA
This sequence comes from Porites divaricata, assembly GCA_038088405.1. Classification (NCBI taxonomy): domain Eukaryota; kingdom Metazoa; phylum Cnidaria; class Anthozoa; order Scleractinia; family Poritidae; genus Porites; species Porites divaricata. The sequence continues at coordinate 18,445,818 of JBBMOI010000007.1, forward strand.
AAATTGAACCACAACATTTACAAAACAAACTTTTTGGCAATCTACATATAATTAAAATGTTTGAGCGACAACTTGAATATTTTATACTGAAAACTCTTCACTGAGGATCATTTTTCTATAATAATAATAAATAATACATAATAATCGTTTATTGATAAGAAAGCTAACCACGAAATCCTATTTACAATTTCGCTAAAAAAGGGCTATCCAGTACAACTGTACAAGTACTATTTACAATTCATTTCGATTAAAATTAAACCACCTAATTCGGATTAATTAAAAAATTCATTTCAATTAAAAAAAAATTATACGAATACTAATACTAATCTAACTATAAAAATCCCTTTTACAATTAATTTCACTTAAAAAACTATTCAGTCAAAGCATCTTGTACATTATTCCTTTCCATTAAGAAAAAGACACTTCATTTCGATTAAAAAAAATCATTCCATTAAAAAATATCATATATTCGAAAAAAAAATTCCATTAAAAAACGGTTCATTTCAAATAATGATAATAATAATAATAATAATTTTAAAATAAAAGAATTCATTATTTAACAAGTCATTTCATTCAAAAACACACTAAAATCAGAATCTATCGTCCTAAAAGTCCTCTTTTGATGTCAAAATCCATCTCTTTTAGGTTTAGATTTATTCTCCTCAATGAACGCGATCCCCTTAAACATAAGAGGGATGTTCTCAGAATGGCGAATGAGACTTTGGCTCTAATCCAAGACATCGTAGTCGAGTAATCCTCGCCTTTCTTGACTGACAGGAGTTCCGCTAAACGCTTGTGATAGACTTGACATTCAGGTGCCATGCCACCAGTAGTGGTGAACACCAGCGGCGTGAACGTGGTTTGTTCCACCTCCATAACTCGGCTTGCGTACGTACGTTTCTTCTCGTTTTCATGCTGGCGATATATTTGCTGAGGGGTGAGGTCCTTGTACGATTCCGCTTTTGGGTGGCACACCCCTACGTCAAAGAATGTGGAACCCTGTCTAGACCAAAAACCCCGTGCATGAATGTCCAGCCGGGCATCGGGGGCAGTATTAGCCCCTCTGGCTAACGACTCACCGGTAATCTCCTGCAAAACTGGCTCAACTTCAACATCATGACAGACCAAATCAAGCATCTGCGCCTCAAGATCCCGCAGCTCGTTATGACGTTGTATAATGAAGCCCCACCATTTACAAATCATAGCATGATCGACATTAAAGGGCTCTTCACAGATACATACATTTGGTACGTCATTAATCTGCCAGTCATACCTTAGATGGACTGCATCTTTGAATTCTCTCTTGTTGAGATTTAAGTCCATTTCCTTTACCGGAATGACAGTTAGCCAACTTGAAGCACCTTTCTCTGCTGCGAGATTGACCGCTCTCTTGGTCTTCTTAATAATAATAATAATAATAATAATAATAATAATAATAGAAATAATAATAAGAAGAAGATCTAAGGGTGATCTAAAGGTGAACATGGATTTTTCTTCATGAAGTATAATAAAAATTAGGTTATAGGCAGGCTTTTCCGGGCATTCCGGTCGAAAGGAAATTGCGAGCGAATTAGGTGTGAAGTGCCCCTTTTTTTCACCAGAATGGGCTTTAATTGCAGGGCCTTTTTCTTTCATATGGTTAACGCTCCGATGCAGAATGTCTCTGTCATCAGCCACTCTTAGTTTCAATTCTCTTGAACAGAAAATATATTCTTACGGGAAGAATTTTGTTTCTGTTACGAAGAATTTAGATCTTCAGATTCTTCGTCCCCAGAGGAGAATTATAATTAAAAATAAATGTGACTCGCGTTTTATACATTTGGCCCCAAAGAATGCGGTTGTGATATATAAGCCCCCGGGGAGTGACCGCGTGCGGTTGTGTGTCTAACTGCTCCGTTGCGGAAAGACACTTTTGTTGGTCCAAACTGCTTTAGCTTATAGCATATTATGGGAGATAATGTTGAAGTTCTAAGAAGAGAAAACGATCATCTTTCTAAACAACTACAAGAAATCTGTAAAGAGGTCCAAACCATGAAAAAAAGTCTAAAGACACGAGAGCCGAAACAACATGGCGTCGCCAAGTCCTTCGATGCCGAACCACCCAACGCGACTGATGTGCAATGGCTCAGTGACGGATACGACGAATTGAAGGAGACTAATGACCGAGCCGAGGAAAAGTTAACTGCTATAGAACTTCGCCTCCACGAACTAGCTGATAGAGTGTCTCAAATCTCTAAGGCGGTCGACAAGTTGCAGCTCTATAGCTTTCAGTATAATCTCAAAATAGTTGGCGTTCCTCAGTCAGAAGTAAACGAGAAGGCGAGCGACACAGTCAAAAAATGTCTGGATATCTTTTCAGGTATTGGAGCAAGTGTAAAGGAATTCGATATTGATACAGCACATCGAGCCCCTACAAGAAGGCAAAATGGCCGAGGTGGTGCTACGGGGTCGTCTCAACCCATCATATGTAAGTTTACACGACGCATTGCGAAAGAGGCGGTAATGGCTAAACGAAAGGAAACTGGACGCTTACAACCCGAGATCTTTGGCCTCCCGGAAGATAGTGAGTTTAGAATAGGGATTTATACTCATTTGACTCCTAGGCTTCAAGACCTGCTGCATGCCGCGAAGTCTTTTCAGCAATCGCATGACTTCAAATATTGCTGGGCCAAGGATTCTATGATCCTCCTTCGAAAATCAGACCAGTCGCGAGTATACAAACTACGCCACTTGGAGGATTTAGAAGCACTACGTTTAAGCTCCACACAGGAATAATTCATCTGAGTCTAACGCTATTCTTTACATTACGTATATTTGAGTAATTGAAATGGCACCTAAAAGGAAAAACAAGGTAAACAATGTTAGCAAACTTGAAATTGCCAATCGAAAAGAACTTCTAAAAGAGCTGCCTTTCTATGATTATAGAGGAAGTCTTGCATTGTTTTACGGCAAATTTAACAATAGTTTAGTGGATAAGCATCAGCCAACCAAATATGAGCTGGAAAATCTGCCTAGTCTCTATAACGTTAATTTATTTGATATCAACACGATCAATACTAAGCTGGACTCGGATCTTAGCCCATTGGCTGATACTTTTCGCCCTACGGATTTTGTCAGACAAAATCTAAATGGTTAAACAATTGTTTCTCTATTTTTCACAATAATGTTGTTAGCTTAAATAGTAATCTTGAAAATTTACAAGTACATGTTCTACAAGAAATTGACTTTCATTTTGATTTAATTGGAATTTCGGAGACTAAAATTACCAATGCAAATGAGGAAACTTCTGCTTTTCGCATTCCAGGATACAACTTTGAATATGCACCGACACCTCTATCATTTGGAGGCGTAGGCCTTTTCATAGATGAATATAACTATCGTGTCATAGAAAAGACTACAAACAATGAATTCCAAGCATTGTGGATTGAAATATGCTTTTCTAAGAAAAAGAACATTATCTGCGCTGTTATGTATAGGCAACATAACAATCCAGATCGCTTCTTAAAGTATTTTGAAGAGTCAGTAGAAAGGTATTCAGCAACAGGAAAGCAACTTTGCATTTTAGGAGATTATAATCTCGACCTTTTAAAATTAGAATGCTCAAATTATAGCCACGATTTCCTGATGTGCCTACAAAGTTGTTACATGATTCCAACAATTGACAAGCCAACTCGGGTTAGGAAAATTCGGCAACACTAATTGACAATATCTTTGTAAACAATCCTGATCAAGTTATTGCGAGCGGTAATATAGTTTCTGATGTTAGCGACCATTTCTCGCAATTTTGCGTTTTAAAAAGCTCCCACGTGTCACCTAAACCTTCGAATCGAAAAACGCGCGATTGGTCGCATTTCTCTCATGACCAGTTTATTAACGATCTCTCGCTAGTAGAATGGAGTGAAATACTCCGATCAAGAGGAGATGATGTCGATCATGTATTCTCTACTTTCTATAGTAAATTTAACAAAATTCTGAACAAGCATGCACCCATAAAGACCCTATCTAAAAGGAGGATTAAACAACTATCTAAACCTTGGATAACCAAAGGAATAAGAGCTGCCATAAAAACAAAAAACCAACTCTTCTACAATGGCGATAATTCAAAATATAAAATCTATCGGAACATGTTAACTAATCTAATACGTATAAGCAAGAAGAATTATTATTCGAGTTACTTCAGGGAAAATTTTAATAACATGAGAAAGACCTGGGAAGGTATCAATAATTTGTTAAATCGTAAAAGGAATAAACGCAAAAGCATAAATACGCTCTAATTTTTTTAACGAACATTTCACAACTGTTGGCTCAAAATTAGCTGCTAAACTCCCAAGCTCTGAGAAACACTTTACCAAATTTCTTTATAAAGAAAAATCACCTTCATCTTCTTTTCTATTTCAACCAATAACTCCTAATGAAGTTAAGCTTGAAATAATGTCAATGCCAGCTAATAAGTCGCATGGATTTTACTCTTGCCCAACCTTTATATTAAAATATGCATGTGACTCTATAAAGGCTATACTAACCGACATTTTCAATCTGTCTATGGAGACTGGAAATTACCCATCAAAGCTAAAAATGGCAAAAGTGATCCCAATTTTTAAAGCCGATGATGAACTAGACCCGAATAATTACAGACCAATATCCTTATTATCATGTTTCAATAGAATCTTCGAAAAACTTATGCAAAAGAGAATGAAATTATTTATAGATAAGGAAGGAATCCTGTGCTCATCACAATATGGGTTCAGGCAAAAACATTAAACTGAATATGCCATACTAGACATCGTCAATAAAATACAGTCAAATATGGACAAGGGACATTTTTCTTGTGGAGTCTTCATTGACTTAAAGAAAGCTTTTGACACAGTAAATCATGACATATTATTGAAAAAATTGGACTATTATGGATTTCGTGGAATTGTAAATGAGTGGTTCTCGTCCTATCTCAAGCAAAGAACTCAAACAACTATCATAGAATCCTTTAGTTCAGACTCTTTAAGTATTACTTGTGGCGTCCCACAGGGCTCTGTGCTAGGCCCACGTCTCTTTCTTCTATATGTCAATGATATCTGCTCTTGCTCTTCGAAAGTAAAATTCTATTTATTTGCTGATGATACAAATTTACTATTTTCGCATAAAAATCTTAAAGTACTTGAGATAACTATGAACGAGGAACTTACACAAGTCTATCATTGGCTAACCTCAAACAAACTCACTCTTAATCTTAAAAAATCAAATTATGTTATTTTTCGCCCTTATCAAAAGAAACTCTCCTTTACACCTAAACTACTTATCCATAATGCTAGTACAGATAGAAATTCACAGTTAGAATGTAAAGACTTTCTGTAAAATATTTAGGAGTTCTAATTGACCATAAACTCTCTTGGAATAACCACATCAATACAATTCTTAAAAATTAGTAGAACCGTCGGTCTTTTGTCTAAACTGCGGCATTTTGTTCCCCTTAACACACTAGTTTCAATCTATCGTTCTTTAATAGCACCCTATATTCGATATGGTTTGGTTGCTTGGGGTCAAACAAGCAAAAAACAACTTACCAAACTCTTAATTCTCCAGAAACGTGCACTTCGCTTTCTACACTTTGCCAATCCCCGAGATCATGCTATTCCTCTTTTCATAAACACAAAAATATTGCCAGTAAACTTTCTTTATTATCAATTACTTACAGAAGCTATGTTTGACGTGAGTAACAACGTTGTACCCACTAACATTCAGGAATTGTGTCTCCCACTTTCTAGGGTCCACTCGTACAACACCAGATCGTCTAAATCTCAAAACTTTTACGTAATGAAATCTAATCTTGAAATCCAAAAAAACTCCTTCTCGAGAATTGGTGCAAAATTGTGGAATCATCTACCAACTGAGATACGCACGTCTCCGAAACAAAAATTTAAAAGTAAAATTCGTTCCCTATTATTTGATATACTTGAAACTGGTGATACTTATTATGATTTAGATGAAATAATTTTTGAAATGAAGAAAAGAACATTTTGACTGTATTTATCAAGTTATTTAGCTATTTAATTAATTTTTGTTTAACTCTTGCCTAGAATCATAGCCTACAAGTGTTTCTTCTTCTTTTTTCTCTCACTTTACAAACATTTGAATATATAGCAGTCTTCTCTTTTTTTCCTATATATTTCCTGGCCCGCCTAGACTAGCTCTGCTATTTGCGGTGCCAGGAAACCTGTAATATTATTTGTTTTTATAACACAATAAACTCAAACTCAAACTCAAACTCATTAGGTTATAGGCAGGCTTTTCCGCATAATCAGATACTTTATTGGGTCTTGCTATAGTTACGGCTCTCTTCGTAATCTAAGTGAAAGCAATCCTAGCAAGTTAAAGATCGAATATGAGATAGAACAGCACGCAACAAAGTTCAATACTACTGGGGTGCGTCGCCCGAAGTCCAACGCGTTGCCCTTTATATACCATTTTTGACAAAAAGCTACCCTTTCAAATACCTAGTTTAGAACATTACTTCCCTGCCCCGTCGTTTTGATATGATTAAATCAATAAATCAGGACGTTTTGTCGTCATTTTTACAGCCATAAGAAGCGTTTGTTAGCCCTTTGAGGTCCCTTTATAGACCGAAATGATAGATTTCCTTAACCCTTTCATGTACTCTAACTTTTGTTTACTAGTGGAATCCTTACTTTTAATTTTCCACGAAAAAGGTCATTAAAAAGGTACTACATTCGGGTGGATTCTTCCCTTAAAGCGGGCCCTTAATGGAGAATTCACCCGACAGCTCCATGGCACGTCCATGCATGATGATCGTTCCGGAACAAGAATGGCGTCTAAGCCAGGAGATAAATCTGTGTACTCTTTTTTTCTGCGAAGATAAAGTACATAACCAAAGGAGATTGCTTACTACGAAAATACGCGCAGTAGAAACGCTGTCTTCACGAACGATGAAGAGTTCCCCACACTGATTAGATCCTCGTGTTTTAATTCCTTTCGTTCGAGAAAACGGCGTTTTAATTTCCAAAAAGTCATTTTTTTGTCACGAAGTCTTTGCAAAGCGGCAGAAAGGCCACAACATGAAGCTACATGGAGATAATCAAGTAAGAGACACGTGAGGGAGCATCCGCACAATATACGTCGCCTGCACCGAAAACAAAACACCATTTACATGAACAAGTTACAATTTGTAAATAAAAACAGTTGCTTTTGTATCTATAATATATTATTATAGGACCATGTTGTTTTGCGAAACTTGTGGAAAGGTAAATAAATTATATTTAACAAACCCGTCTCCTAACCCCAGCGTTAACCACTCACTGATGTATTAGTACAAATAGTTCTGAACACTCCCACGATTTTCATAAAACTTAATGATCTACTAAAACCCTGTCAATTAAATTTTGTGCAGTATATGTAATTTTTGAGTCAGCTTACCAAAGGCTGTGTTTTTTTTTCTCACTCCAATCCGTTTACGAGTTGAAACTTCCTTTTTATCCAGGTCTACAAGTTGACGGTTGTTCGTGAGGAAGAGGCGATGTTTGCAGATTTATGTGTACAGCTAAGATCAGATTGCTACTAGCTGCTCGTAGCTGTACACATACATCTGTGCCATCCTTAGTCAACGGAAACTTTGAAATGTCACAAAATAGTTCTTTTCAGTTTAAGTAAAAATCACTGACTCTATAAAATCTCTCTGTTAAGTTTCAGTTTCGCTTTTTTTTTCCAAAAGTGAGGTTTTTAGTGATGTCATAGACAATTAACTATGTTAAGTTTCTTTTGCGCGCGCAAAGGCTCTTCTAGAGCGGCGATACTAATTGTCAGCAGCAAAGCATCTGTGGGATTGGTAAGCTATTGTGATTAAGGGTCGAGTTGCTGGGACAGTAGCCCGTTTAGTCACTTTTTAAAATGTTTCGTGTTCAATAATTGTTAAATCGCACAAGACTGCGAGGAAGCTTTTCGCAGTGAGCGAAGTCCGTCATAGGCAAGAGAACCCGCGAGCAATGCAAGTTGCAAACTATATTTCTTTCGGCGCTCACGCGTTACTTCTTTCAATATGCTTTACAGTCAACACCAGTAGGAACTTATTACCATCGGCTCCTGGCACCAATTTATTTCCAGGTGAGAATTTTACAAGAGCGTTGAAAGGGGCCAAACAGAGTTATGATCGTCAGAAGTTATGACTTAAAAAAACGCTGCGTAAAAACGGTAAAATGCATTTTTCAATATTGCTTGTTTGTTTATATATAGTCTTCCTTTGAGGCCACTGGCCGCAAGTTTTTTTTCTTAGGCACAGTTCAAACGTCGAACTTTACATGTGCCGGACCTAATTATTAGGTTCAGCACATGTAAAGTTCGACGTATGAATCAGTTAGGAACGAATCGCGCGCTAAAGGCCTAATACAAGAAATAGGAGCTTGGCATTGCTGTGAAAATAAAAGTGCTAATTTATTGATGTAAGAAAAAAAAAAGGTGTTTTTGCATCGCATTTTGAAATGCTGTACATCAATAAAACACAGCAATAAATCAGCACGTTATGCAGTCTGAGGCACAGTGGTAGGCGAACAATATAAAAAGGATCCCTCTTTTGGTCTTAGAAGCAGTTTCTCTGTCAACCTCATAGTTTTTGTTACAGTTAAGGCAAATAACTCAGAAACTGTGGACCACATGGACCTGAGACTTTGACAAACTGTTTATACACCAGTCCTCTGTAACATTTCATTTTCTTGGCTTCTTCCACTGGACGGTTTCCAATTTATTTTTTTGTGCCCTGTTTATTGCGTGACAGTAGTGAAAACCATCTATTGCAGCCTGGAAGAGCTTTCCCCGACCCGTCAGACCGCTCTTGGGTCTCCGAGGATAACCGATGGCTGTTTCTTGGTGTTGTGGAAAATTTTGTTGATAGCTCTGTCTAGTACCCAGTCTCTCACAACAAAAGTGATATCTCCCAAAATGCAACTGTAGCAATTTTCACAACATGTAGGACGACAAAAGTAATTAAAAGGGCTGGCCGAAAGCGGGCCCAGTTTATAGAATACCTTCGATTTTCTCTCCGGAGGGTTTTCCTTGGAATTCGTGGTGGGGTCCGCCGAGTGCTGTCTGACTCTCCAAATCCCTACCCTAGACACTATTTCAGACCAATACCTATAAGACAAGAGTAAGGGAGTACCCCCCCCCCCGGGATTTTTTACGTCAAAAAAATGAACGCTATCAATCACTAACTTTGTAAAGATAATGCATGTTAAGCGAAGGCAGCCATTAAATGAAACAGCGTTTGAAGCTAGCTTACTGCGCTTTTTCGTCGTCGACATCAAAAGATGCTACGATGAGTCACCTTTTAAGGTTTTTCTTTACTTTTTGTTTAAGGTTACACCCTTTGATGAGTTTTTTCCCTTTCAAAACGTAATTAAAAATCTCTCTGTGTGTGTAGCTAGTTTGTGTGTGTGTGTACATCCATTGAATAAAGACATCCCTGAAGCTATCATTTGCACTTTTTTCTCAGTACCTTCTTCAAAAGATGGTAGGGTGGGTCGCTTTCGAGGTTTCTCTTCGCCTTATGTTGAAGTTTAATTAAACCGTTTAAAATGTGACGGCCAATGTCTCTTTTTTTTCTTATTGCGATTCTTGCTCTGCGTGTGGAAAGTCATTCCTTACAGCTAGCTGGAAAGGAATGTGCTCATTGTCTGAGATCGCGACGTCAAAATATATATATATATTATATAACGTGTGATTTGTCTGAAAGATGCCCGCTAAGTTTTCGCTTGAACACGGGCATCAAGCCAGTGTATCCGGAAAAAAGAAGAAGGCTTGCCGTCTTGCTAGGTGTCAGCAGAGAGCCCAGGCACAGATCTAACTGTGGATGGGTTGCTGACTTGTTTTGTGTCAAAATCCTGAGGGGGGTAATGGGTGGAGATTTTGTAACTTTGATTAGAGGAGAAAGCAATGCAAAGTCAAGGAATTTTTCCTGTGGGCTAGCCCAGCCAAATCAATGCTGTGACTGATAATCATAACACTACTAGCAGAGCTTGAGGGGATTGATTGACTAGTCGTAAGTGTCATTGAGGGTGAGTACTAATGCTCCTTTGACTTGGCTGTCAAGAGACCGAGGACAGGCACCTTGTATGAAATCCACACAGATACATATTTACTTGGAAAGTTAGAAAGGCTTTAATCGCAATGTCAGGCAAATTTGCTTTGTTACTATTAAGAATAAGAACTGAGAAATGATTTGTCAGTGTCTCGCATATAAATTACGATAAATCACGATATTTTGCTCAACTTCGTCCAATAAGTGTTAATTGTTTTGCTTAATTTGGAGATAGGGGCAACAGAGTCATGGTATTTCAACGAATATTTGCTGTCAAATAGAATTCCAAGATATTAAACTAGTTTTAACGCTCGTCTAGGCCGTTGACGGAGGTTGGGGTGTTGTTATCCCTAAAAAATCTACATATTATTAATTGTATAGCCATTCTTACGTTGAAAGGGACGAAAGATTACAAAGTTAGACTTTTTGGCGTTTAGGTTTAATTTGTTAATTCAGTGCAGATATATACAAATCTTACAGCGCCGCCTAGAACTAGTGCATTTCTCAAGATCTAGACTGAGTACTCTGGATAGCTTAAAAAGAGTTTTCAAGGTATGTAGAAGGAAACCGTCGTTGGGTCCACCTGAGTAATTGATACCCAAGACAGTCTTGCATTCTGGATACCACGCCGTGGATTCCTGATTCCAGGCACTGGATTCCGGATCTTTTGTAAGTGGACCTTGGATTTCAGACTGACTGAAGAGAGGGTATAAACGGACCCGGCCCGGTAATAAGATATCGACTGACTCTTTATTCTTTATTTAAGAAGCTTCCTGAACTTGTATTTGCGACGCTGATAGATAATTTACATGATTGACGATGATACTTCCTGACGATGATACTTGTCATGCATGCTTACAGGATGCATGGTTTTTGCAATCTACCTTCGTTTTGGAAGTAAGTACAGTAACTGTTGATTTAAATTATTATCTACGCTCTTTTGGTTCCTGCTGAAATTATTTTTCTAAATTAATCAAAAGTGTTCTTCGTGTTTTTAGAACGTTCAGATCAGGTGACTAAATAATGCAAAAGACCCATTCACAAAGACTGCGGAGAAGGTACCAAAATGTATAGGCAGAAATAGGGTTTTCAAGAAATACCCTTTGCCGACATAAGTTTTTTATTTCATCCCGCCATCCCTCTTGCTTGAAACAGGTCATCTAGATCCCGTGTCCAAAAATTCTTCTTTTTTGCATGACACGTCGCATTTTTTTAAAAAACCCGAGTATCAGAAGAAACGTTTTTCCGGGACCCTCCCATCCAAGTAAACTTTTCGTTAGATTGTATAAAACAGCATTCACGTATTGTCTGATTGTCTTGCCTTGACCGAGTTTACCTGGCTGGGCGAGCCAAAGTGTTATTTGTGTAGAGAGAAGTTGGACCTGCTAGCTAGGCGGGTGACCATACCATCGAAAAAGGGTAACCCTGCAATGCGAGTCACTCCTATAGTCGAGACTGCTTTTTGTCTCATGTAAGCGGTTCGCCAAATTTTGAAGGGAAACTCCTATACCCTCCAACCAGGTATGTTAACCGGTGAAGTGTTAACAACCCAGACTGTACTACACTGGAATTCGAATAAATGATTACAACCCCAACTGTTTTCAATGTAAATGAATACAGTATGTCTTAATGTTATACTTGTTTTTACAAATTACACTCTGACAGATCAGAGCTTGAAAAAGGGCTTTCGGTCCTACAATTAAGTGAATTTAGTACGAATTTTACGACTACGCCAAACGTCAAACTTTTCATGAGACCAGTCAAACTTAGTTAGTTAAGTTCATGAAACTAAAAAGTTCGACGTCTGGCTCATTTAAGTTCTTCTGAATGGATTTGCATCGTCCAACACGTTCTATCTGTCTGCTTCTGTTCAGGCGTCTGACTCAACAGACGATCTTACTCAGGGCCTGTTTACATGAAGGTGGGGGACCCCAGGTAGGTGAGGTAACACGTGGCGGGTTACCCCACCTAACATGTAAACGTGATCACATTAAAATGAGAGATTATATGGACAGGTGGGTTACCCTACCTAAGCGGGTTACCTCACCTTCCTGGGGTCTCCCACCTCCATGTAAACAGACCCTTACTTTAGGTCGACCTTGCTTAGTCCCTGAGGCCTCATGCCATTCCACGCGGTCAATGCGTTTCGGGTCACTTGGTCCGAGCGAAGAAGTTGTAAGTTTTTCTTTTACAACCAAATATAACAGCTTTTTTTTGCCCTACAAATAGCTCACTATCCAAAGACCTTGGGCGCTTTATTTCCGTTCATCCAAAACCTCTGGTTTGAGTTTTCAGCAGCTTCCTGTAGCGAGTGGAACAACAACAAAATTTCCAAAAAAGAGGACAACCACGCGAGGTATACTCAAGTTTTCGACTTTTTTTTCCCGGAAGTGTTCTTCCTTTTCAACTTTGCTCTCGGATTTTTTTAAGAATTTTCGTTTGAATGGTTCACATTTCGGAAATTCCACAGTTTCCGGAAATTCTGGAAACTTTTCTGTACTATTTGCCGCTGTTTCCAAATTTTCGAAAGTTTTGCTTGAATGGAAAGCGCCCCTGCATTTAATTTTTTGCAAATTTTAATTAACCTTGCAAGTCCCAAAAGCCCTCAGCTGAGGTTTGTGGTAAACAACCCTTGTTCTTGATACATAGACACGTGCAGTAGGAACCCAATCAAAATTTATTATGCAAATCAAAACCTTGCTCCGCGCCACATTCAAAAATTGATAACTGCGGTTCTGAAAGCTGGCGAAGGTTGCTCACGAAAGAAGAAACGAGACGCTCTCATATAAACTGGCTATCCGGTCCGTCTTTCTTACCTTAACTACAAGAATGATGACTATGAAAGCAGTCTGGGATGTTACAACCAGCGCACGAGGTAAATTACTTGTTAAAGTTCTCGTTAATTCGGTAGAAATTTGTATTCATGCCATTCCAGCTTAAAATTTAGTTATTTTGTTGTCGAACGTACTTGTTTTTAAGCAAACTTATAACTTGTTGTCAGAGGAGAAATAGAGAGTAGAAATGTAACAAAGTGCTCAAGCAAAATATATTTATTTAGTGCATGACTTTGGGTGCTCTGCGTAACTTGAACATGGTCATACACGTGGCCGTCACTAAAATACAAGCGAATTCAGTAAAGTAACCCAGCAATTCATGTCTTGCTCCTCTTTCAAATTCAACACCCCTTGATTCATGTTGGCAACTCAGAAAGGAACTCACAAAGCGACAAATTTGATTTATTTTTCCCGGTGTGAAACAGCGAGATTTTGTCCTGTAGAAAACCAAATGGTTAACTTGACCTTCACACTCGAACTAAATTATTAATTCTATGTAGAAACATTTATCAAAACTTGTAAACAGCAACCTATAAAGTTTGCAGAATTAATCAAGACATATTGAGAGAAATAAAATTGAATTGAAATGAAGTTAACATGGTAATGAGGTTACCGTGCCTTTAGATTATAACGATAGACTTGAGCTATTAGGGACCTTAAGCAAACACTTGAGGCGGTTAGGTGGAGGCGGCGATGGCCGCGCGGGAGTGGGTTGAGGCCGCCTCCTCTTGGCGCGAAATTAGAATATTTAAGCTGGCGTGGAAGCGGCGACGAGCTACGGCTGTTTTACCTTCACTTTAAGTGGTCCAATTTGACTTTGTTCGTGAATTTGACATGTCAAATGGCAACTTTTCGAGAAGTCCGAGACCTTCTAGCTTTCGCATGCTTTGAGGACATCATAGACGAGGACGAATTTCTGTTGTTGTGGGAACTTAACACGTCGAAAAATCTTGACTTTCCTTACGAAGACTACGGCCGATTTGACCTGGACGAGATGGACGACTCAGAGTGTGTAGCAGAGTTTAGAGTCAAGAAACACGACCTCCCGGACCTAGCTGCTGCCTTACAAATACCGAATCAGTTTGTGTGCCATCAGCGGTCAGTAGCCGATGGAATGGAGGGACTTTGTATGCTGCTCCGACGACTTTCATATCCCTGCAGATACTCAGACATGATAGCGCGCTTTGGTCGGCCGGTGCCTGTTATGAGCATGGTTACAAATACTGTGCTGGATTATATCTTTACCACCCACAGTCACAGGATACTACAATGGAACCAAGCTATTTTGCAACCGGCACAGCTTCAAACATATGCTGACACAGTCTCCTTAAAGGGAGCCGCATTGAATAATTGCTTCGGATTTATCGATGGAACTGTCCGGCCAATTTGCAGGCCCGGAGAGCACCAACGCGTGGTGTATAACGGCCATAAACGTGTCCATGCGCTTAAGTTTCAGTCACTTGCTCTTCCAAATGGACTTATCGCTAACATGTACGGCCCTGTTGGTAAGTAGATTTGGTACTCCAGTATCTTGTTTTTGAAAAGGCATATCCCCCTCTTTGTACAAAAAAATGCAGTACATATATAATTGGTAACAGAGGGAGCCCCCTGAAGCAAATCCTGGCTACATGATTGTTTTGAATGTCAGTCAACCAACTACTTTATTGTCATTTTTTTAAAGTCACATTTTTGCTCACCATTTTTTATGAAATAGTTTACAGCAAAACTTGGGTGTAGGTCATAACTGTTTCACCATGATTACAAAATCAAAACACTGTAAAATGTTCTCTTTTTTTGCAGAGGGAAGGCGGCATGACTCTAAGATTTTAGCCGACTCACAGTTACTGCCTCTCTTGAATCGCCATGCATTATCACCAGGGGGACAGCTTATGTGCATCTATGGCGACCCTGCCTATCCCATGAAGGCTCATCTGATCCAGCCATTTAGAGACAGGGTGTTGACCCCTCAGATGCAAGCATTCAATGTGTCCATGAGCAAAGTTAGAGAATCTGTAGAATGGTTGTTTAACGATGTAGCCACATCCTGGAAGTTTATAGATTTCAAGAAGAATTTAAAGATAGGACTTAGCAGTGTGGGGAGAATGTACTTGGTATGTGCCATTCTACGAAATGCTTTGACTTGTCTCTATGGAAACATGACATCAGAGTACTTTGATCTAGACCCACCAACTCTGCAGGACTATTTTATTTAGACCGACATGGATAAGAGATGTAATCTGATAAGAGTTGAACTGAAACAGACATTTAATAAATGCTTAGATAGCTCAGTGTAACAAGAAAAGAAATTCACATCTTATGACCACTCCCTCATTTTGAAGTGAAGCAGGGGCTGGTAGACTTGATGCATGCAAAATTAAACGACAATTCCCTGGTATAGACTAGAAAAACCAGTAAAATGTAACACAATACGAATCCCTTCGATTTAAACATGCGCATAGATAAAACTTAGAAACATCAACATCAGACCAACCCTAAATGACATTCAAAATAAAATAAGTTGGAACAAGCTCAGTTTGCATGTATAATCTGAACAACAGCCGATGAAGACAAGAAAAAAAGCATTTCAAAGGATTGTTCCGTTACTTGTCAGCAATTTTGTTCAAAATCTGTAGTATGGCTGCATTCTGGTTTTGCATCATGCTGAGCATATCTTGTTGAATCTTTGCCTGACGCTCTGCTTCAGCTGATCGAGCACCAATCTTCTCCCTGAGAAAATCAAGAGTTTCACTTCCACTTCTTCTCGACTTCTTAGCTATAGGCTCGGTCTTTTCTCCCGCGTTTCTTTTACTCGTTTCTCCGAGCTTTTCACAAGCTTTCCGCCTTATTTCTTCACCAATCGCTCGATCTGAATCAGCCTTTTCTTTGCTGGTGCAACCAAGGTCACTGGCCTCTGCCTCCTCCCATTTTTCTGATATCTCTTCCATCAGGATATCCATCTCGCTATCTTCGATTTCAACTCCACTCAGTTTCGCCTGATGTTTTCGTTTCGCCTTGAATTTGTCCAGCAGTAGTTTGAAATGTTCCTGTACTTGTTTCTTCTTCACCTGAAATTTCACAGAGGTTTCGTCATTCAGATGATCCGTGATGGCATTCCATACTTTTCCTCGATCTACAGTCCTTGGTTTAAACATCCATGGTTCTGAAGCTCTGACTTCCTTCGCTAGGATCAAATCGTGAGCTTCTGTCCATTCCATGATCGAGCTAGAAGAGAAAAAACAAAACCTTATTAAAAACAGGCTCACCTTTCGGGAATATTCCAAAGTTTAAGAGACAAATTAATCGGAAGAACAAAATAGCATTTTGTACAAGCGAGTACTTGCAATCTAAAGATTTTAAGTCTACAGGACGTAAACATCGCTCGAAACAATGTGAATCCCAGGAAACTCACCCATTTCTTTTGCTTTTTTCTCCTTCGCTGCGGGCTTCGCTCGCCATCGTTCTTCACTCTATAAATGTGAAGCGTGATTTTCGCTGTAAAGCAAAAGAAATATCAAATATTTTCAATTAAAATACAAGTATGATAATCAAAAAAACATTTCTTTGACTATATAGAGGAGTTTCCATGTCTGTTAGGTACTAAAAATCGGAAAATAAAGTGACCGTCTCTCGAGGCGGCCAAACTTACCTTTCTCGCCGCCGCCACTGTGAGTGGACGCGGGCAACACTCGACGTGATTATGCTAATTAGCTCGAGGGCGGGAAATTTTACTTCCGGTTGACCTCCACCTAGCCGCCTCCAGTCTTTGCTTAAGGCCTCTATTACGGAACTTAGCCACGAGTTTGTAAAATATTTTTTCTTCAACATTTTGTTTTTAACAGAATAAAGAAAAAGTATCGTGAATTCCTGAAGATGGGAAATGAGAGTCATCGTTTGAGCATTTAAATGGGGTAATTTCGAACTTCTTTTTTTAAACTGTTACGGTCGGCTTTCGCTTCTTCTAAACAAGTAGGAATAACTGAAATTTATTGAGGTCATTAACGGCTTTCTTGCGTTAGATGAGATTGCTTTTACATTCAAAAGGGGTCGTGTAAAAAACAAACCTTACTTAGCTAAATGAATAAAATCAATCGATGGACCAAGAGATGCATACATATATGCAACCTACAGTTTAGAATGATCATAAACAGTTAAGATTGATAATTAGGCACATTAGACTATTGATTATTTGATTGATGTTGAATCCAAGTGTGACCTACTTGCGATGTAGCCTTTTGAGTTTTTGATCAGTTTTCAGAGTTTCCATAATTTTTGAATAGATTTTGGATAAATTGCTCTAGCTTTGCTTTGAAACAAACAACTAAAAATATTAAACCTTGACTCGCACCTCATGTGATGTACATCATGCGCGAACTCTCGCGCGAACTCTCGGGTGACACAGTGCCTGACTAATATTCAAGAGACTATCCATTTAATTTTTAAGGGGAAGGGGGTGGTTGGGCAATTTCTTCCCTGGTATTTTTTTTTCAGCCGTTAGCATTTGTAGAAAGTTTTTTCGCAACATACCCCTCGCCGGAACCTTTCTTTTTTTAACATCCATGTTTTTCCATATATATCTTCTTACCGCAGCCAACTCTTCATGAGTAAATAATACAAAGTCAGAGTCATCGCAATTCGTACGGCGACACTTGTTCTATTATAACTGGTTCCAGAACAATTCATCAAAACGTGCTCCGAACTTTCCACAAGTTGCAAGTAATTTTTTTAGCCAAGCCACTCTTACTTTACATTAACATTGGAACTACTTGCGCGCTACGTTTTCTAATAAAATCGTTGTTGAAACAAGACTTGAAATAAACTAAACTATAGACAATAAACTATAGTATTCGCCTGAAAATGATATTAAGAGGACAATCCTTATCTAGCGCGGCGAATAAACTAACAAGGACTTAAAAATAAAAGTACTAAGTAAGAACAGAATAAAAAGGGTTTGAATGAAAATGTACAAAGAATTTATTTGGGGAAGACAGGGGGTAGGTGCTCGGGAGAATAGGAGGCTGGAGGGGTTACCATGCTTCCTTGTGCCCGATTTTTTTTCCTACTTTTCTTGTGCATGAGATCCCTTTTTTCCCTAAATGAGCCATTTACTACTATTAACTCAGCTTCTCATCACTTCAACTTTCAGCACTCAGACCAGACCATTTTCCTCAGACAGACCTCCAGAGTAGATCACCACACCATACCTGACCTCCACAACAGTCAATCAGATCCGCCTCAGGTCAGACCACCATATCCCAGTACCACATCAGACCATCCTCAGACCCGACAACCAAATCAGACTATAGATCATACCGTCACCACCATACCAGACCAACAGATCAGATCATCTCAAAAGACCACCATCCTTGACTAATCAGCTTCAAATCACCCCAGAATAACCAGTCTCTTGGAATGGTACAGGTTAGGTGCATTCCTTGTGGGTTGGGTCAAGGGGGGTATATAGAACTCTGGATGAACCTTGCAAGCATACTTTCCACACACGTTCGGCCTAAAGTTTCTAAGTTTTCTTTCGGCTTTACTTTACTAATTGTAGGCAGATTAGCTAGTGGGGCTCCCCGGGCTGGTAAGGACCTCCCCTGCCTTTTTCATAAGTTGGGTTCCTTTGCAGGTGTTCGGTCAACGATAAGAATTCGGTTTTTAGGATTGATTCGGCTCGGCTTCGCCTTTTTGCGCCTTTTTTGGATGTACTTCACCGCCACTGCCGCCGTTGTTGTTCCCTTCGTCATCGTCGTCGTCTTCACAACAACCTCCCGCTTAGCTGCGCCAAATAAAATTGATCTATCACACTTCACTTGAAAGTCCATGGGCTGGTCAAGTGAAGCTATCACTCGTAAGGTTCACCCAGAAAATGATTATTCTAATACATCACTTAGTAAACTAGAGACTTCAGGTTATTCAGCTGCAGTGAGAGGGCCTCATTTGGTCATCACTCACAAGCTTAATGGTCTCTCTGGTTACAGGTAGATAGTCAGTTTAGCCTCGCAAATTCTGGTCCGCTACTTTCAAATTGACTTTTGATGTTATACAGTACGAGTGTGAAGTGAAATCTGTTGATGCGCATTTCCAGACTTCGAACTTGTGATGGTAGCCAGTTGACAGGTTTAGTCGTACAAGAAAGGTAATCTGCGACCAGGTCAGTGTTTCTTCAGCGAAGAGCCAACATCTTGTAGCAGATTATCAGGGAAAAATGGGACAATCCACACACCATAGACTAGATCGTTTACAAATCGTAAGCGTAGGAAGTCTTCGAGACCAATCTACGACGCAGTTCCATCGTTGGAGGAGCACGTACAAGCTGATATACTTTTAGAAGAGTTAGTAGCCTTCCAAGTAATCACGAGAATGCTGTTAGGCCGAATATTTCGGGGACACACATGTGAAGGCCCACCATACCTTTATGTGCGTGTCCCTGAATGACATTCAGGTGAAAACATCGAAGGTTATAGATAGTCTTTCATAAGCAACACGGAAGTAGCAGGAGAGGATACTCTAGCGTGGCATTGTTGATACTAAGACGATCTGGTTTGTCTTTCTGTTAATTTTGCCTCGCTGGAGGGTTTTCTTCTTAGGAAGTCCTGCATTGCACTACGCAGGCACAGATCGTCTACAAATGGTAGGCGTATGTAGTCTTCACGTCGACCGTTCGTGGATATTAGTTTATTCTCCTTCCTGGAGTCATCAGCAATGCTCTACCTCCAACAGCTCTTGAAGTGCGTCATATCTACGATACTTGAATTGAATCCTATACAGCCACTCTTGAGTGATATTTCCTTTGTATACCTTAGAAATGTGAATAAAATGAATTTTATTGACTTGTGTTGAATTGAATTGTATTAAATCATGGGTCCAGTGCTACATCAAAGGAAGAGGCCAGCCGAAGAAAGAAGAACAAAGAACTTCAAGGGCCATAGAAAGATAGTCCAGTTACTTATTAAGTAGACGAGGTAGCTGCCTTTGCGGCGATGAGTGGAGAAGGAGAATCGTGTAGAACTAAACCGAAGAAAACGATCATGATGACGATGATGACGACGATTGTGATGATGACGACCACGATGATGGTGATGATCGTTTACACTATGACGTCAGTCTGCTTTTACCAAAATTATTTTCGTTTCCGTCGGTTAAGCTAATATTTGAACTATAGGAAATTACCCTGGAATTATTAGACTTGCTGTTTTGCAAACAGAAGCCCATGACATCGTAGTGTAAACGACTTCATGATAGGGAGGCAAGGTATAGACAGAGGAGACAGCATATAGCAATAACTTTAAAGAGCTGTATTAACTAACGTTGGTATTCATAATTAAGGCCCTATATTTCCCCTCTCCTAGCTAGTGGGAGGAAATTTTTTAAAATTTAAAACGAATCTGACGAATTAAACAAATTTTCAGTCTTGAATTCAGCAACTAGGAAACGCAATTCTGAAAATTGTTCAGCGGAGAAGCGATTGAATCGTATCCTTATATGGAATTCCCTGCTCGGCAGTTGTTGTTTTTGTCACATACTTCAATGTTAGTTGAGACAGCTACTAATATTTAATACAGTAACTTTTAATTGGCCGGCCGGACGTCATCTTTGGAGCAACTCATCATAGACAACGTATATTTTTTGGATTATCTACGCCTTGGTCTGTTGGATTGTGAGTCCCAGTGTCCTTGGTCCTTTGGTGGAGGAACATGACGACAGAGTGCAGCATCCCATATAAGGTAGGGCTGATCGATGTTGGTACAAAGTTTGCACAAGGCAGGCTCGCTTAATATGCGCTTGGTCTTCAATAGCGAGCAACAAATTGAATTCCACGACAGGCAACGATGTTTTTAAAACAACCGAAGGTTCACGGCGTAGTTAATGCAAACAATGTACCACATCAATCAGCCCAAGTAATATTTTTGCTTGGCACAAGGTATGTGGAATTTTTTCTTGTTTAATACGATTAGATTTTCGGTTCGGTCCGTTCGGCTTGTTTACGGTTTTCGATTCGACTTTCGATCTGATTTCGGATTCGGCTTCAAAAATGTGAAGGCTTGGTATCGACGATGTTTCGATAGCAAGCCGCAAAATATCCCTGCGTTCCGTTCGGGGGACCCTGGTGTGTTTCATTCGGGGTGTCAACGTTTATGGACACATGTCACACTCCTCGGTTTTCTCCAGACGCCAAATTCTTGTAGGAGCGCACCCCATCTATATATATCACTTAATATTTGTAATCGACGAACTGAATTCAATAAAAACACTTTGCCTAATGTGTTATCTGTGTGATTTTTTCTTTTAAGGTTAATGCTAAATCTATAGGGTGCTTACTTATAGATACTAATGATGATTTGATTTGCAGGGATATCACGTATTCTAAATGCATGATACTTGCTGTAATAACGTTAATAAAAAAATAAAACAAATAAAAAAGCAGAGTTGTGAATGTGATGACTTTTAACCCGAATATAAATACGCATATTGAATGACATTAAGGGTCGCATCTGTGTGTTCTACACTCCTAGGTTTTCCCCGGACGCCAAATTCTTGTAGGAGCGCACCCCATCTACATAAACCACTTAATTTTTGTAATCGACGAACTGAATTTAATAAAAACACTTTGCCTAATGTGTTGTCTGTGTGGTTTTTTCTAAATCTATAGATAGTGTGGTTACTTATAGGTACTAATGATGATTTGATTTGCAGGGTTATCACGTATTATTCAGTCATAAATAATACTTGCTGTAATAACGTCAATAAAAAATAAAACAAATAAAAAAGCAGAGTTGTGAGTGTGATGTCTTTTAACACAAATACGCATATTGAATTACAGTAAGTGTCGCATCTGTGTGTTCAAAAGTAAACAAACAAATAACTAATTTTTCATTTCAGCTGCGTTGGAAATCACATATTTCCCGTTTTTTGAACTTTTTCAAGAGTGAATGGAGACACATCTTTTTGGGCGCACCCTCTCAAGATCGGAAATGGATTTTGCTTTCTACACTTTCTCTACTTTTTGGATGCGTTCTTGAAGAAACGCATGACACCAACAGACAGTGAACTATATCAAAGTCGGAAGTCAAGTGCTGAATGGAGGGCAGAAACTGATTCGTAATTTGTAATTAAGTTGTACGTAATTAAAAGTTGATGAATAATAAAGTTGAGCAGTAGAAGAATTCATCAACTCGTTCTTTCCTTTTAACCAGTACTAAATAATCTAAATATGTTGTTTCTTGTTGCAACGGAGTTGTTTTTCAGGAATTATAAAGATTGATCAACACATTAACGATTGAACAGTGTATATTTTCTATTAAAGCGATAAGTAATTTAACAAGTTTTATTTCAGGAACTTTGGACATCATCTTTTTAAACATTTTTTCCCTCGAACATCGCCATCTCCCAGACGTCTTTTTTGGGGGGGGGCGCTCTCTCAAGACCGAGCACGTGACCGTTTGACGTACCCTACCGAAAAGCTCGTTTTAGAAGTACTTTTGACTGCGTTCTTGAAGAAACGCATGGCGACGCTAATACGACTGAAAACAACGCCAAGTTCTAAAAGGTAAGCTATGCAGATATTTGTTTCTTTTTACAGTTGTTTTAACTGTTAGATTATGTTCTTTTTGTTTCAGATTTAGTGACTGAAGTAAGAGTTTAACAACGCCAAGAGGTAAGGAAGAAAGAAACTAACCCAGATAAAACGGACCTTGAGTATACAAAATAGGATTTTGCTGATAGATGCACTTATCCTCAGATAATGCTGAAGCTTGTTCATTCAGACTTTAGTGGGATTCAAACCCACGATCTTTGTTTAGTTACTGGTACGCCTAGTCTACCAAAGAGAGCAATTTAAAAGATGTAGGATCCAAAGCGGTGCCCTGAATTTGTTTGGTGACAGCTGACAAAAATTGATTGGATGTCAGCGGTCAATGCATTCCATTTTAAACTGTACAGTAAAGGTGGTGTCTTAATATTTTTAATATTCTGTTTTTAAGAAGTATCTCATTTAGGTCAAAGAGGCTCAGCCGTGTTATGGCAGTTCTGATCTCCCATCAGCATTGATCTGTAACCTGGAAGTGCCAAAATATGTGCCATTCCAGAAGTTGCGTCCAACACGTAGGTAGACGTGGTCTTTACGTAACATTGAGCTGCCTAGCAACGAAGCAGTCTGAACTCGTAGCCCTACATACAAGATACAAAGTATGTATTAGAAAGGTTAAAAATGTTCCCTCAAAATATTGTAAAACGACTGAAAAATCCTTTGATTATTATATCAATCCATAACTTTAATTTCAATGATCATTCTACTGAGAGTCTGCAAAGATGAATTTCGTGTTTAAATGAAATGGAAATTCTACAGGCCATGTCTGGAACAGAGGTTATATACTGAATACTTTGTAGACAAAAAATACAAGGAGAAACGAACATCAAAAGATTAAAGGCGGGGTTAATATCAGCTTTCAGTTGTAATAACCTAGGGGAGGGTCTTGCTTGCATTCTAAATCCATTTTGTTGAGAAACCTTGCATTTAGGTCAGAAAATCCCTGATGTCAGTGAGCAGAAGAGCAACACGGAAGTCTCTTCAACTGTTACGTGTTGATTTGAACGAGCCCGCATGGTGGACCATAGGTAAGTCACAGGAAGTCACAGTCTCAGGAAAAAAAGTCTACGAATACGTTAAAAAATATATCAGGAAAGCAAATTTATAACAAGAAAAACACTTCGCCTCTAAAGTCGCAAGAAATTGAAACCGAATGGGATCGTTAAGTGATGAGGACGCGCCTGTAGTTTCATCCGTATAGTTAAAGTGGCTTTTCAATATACAAATGTGTTGCACATCAGAACACATCCTTCCTTTTAATGGACTTCTTATCCATTTATGTTGCTTGATTTACGAGGTGTTCGTGGAATTCAAACCCAGGCCTACTAAGCATGAGCGAAATATTTAATAGGTTTTCATTTGCTTGTTCTTGACATATATTTTATTCAGATTCGAAAGATTGCATATTTTGTGGCACCTTGTCTGGCGAGCCATCACTAGTCGTTAAGGCCTAGCCTGGGATTTGAAAATGGTGTGTGTGTGATCTTGTTCAACTCGGCAGAGGCAAGTACAAGATTAGAGAATTATTTAATACCTAAAAACTTGGGTAAAAAGAAATTAGGCTCGGATGGTAACTTTTCGCAGAAAATTCGTAAAAAGTTTGTATGAAATTAAATGGACTGAGCATGTGTTAAAACTGCAAAATCGAGTTGAAGAAATGGGGCGAGGGGGGGGGGGGGGGGGGGGGAGCTCGAGCTTTTTCTGTCAAAGCTTCACTGATTTTCCTTGCAGTCTTCTAGAGAGGTGTAGGAACTTTTGTTGAGGCACCGTCATGAGTAGAGGGTTGGACAAACGAGTGACACCCATTGTATTGATTATGATGATTATTTTGCTGATGACGACGATGATGATAAAGACGACGATAATGCAACGATGATGTAACGAGCAAACGATGACTATGGTCATGATCATGAAGATCAATGAATCTATGACCTTCTTTAAACAGGTGAAACGTACATTGAATTTTTAACTAGAAATACGTGTAACGCAGAACCTCGTTGGGCTCAGGGCATCCTCTTTCCCAATAGCCTCCCCCGCAGACATTCTTAGTGGTTCGTCACGCAATCATTCCTCTCCCCAATGATTGCGTGACGAACCACTAAGAATGTCTGCGGGGGAGGCTACTTTCCCAAGAAACTCTCGGGAGACGAGTAGGAGAAGAGCCTGTGAACGAGGTTGGGCTGGGGGCTGGAAGGTCCTAAGGGATGAGAGGGCGGAGAGAAATAGAGTAAATTGTCCAGTTAAATACGTAAAGTAACACAACAGCAGAGGCAAAAGGAACTTGAGTTTTTCCCGATAGTTCGAAGGGTCTTGTCGTTCTTTTCGGAGAATTCAAAGGCAATTAGGGATAAACTAAAAATAATAACATGCAAATGAAGCACATGAAAGACTCATTTGAAGCACAAAAGAAAAAATGGCAAAAAAAAATTAATGTAGATAAATGCAACAAAAATAAAAACAAGAAATGAATTAAAGAAATAAAAACTGTATTGAAAGATAAAATAAAATATTAACATTTAATCAATATAAAAAAATATTAATTTGAAATTAAAGTCCAATAAATAATGTAATGATAAAAATAATAAAAATAATGATTACTATTACGATATACGTGATTGATTTTTGAAGACGTAGCTGCAACGACTAATTGAAGCAGTCACGTTACAAAAATCAACACGCTCTATTTTAGAGTTCCTTTTTGTTGCATTATTTCGATTTATTTGCCTTTTTGTCTTATCCGTTTTTGCATAAATATTATTTTTAAGTTTTATCCCTATTGAGCTACATTGTTTTGAGTTCAAAACCAGCTTAATGTATCAAATTGTACCGCTTTCATGGTATCATGGGTATATGAGAACTACCTGACAATCTGAAATACCTGGAAACGTCAAGTTCTCCTTTGCCGGCTTGGCTGTTTTGTTATAATGAAATTGTAGTTGATTATATACACACTTGACGAAGGAGTGAGGGAAAACTCAGCTTTGATAATAAGTTCAGTTAAACGCGTGGTCTTGATTTTGTTTTGGAGAAATTTAGTAGCAGAGAACGTTGACAAGCCTCGCAGCCTGATGAGGCACCAAGATGTAAAGTGGTCTACACCGTTGGTGACAGACGCCTGTTACATGGATGATGATAAAGATGATGACGACAATGATGATGATGATGATGATGCTAACGATGACGACGACGACGATGATGATGATGACGATGACTATGACGATGCTGCTGATGATGAGGAGGACGACGACGACAATGATGATGATGATAATTATTTTTACGATGGTGATGATGACGATGATGCTGCTGATGACGACGATAGTGAGGATGATGATAATGCTGACGATGATCTTGAAGACAATTATGATAATCATGATGCAGACGACAAAGATGATTATCATGATGATGATGATGACATTCTTAAGCCGATGAAGAAAAGCCCAAAGCCCATTGAGTCTTTTACTGGTGACTATCACAAAACTATGCTAAGCACCAAGTGCCCGTGAAGAGTCATGTCCTTCTTATGGAGAGCCAAATAAAGGTAACGACCAACCATCTGTTATACCTACAATCATCGTCAAAAGTGTTGGAAAGGCTGCTACTTTTTACCTCTTTTTTTGCCCTTCTTTGCCCCTTCCCTGGCCCAATGTTAAGCAAAACATTAGTGTTTGTGCCGGTAGTTGTTCTGTTATATCCCAACATTGAATACGGGGGGGTGGGAGGATGGAGAATATTTAGCAAAAGAGAAAGACTACGGTTAAGTTGTACAACCTTTCCAACTACTTTTGTTTGGGATTGTAGCTTACTGTCTTATGGAGGTGTCCGTCAAGTGAGAATCCACCGGTAATTTAAGTAATGATCCGGGTAAAGATGGAAAGCAATTTCTTTTATGCGGCAACGTCCTCTCCCCACATATGCATGTTGTCATTTTTACACAGAGAATGCGAAAACCTACAGAAAGGCCGTTTACTCAATAAAATGTAGCTTAACTTCATTTTAAAAGGTTTTTTTTGTGTGTTACTAGGTTTTCATAAGAGCTGCAAACAATAGCCGAGGAAAGTTTACAGTTTTACGTGTTCCCCACATAGGATTTCTGTGTTATTCAGACTGAGACGAGATTTTGTTATATGGAAGTTGGTTGAAAAAGTGCAGGTGAATATATATACTGCTTTATGAAGTTTTCTGATCTTAACTTTTGCTGTTCAAGCCAATCACAAGTATAGATTGAAGATATAATAGTAAAGTTACCACCTTCTTGCATTCTTGACATGTTCATAGCCGTTGTTGCTTTTCTTCTTATCTGGAATGTTTCTTAATTGTCGCTTATTGTTGCAAAAAAAAAAATACAAAGGAAAGTAGGCATCGATTGTACCTTTCTTAATGACAAAATAAAGGCCAAATATTCTTAAATACACAACTAAAATACTCTTACGCTCAGCAGCAGGGAAATAAACCTAGGAGTTCCTTATTTAAAAATTAAACAATAAGGGTATCTTCTGCTTTTGTTCTAACAGCTTCCAGAAAAAGAGTGCAATTGGGTGTGGTCCATATTTATATCATATCGGAGGATGGGTGTGAATGTATGCTGCCCTACTACCCATCACGCAGCACGAGGAACCAAGCGAAGATCAACTTTAAACTTGCATTACAAAAGACTTCATTATATTGGAGTAGGATACATGATTAAACAGAAAAGATTCGCTTGGTACCCTTGATGATGTAAAGGAATATTTAAAAGCTATTTTCACTGAATTTTTACAAATGACAAAACTTTTTTCGCGAGCATTTGTTGTTTCAGTCTAATATCAAAATTATCCGCAATTCGGCTACAACTTGGAACTTCTGAATTCTTCTTAATTAATGCCACAAACGCTGATTTAATTTATAGGCTAAGCTTAACATGTAACATAAACAGCAATAACCTTTTTTAATGCATGAAGATTTTCAGAGGTTCCGAGGTCCGAGGAAACGTTTTTTCCTTGTCTTAATTTTTCAGTGCAAAAAAAATTAAAGCGTTATAGCGACTGAGTCAGTGAAAGGTAGGAAGATACCTAGTTCTTGCTATTCTAGAGTCAGCCTCGTCGACTTGACTCCGATGAAAATTTTATTGTTTTCTTTTTTTAACTTTAAGCTAAACTGAGAGATAACTGTTTAATATTCACCTTAAGTTCTTTTTTTCTCGCATTTGTAGACAAGACAAGACAAGACAATGTTTTATTTGGAGTCTTATACAGTCCTATGTATTTCGACTCAATCCAAATAATTTAAAATTATAACACAAATTGCACACTAGTGGAACTATAGTCAATGTTAACCTAGTTAACCTAAACAACTAATGATCTTCTTTTCTCACAGCAGTCGAATACGTATTTTGCAATTAACTTTTGCACTGGTTTGTTCTTGCTCGGCGGGTTTATTAACAACAGAAAAACATCATCTGGTGCCATTCTGTTTACTGATATTCTGTATTCTTTGTTTAAGCATACAAATAAAGTACTTCTTTTTTCTTGATACGCAGGGCACAGAGTTAAAAAGTGTATTTCATCTTCTACGTCTTTTTTACAGATAGGACAGATCCTCTCTTCCGGTTTCTTATAAGGTCTTACATACCGACCTGTCTCTATCGCCAATTTGTGATTACTTAGACGGTAGGAGGCCTTAAAACCCCAAAGGCAGCATTGTAGCACTGGTCGGGGTTACACTGTCCTTATTTTTCCAAAATTGTTTTTTGGGGCTTTCGTGTGCGGCTGTGGTGTATTAACTCGTATACTTTTAGATACATTTAGCGATGTATTACTTATTAGTGTATAGTTTGAAGTCATGTTTTGTATTTTTGAAAGAATGGGATTATAAACCACGATGCAGATTCCTGTCCACAAAAGAGACTAAAACAGCTGAAAATGTGCTTGAAAGTTTAATTAACTACGGGAAATAATAATCAAAACGAGTCTCAACAAAGATTCTTATTTGCTTTTTCCAAGTGGCTCGTCCTCTAAGGGAAATGCGGGAGCTTTAAGGCCACGTTATTCCTTGCGGCCTTTGGTCCGCCGTTCGTCTTGTCCACTATTAAAGAACTAAATGCTTTTAACTTAGAACTAACGACCTCCTTTAGCTCAATGAAACGGGTAAACAAGTAATAAAATTTGCCAATACGAGTAATCGCGGTCGAGTTTGTTTATTCTATCAAAACGAGACGACGATTTCATAGTCACGCAAAATGTACGTATCGAGTTTTGGCAAGATTTACGTTTAACTTATTACTGTACAGTTTTCCATGAGGACATCTACGGTCGCTACTGCATACAAAAACGTAATAATGATCACTTCCACCCATATTTTGACATTATCGTCTTCAAAATTAAAAGGTCTTCATTTACTGTTGTCTAGAATAAACAAACTCAACCGCGATTTCTTCCATTGGGTTTTTTTTTTCACTTGTTTACCCCCTGAGAAACCACGTCCCATCAGTCCTTAAGCGCGTGCAAAGATGGCGGGTATCGCAAATAAGGGCTATTAAGGTCCCTGTGGTGAGGGCCCGGGGGCTGCCCGTAGATCTGTCATTGTATGTTATTTACAGTTGGCAAATTAATAACTGACAAACACATGCAATGAACATGAGCCTTTTTTTTCTCCATTTTTCTCTTTATTCACTTTCTTTTTCATCGAGGCACAAGGAATACAAACACTTTTAGAAAGTTAAGCCTACAACAACACCTCCAACTTTAAAATTTTACAGCCTCGAGATTTCACCTAGAAGGGTGCACTTCAATGTTGCCTCATCGCAAGCAGACTGCCAAGACATCTGCCTCTTCAACATTGCCTGAAATTAGGAAAAACGTATTGTACATCTCAAGACTGACACAGGAATAACCACAGAGCGAGAAAAGAAAGGAGCTGCACCGTACATTTCTTAATAAAAAGAGTATTCTTTTTTTGGAGGAAACGTTAAGGGTGTTTATGAAAGGTGAAATGGATGATGGGAAGGAAATAGACAAGAAGACTTCATTCTTTATCCTGATGAACGTAATGTGCAGTCTTTTTTTAGCAGACTCTCTGCTTGGCTTGGTGCAGAATCAATAGGATACACCACAAAATACAAAGCACTCGCTCGACTGCAGGGTATTTGACAAATTATAAACGTCTCGATAACCGACTATTCCAAATGTATTTATAGAGGAGAGAGAAAATTTTATCCTAATAGTGGAGCATTTGGCTCAATTCACAGCCTGGTCTGGTCAAGCAAACTTTCGTTAATCAAACTCAATCAAACTCCAATTTATTCGTTCAATTCACTTGTATTGAGTTCGATAATCGATCACAATCGAACCATTGTCTCCCTTCCTCGGCACTCTGGCTATTTCCAATGAGCTTGCTTGGTACTGGGGATGGAGGGCCAGGTAGGTATGCAGATTATCAGGATACCAGGACCCTGGATTTTTATTTATGATTAACTCACCATATTGGTTCCAGTTGGTAAGACCAGACAGCTTGTTGTAAAGTATTACATTCTCACGAGGCCGGAAACGCTTTTCCTTATCGCTGTCTGGGGGCACATGCAGCATCTTTAGGACATCCAGCATAGACACTGTTAATGAAGAAGTGACGGCCGTTGCCTGGGTCTTCATGGATTGAAAAGTAGTTGTTTGGCTGAGTCTTCATGTCAGTCCAGTAGCTCTGATCAGTCTGCATGAGCTCTGAATATTATTCCACGATCACGCAACCCACCGTCTGAAAAAGAAACACTTCTCACGGGGTTTCAAATACATATAAAGGTTAAAAAACCTGACACGAATCTAATCATGGCTGCTAACAACTTTTGCAGATAAAAAAATTGAAGCAGTAGAAGGGAGCGTGACGGCTTCCAAACACTTACCCATACATCTTTTCTTCAGTGGACGACTTTAATGACGTAGTATCGGTGCTACCATGTAGCCCGACTAATAAAGACAGGTAGAATCTTTGTGGCTATACGAAAAAGGCTGATCGAGAGTAGCAACTCAAGGAGTCCTTAGTGGCTTTTTGAATCTCATTGTAGTCGAGCCCGCAACATTAAAAAGGCGGCTACTATTGCAAATTGATTTTTGTCAAAAACGGCGCACTTTTCAGTTTAATGAATTTCTTTGAGCATTCTGTATAAATTACATTACTCATAATTATGTCATTCCGTAAGCCATGCCCCATGCCATTCCGCAAACGCATTCCTCCTTTTACTCTCACCACGCTGAAACTTAGTAGAAAGACAAAAAACAACACCAGTTACATGTATTTCGTACTTTATTGAGGAATATTACCCCCTCGAGTATATAAAAGATCTATTTCCCCTACAACTTAACCCCTCATACTACGCTTGAGCAACCTGTAGCTCGAGGTGCAAAAGATACAGTTTGTTTCGAAGTGTGGATCCGTTGGTTTGTATGCTCCTGTGGTGCAACAGGCAAAACTGCCCTAAGTACAATGATACATATTTTTTTCCCCAGTTGCCCGAAAAAATGACTTTTCTTAGAGGGCAAAAGCAGCACCTTCAGCACAGGTTTTGTTTCCCGACAGTTATTTACGCATTTGTTTTATAAACAGTGATGTCAAGTATTGAACAGGTCTGCACAAATCGCCAGCCGCCGTCCGTTAACTGTGGACGATCGAACAGCAGTCTACAGGACACTATACCTTATTCAAGAGTTTGTACCAATAGTCGGAGAACAGCAGCTATCAGTGTTGAAAAAGTGACAGTAACTATGCCTTATTCTTAAAAAAATTATTTATCTGTTAATAATTATTCTTTAATTATTTCCCTAACTACAAACCGAAATCCCGACTTCAACCAGGCAAAAGTACACTACTCAGAAAAAAAGAAGAAAATGTGCATCTGGCCAAGTATACATTAGATGGAATACTTACATTCTGCATTTTCCTGTTTGAGCTAGTTGTCGTTTACATATTCTCTTTTTAATTAATATTGACTTTCATTACCATGTCTCTGTATCACTGCAGACATAATTTGATCCTATATTTCGCGTTGTATGTTTTTGTTCTCTATTCCGGTTCCTGTTACCGTTCCCGTTCAGGTCTTGTTCCGGTTTCAATTCCGGCCTTAGCTTCTTGGTTTAAATGTACCGACTGGAGTCTAGCCTTAAGGGATGAGTATCAAATCTAATTAGGGTACCGTTGACGGCTTCGCCTCCGCAGTTGTCCCTTTCGTAAACGGTCGCTACCATTTTTACGGCACTTCAAAGATTTTTCACCCGTAACTGAGAGTGTTTCTATGAAAAAGAAAATCATAACGTAGGGTCAAACCAGAACTCGAACTCTGACCCTTCGTATCCTAATTTCTCTCCCTTACCACTACAATACCACACCAAACAGCCAAAATTCCGAAAAATTTTAAGTAAATGCAGTCACAAACTGTCTTTCTAAACTGTTACAACAATAACAGGTGACTCTAGCCCTTTTGGTAAATTTTAACGAAACTTCAACTTTGGTTCAAACGTCGTTCTTTGAGGGTCTCAATGGGGTGGTGTCTTTTACGGTTATCGGCTAAAATTTTGGCTCTTTTACGGCTATTGGTTGAATCTTTTTAGTCACGGTTAACAAAAAAGTTAAAGATTAATTTATTTTGTTTCAAAGAGTTACACATTAATAAACCTGTATTTTTGGTATTTTCAAAGCAAAATAAAAGTCTTGGAATCATCTCGGGACAAAATGAAGTTATTCCTTTGAAAAATTTTAACATTTGATAGATCATACCGTTTTATACCATTTCTAATAGTATTTTACGCATAGGAATGTCAATGGTCAATTTAAAAATAAACTTTGTGAAAAAGCAAATTAAAGCAGACACGAAAAACACCCAACTCAAGGCCAGGGCGCGACGACAGAAATGGCCGTTTTCATACTAGAGACGGATTATTCGTGTGAGATGGGTCATCTGTTTGATAATTCGCATCAGTTAGGTAGTACGTCTTAATATGAAAACGGAATGGTTTGAAATTTGAATGAACAATCCTCATGACTTTATCCGTCAATTTCCACGGACAGTTTATCCGGTTCACATTATCCGTTTCAGGTAGCCTATGTACAGCCACCCCCTCCCCTCAGAAAAAAATCGAAGAAGGGGTGTATGTGAGGGAGGGAGGCGACTGTATACAGGCCAGTCTCAGACGGATAATCCATTTCTAGCTCTAGTTTGAAAACGGCCAGTAAAAAAAATTCCCGTGTCCAGTTTTTTTAACGATAGCGAAGGACTGTACAGAACGACTGTCTGCCGTTGGCTTGTCCATAGGCCTCGTTATTCCGCGAGGCTAATGTGTTTCGGGTCACGTGGTCCGAGCGAGTTTTTTCTCAGATACGCCACAGAAATACCTTGACCAAGAATGCGTGGGAAGACGCCGAACAGGGACTAAGCGGCAATGTGTACCGTGGCGTCATAGAAAAGCAGGGAATTGTTACAGGGATTGTTGTTCATCGGCAACGTGTTTTACAAACAGTGACATCTCAGGGTGTTGTTTCACTAGTATTTCGAAGGCATGACCTCCTGAAAATCGCAAATTTTAATCCCCAGCAAGAAGCGAGTTTTTCGCTATGGGAAAAATTAGTCCTTCGTGAGAGTGGCGGAAATTGAGCCTAGGTCTAGGTCACAACTTAAAAGCGCTTGGCCTGACGTGCGAACGGAGTCAAAGTAGCCGGGAAATAAATGACGCAACCAAAAGCGAGTTTAGCACCTTCCTCAAAATGAACAATTCCAGGGAACAATTTCTTTTACGGTTAACTCTTTTTTACCTTACTTAAGGCTGGTTTTCACTAGCGACGGAGTCGGAGTCGGAGTCGTAATCAGAAGCGTTGAGCTTATGATCTGGTGAAAACAGCGTTCCGATTCCGCTTACGACTCCGTCGCTTACGTTCCGCTTATGATCTAGCGAAAACCAGATTGTCGGAGTCGGAAGCAGAGGCAGAAGAACCAAATCAATCACAAAGCGTGGGAACGTGCATTCTGATTGGCTTATCCTTCCGCTTCTGCTTCCGACTCCAACAATCTAGTTTTCACTAGATTATAAGCGGAACGTAAGCGACGGAGTCGTAAGCGGAGTCGGAAGAAAATGGAAACGATCTGATTCTTCTGACTCCGATTCCGTCGCGCTTATGACTCCGCTTACGACTCCGATTTTGGATTTTCACCAGGTCATAAGCGCCCTTATGACTCCGACTCCGTCGCTAGTGAAAACCAGCCTTTACGGCTAACGGTTAAAATTTTTCAATTTTTACGGCTAACAACTAAATTTTTGGCCGTTTTACGCCTATCGGTTAACCCCATTAAGACCCTCTTCTCTCTAACTCTATTCGAAAACGTATTTTTTGCCTTTTTGTAACTTAACCCAGGGAATATATTACATCCATCATGACTAAAGGCTTGGTTACTAATGGTGGCATCGACCGTTAAAAATGGCAAAGACCGTTTACAAAAGGGAAATAGACGTCGCCTCCTCCGCAAACCACTATAAACCCCAACGCCCTCCCCCTTGGTACAATTGAAACCACGATGGCCTCCCAAAACGATAAGCACTCGGTCTTGACAATCTTAAGCCTGGTTTTCTTATGTCGAGAAAATCCCAGATGACCGGGGCTTTTACTGTTCCCGACCGTCCCAGATTTTGCCGACTAATGAAAACTCGAAACTTAGATATCCCCGATCGTCTGGGAAAGTCGGTGACAAAGCTGGAAAATCGAGAGCGTTTCTATTTTCCCGACGCGTCTCAGATTTCACCGACTTTTCTGCGATTGTTGGTGATCATTCCGACAAATGAAAACTAAAATTTTTACTACTGGGGATGTCGGCGGTGGATTTTGGTTATTGCCATCAACTAAATTCCTGGGCTCCAGTCCCCCTATCACAAATTTCGGTACAAATGTCCATTTTGGACCCACTATCCATTTCCTGCCAAATTCAATACTGGGAGAATCTGGGACAGACTTCAGGCGATTATAATACGGTCGGCAAAAAGTAAAATTCCCCGATCGCGTGGGATTTTCCCGACATATAAAAACCAGGCTTTAAGGAAAAAAAATAGGGAACCGACTAAGTGAAGTTTCCTTAAACCTCCACAACATGGCTGAATTTTTTAGCCTATAATTTAAAAGCCAAACACACAAATGACGTCACGGAAATTCTCTAGTCCTTAATCCTTTAATCTGCATGAAATACATCATTGGCCGCTTTTATACTAAGGACGCATTATCCGTCTGGACGAACTTGGGCAAATGTTTTGTAGTTCGTCTGGGTTATGCGTCTCTAGTATAAAGGGGGCACGAGACGCATTTTGCGTCCAGACGAACTACCTTTCGTAGTGCGTCGTTCAAGATGTATTTCGAAGGAAAGTTCGTCCAGACGCATAATGCGTCTCGTGCCTGTCTTTATACTTGAGACGCATAACCAGACGAACTTCAAATCTTTGCCCAAGTTCGTCCAGTCGGATAATGCGTCCTCTAGTATAAAAACGGTCATTGTTCAAACATGTTTTCAAATTGATACCATGTCGTCTATTTTATCGCCAAAATGATTTTTATAAGACAAATATTGAAGATCAAGAAAAATGGTTAAATTCAACGTCAAGTAAACGGTAAGAATCATTTACCTCCTACAATTGTTCCGTTTTCTGAAGTCTTGGAAGACAAGACAAGTTTTCGTAAACATCAATTTTAAATTCACGTGCAGAATGCCAGCCGCCATAATGATGGTAATAGGGACTTTTTCCATAAGGTGTTAAATACGACCTTTTTAATTCCAATATTAATGCAATGAGGTCCAGTGACTTATAGCGCTTGTTTAAAAGCTCCAACACCGTGCCCAGACCAACCTTTGTTGGCAAGTACACCTGAAGAGTTTCCGGAGGAATTTCTCTCAGATTCATCCATCTTCGTGACGGGTCACTGATTATCACCACCTTCGTTTGTGGAATGAGAGGCAACTTTTGTTTCAAACAGTCATTAACTATTTTCAGACGGTTGAAAAAGTCCCCTGAATAGTGTACAGGCACCATTGGTCCATCCGCAATGAGTAATACAAAAAGGGTCGATTCGTTACCTATAAAGTGAAAACAAACGAAGTTAAGAGGATAAAAAACTGTACTTACTATCAGTTATCGGATTCGACTTTTGTATGATCTGAATCAGAAGCCGAACCCATATAACTGTTATTTTTCATTCAACATCATTTATGAATAAAACATGCTAACCTCGATCGAAGCTCATTTGCCTATTTACAGCGGTCTTTCCCAAGCGTCTAAACAGGGCACATACAAAATGCATTCATTATCATCGAGGACAGTCATTCTGACACCTTGCTTTGTCCGCTCTTCACTCCATGGCACCTCTTTCAGATGGTTTATTTTTCTCATCCCAACTTATCCCACCCAACTCCGCCACGGTTCTGTATCTCCCATCCGGAAGAGGCCACCAGCAGATTTTCCCATCCTTAATCGAAGCGTGGGCGAGATCGGTGTAAATAGTAAAGTGTTGCTTGGTAATTTCAGGAATGATATAAAGGACATTTTTAATGGCCCTCGCCGACATTTTGGGATGTGTTATCCGTGAAGTTGGTCAAAAGGTACATAACGCTCCAGGGGAAGGTAGCATGTGCGAATTGGGGGAAAATTGAGGATGATCACATGGAGGCAGAAATCGACCGCGTAATTCCGAAAATAAACTTTAAACAAACTTGTGTTTTTGTGCTCTATTAAAAGAAGTTACACATTACATTGTATCTCACACTATGCATACCCCGCAAAGTGCCTGGGGTGTGTCCAAAGAGGGTTAAATCCATAATGTTCATTACTAACCTTTAACAAATGCCTGTTCCATCCATTTGTTGAAGTGGGCTGAGACAGCATCGTTAAATTTCTCATACTCTGCCCGAAGTTCTTCATTCTTCTTTTCTAAATCCGTGGTTATCTTATTGCTTTCTTTTGTTAACCGCTCTATTTCTTCTATTAGCTTTTCTAGTTCTTCTTTCATCGCTGACTCCATTTCTTCGAACTCGTTCAACAGCTCCTCGTTTTTTCGTAATTTCCAGTTAACTCCATACCCCCAAAAGTAAGCTGGTACTTTCTTTTCCAGCGCTGCTTTCAGTCCTTCTTCTCTGTCCTTTGCATCCAATATACAGGAGTATTTTGAGTGTTTAAGTTCCATAAGCCTTTCCAGATCTTTACGCAATTTTATGCAGTTTTCTGCTGCCACTGCAATTACCCGGTACTGCGGATTCAAAGCTTTAAAAAACGACTCGAAATTTTGAGGGCTTTCGTCTGCATCATCACTGTTATCGATAATCAAGACCTCCGCTTTAGTAAAAAACTTTGTAGGACGATTATTTGCACTTGGCAGTTTTTCAATTTCTTTTAACGAAAGAGCAGGTCTAAGAGCCCGTGGCTTTGTTGCCTTTTCCACAAATTCAGCAAAGTCATACAACTGCAAAGCCTTAAAAACATCTTTCAGCACCTTGACTGGAGTATCAGGAAAGATATCTTTAATGTCCACCAATTCATGGATGGGCAATTTCATTGGATCAAGTCCAAAGGCACGGTAAAATCTGTCCAGAATATCTGGGTCGCTCTTAAGTTTAGAAGTCAATTCGTTCGTTACTTCGTGACGTACATCTTTCAAGCATGGGTTGCAGACGGAATCTAGAAATTTTGACATAAAATACATCCGTTAATGTACAAGGCACATGGTCACTTGGTTGATTGACCGTTCACATTTTCCTTAGTTAGAACATTTAGAGGGTCTATTATAGGGGGTCGAACATAGTCCGCAAACTGCCTTATTTTGTTCTCCGCTTTCGTTTTCTTCTAAAGACCAAAACCGCCATTATGGTACAACAAACATCACAATAACTGATCCTTTAACAGTCCATCGCACAATCATTCTTTACTCTATGTATTTCTCCTCGCAAAGATCACAAGATCTCAAGGAAAGATTATCTTTTTCTAATTTAACCCCTTTCAATAACTTGCAGGGCGCAAAAAGCTCCATTATCTAATAAGCAGTTTACAAACACAAAAAAAGAATGCACGTCGTTTATAACGGAAGAAAAAATTCAACTATGGAGGGTTAGTGGCTCGTGCAGGATAATGTCATACTCTGCTAGCCACCAAAATGATATCAAAGTAACCGCAAAACGATAGCTAAATTTACCTAAAACCTTCAAACCTTCAGAGTATAGTAGACCCTCAACAAAGGTGAAAAACCGTTTAGTTTATAACCACCTGAAATGGCATACGAATTACGTAAAAAGTATTGGCAATGGACTTAAATTTGGCCTATTAACACTGTACCTGACTATTCTGAAACAATAAGATGTTGGGTGTAAAACGCCAGTTAAGAAAAATTATCCATCTTTGCTTACTTATGTTGTTGGTATTTTAACATTTGCTTATTAAAAAATAAAAAAAAAAATAAAAAACGAAATCAGAAACAGTTCTATAAAATCTACGTGTTCATGAAGTCTGCAAAGGTGACTGATGTTCTTGTAACCAGTTTAAAACACTGCGAGCTGTACGACTAGATGGAGTATATGTACTACCGGATTCTTTTCTCGTTGAGTACCAACATATCCAACAGTTTTAGTACATCGTTTGTTTATATAGTACGTTTTTAATTATAAATCGGCAAATTTGTAGGTGGAAATTTTTAGAATTTCAGGTGCCTGGCACGTTGGATGGTGGAATCGGCTAATGACGTGTCCGTTTCACACCGCCTCTTTGTAGTTAGAAATGACCATTGCATCCACTTTTTAAGTGTCCGAGCCGCTTAGGATGTGTCCTCTAAATAAAGGTTTCATTTAGAGTAAACAAGGGAAAAAATTGGGGGACTTTGGCTACTGTCCACTAAATAGGGGGTGACCGCTTATTACAGTATCAGCTTTCATACAAGTGTCACTGTATTAAAGCATATGTACTTACCGCTGGCCTCCTCGGTTCCAGCTTCAGATGATGCACTGTTTGATCCCAGCATTCCACTGTCGCTTGTTTCTGTCATTACGCTGTGTGAATCGATGTCTTTGGTTTGTTCTCTGGCTTGTTCTAAATAATTCTGAATGTAGACATATTTATCCTCACCCATGTATTTAAGCCGCTTTTCTTCGTTGCCTAAAGGATCATCTGAGGTGAAAATGGTAGCACAAATAAAATATGAATTATGTAGCATGTTATAAGAGTTCAAGCATACTGGGAAATTTGCAACTATATAACATATTTCATAGTTTTGCAAACTTGTTTTATCAGTTACTTATATTTGACATGTATCTTACCATAAAGAGGGTCTGAATGGGGTGGGGGTCCACATGGCGGTTGTCGGTTAAAATTTCATTACTTTGTCGGTTGTCGGTTAGAATTTTCCTCGTTTGTTGGTTGTCGATAAATCTAAGTTCAGTTAATGATTAAAAAATAAATTAATTTTTAATATTCGTTACTTAATTCACACAGTTTAAACTGTATACAAGCGTAGATTAATCTTTTGATTACAATGGAATCTTATCTAAAGTCTGGTTTGCTTAAGCTGCGCGATCCTTTGCGCCACTTTGAGAAGTCTTTAACCAGTTGTTCCCAAAAACGGACCAGCGAAGTAATCAATAGAAATAAGTGGTCGAAGGGGAGACACCCAGTCTAGTCTTTGAGATGATGTCGGATTTCAGTTAAGTTATTTCTAGTGACTGAGTCTGTTTTCCGGGAAATGAGAGCGCGCTTTCCTGAATTTTCTCCAAAAATGAAGAGGAAAAAAGGCGCACCATTTGAATGGTCTGAAATGAACTTGAACTGCTGGTGCGAAATAGGCAGTCCTCCATACACGCCAAGAAAAAAGCGGAAGTCGAAGCTACGCGATTTTAGAACAATTGGAGACAAGTAACTTGAGTTGATGACAGGAAACTCTAAAAGTAACGAAGTTGGGATTTAAAGTGTTTAACCTTCACGCATTTTTTTGATAAAAACTAAAAAATACTATTTATTTCTGAGTAAAAACATCCTTACAATGTTGGACCATGTAGGTTGTCGGTTAATATTTCTGTCGGTAGTCAGTAACTTTTTTCTCGTTTTGTCGGTAGTCAGTTATATTTTTCGCTGTTTGTCGCTAGTCGGTTAACCCCATTCAGGCCCTCCATAAACCTTAACTGGAGCGAACAAAGAGACGGAAGCTTATTTTAACAACTTTCAACTGTCCAAGGAAGGGAAGCAGGGAGCTTAAAAAAGAGGGCATCTTATGTGAAAGGAGAGTTTTTTGCTACTAATATCATGATCTTGGTATTTTGCTGGAACTCAACTGTTTTTGACCAGTCATATTACACGCACGATGTTGTATAGGGTCAGGAACCCATAACCCATAACCCAGTAACAAGAAGGATTTCGTTCGAAAGAGTTCAAAGTGTTCAGGCAAGCGAATACATTTTTTGGCTTGTTTTTTCGGGTAGTCAATTTTCTACTGGGAATTTGTTACCCAAGTTCACAACTACAATGTTTTTAAAATCATTTTGCCCTTTTTAGTTGTAACACTTTGTCTAATTTAAAGATAAAGTTATACTAGGCATTAACCGTGCGTTAAGTTTAAGCTGAAAGTAAGATTGCGGAAATTATGGGCATGGGCTGGAAAAAAATTACCTTCTGCTTCAATGAGTAACTCTTTCCGGGCTCTTTCGTATTCTTCTTCCTCTATGGTCACAATCACTTCCACATGTTCTCCAAGTTTCGCTCGCATTTTGTCCGTAACAAGCAAAACTTGCAGGGCTTTTCTGAGCTTTCCGTCTGTGTATAAACTCCACAAGCTGTCAAGAGCTGAAATATTTTCTGCCTGAACTTTGAGAATCACACTGCCCTCAGCTATTTGCATCAGTTTAACGCCCGCGGGAAGGACGCAGGTCGTAACAGCAGTTACCAACTGATCATATGTACAGTCACGCCTTAGCAGCTGATAGGCGGACGCTATAATTGCACCCCCTGCAGCCATTTTGAACATATTTTTTATGTTCAGAACTGAAAATCAAAGAATAAAAGGGTCCCAAATCTAACTTTAATAGCTAAGGTTATTTACCATGAATTAAAAAAAGTAGCGAATTTTCACACTTACATGACAGTACTTACAAATATGAACTAGGTAAGCACAAACTACATTAATCAAAACTTCAATTCCGTAATAAAATGATAATTGTTTAATCATACAAACGGACACGAGTTAACACTTCTCACTAATTCGAAAAATAAAGTCGCCATCATTTCTCAACAAAAAAAACAGCACAAATTATCTTTTTAGGGTTCAGATTTTACACACTTTTTTGAGGTTTTACAAATTCAAAATTTAACAGCTTTTCTTCCTTTTTCATTTTGGAATCTGCAGAATAAAAATTTAAACCTTTTAACAAGTCATTTCATTCAGTATGAAATGACTATTTTATGTTCTTGGTAAGGCATCTTGATTATTCGGTTGTCAAACTGAAACCATAATACTTACTTTATCTCGTTTATAATACCTTATTGCATGCATGGTACTTAGTTTCGCAGGTCTTTAACTTTGCGTTTTTCGCGGTTGTAGAAAAATCTTGAAATTAGAGACCCGCGAATCAGAGAATCCCCGTGAAATTTAAACACGCAAAATTTAATACCCATATAAAAAATTCAAATCATATCACTAGACACGACAGACGACCTTGACACATGCAATAAAAACCTTACTATTATCATTATGGAAACTGCAGTACCAAGAAGATAGGAAAAGCTCTCCATGGTAACAAGGCAACTCAGCGGCAGATGAGGAGAAGTAGGATAGATGTGCAATATATCGAATACAATTAGATCTGCAAGCCATCAGACAGCGTTTGAAAGAGGAAATCAGCAACTACAATGAGGAAGAACAGGTAAAAGCACTGACAAACAACAGAGGTCTCAAGGCCATCAAAAGAAAGCAGAGCCTAGGCAGAAACAACATTGTTACCCTTAGGGAGGAAGACGGCGCACTCATTAAAGGCAAGCTGATCAGCAGGTGTGAGGATTTCTAGACCAATTCTATAGCACCAAGAGACCAAAAGGTCAACCTTTCACTGATGTCCACTATAAGGAAACAGGTCAACCTCATCACTTCCTACCCTCCGAAGGGAAAGACGCAGTTAAGCGTCCAAAGCGTGATAAGGCTCCTGGGGAGGACAATATTACAGGATGGGGGGTGGACCATTGTCAAGATGTTCACGAAGCTGTTCAATAGACGCATTGCGAATGGCAAAGTTCCCAGGAGCTGGAAGAATGCATTGGTAATCATCCTCCACAAGAATGGAGACACAAGTACAACTGATGAAGAATTATAGGCCGATCAGCCTCTTACTAGTAACGTACAAAGTGTTTTTACAAATCCTACTTGGAAGAATGCCTATAGCATCATCAACCAAGAGAGGAAGCAGGCTTCAGAGGGGGATTTTCTACTACTGATCACATTAAAGTTGTTAACCAGATACGAGGAAAAGGCAAACGAGTACAAGATCCCACTCTGTTTTGCCTTCACAGATTACCATCGAGTTCACAGCACTCTTCAAGGCATTAGAGAATCAAGGAGTTGATCAGCCCTACGTGACTTACACAATGGGGGCACCTCTGTTCTGAAACTGCACAGGGACAGTGACAAAATTAAGCTGGAGAGGGTTGCAAGACAGGGTGACAGTATATCGCCAAAACGTTTCACAGCATGTCTCCAAGATGCCATAATAAAGAGGATCGATTAGGAAGGTAAATGCCTAAACATTGACGGTGAATACCTTTCCTATGTAATTTTCGCTGATGATATCATCTTGTTTGCCAAGTCACCAGAGGAGCTGACCAGTATGCTCAATGACATTCATAATACAAGCAAACCAGCCGGTCTTAATATATGCGTCTCGGCAAGACCAAGGTAATGTTCAATGAACACGCCAAAAGTGCACAATTACTGTTAATTGCGAAACCATGATGGAGGTCGATAGTTACGTATACCTAGGAAAGACGGTGACGAAAGATAGTGGCCTAATTCCTGATATCAGGAAGAGTATCGCACTCGGTTGGGCAGCCTTTGGTAAAGTGGATAACATCATGAAAAGCCACAAGGCAAGCATGGAGATAAAGAGGAAGATACACGCGACGACGAGTACATTTTACCAGTAATGACATATGGTTGCGAGACATGGGCGCTTAACAACGCTATGGTGGATAAGCTTGCAGGAGCACAGCGTAAGATGGAACGCATAATGCTGGGCATCAACCTTCGAGATCGAAACCGAAACACCTATATCTGTCAAGAAACTGGCATAAGCGATATCATCAACGCTATCAGGAAGGCATTAAGCATAGATGGCCAGGTCACATTGCCCCGCTATCTGATAATCGCTGGACCATAAGAACAACAGCGTGGACCCCAAGAGTAGGACCAGAAAACAGGGTCGTCCAAAAACAAGAGATAATGGAGAGACAATCTCACCAAACAGATCGGACCCTTATTGTCAAGATTTAGCCAAGCACAGACACCTGTGGGATCGATCCAGGGAGGTGTTCCTCTGTCAAGAGTGAATACAAACCCTGATGATGATGATAT
The DNA here is from genome assembly GCA_038088405.1 of Porites divaricata. Lineage (NCBI taxonomy): Eukaryota > Metazoa > Cnidaria > Anthozoa > Scleractinia > Poritidae > Porites > Porites divaricata. Next base: position 18,488,890 of record JBBMOI010000007.1, read on the forward strand.
ACGTGTCGCCAAATACCGACAAATGCTTGTTTTACTGGTACGTTCCATTCCGTAACTGTGTATTCTGTTGTGAAATAACGTCAACGTGCGTTTTGCTTGTTTCATTTTATCGAGATATTTTAATAAGTTCAGAAGGTTGAAAACTAAATTCAAGTTGGAAGCGTCTAGCGAATCGCGAAATTTAGTGCCCTTTTCGTATTTACCCACTGAAATCGCAAAAATAAAACCGGGCCAAATACTGTCTTGCCAAAATCGCGAAACTGTATGGGCACCAGAAGAATGGGGCCCGTTATTTCCTGAGCCGTTACTTACAAGCGCCTGCTACGCGGGCTAAATTAATCAGCCAAGAAGGCAGTCAATACAGCCGAGTCACTCGATTGGCTTGCCATGCGCACCATACATTTCATTATTTTGCTTCAAAGCAACTCAATTTACAATAGCAATAATCGTCATGATTTGATGTTCCGACACGAACGAGACTTACCTCCAGCTAAACTGCCGCTAACAGATGACACAATCGCAGTTGCTTGTGCTGAAATGATATAGACGTGATAAGATCAGTTTACATATTACATGCAAGCATCATGACCTTACACTTAACACATTAAGCGAATTCAAAAGACAGTAAAAAAAAAACACTGTGAGCTTAATTGTAGTATTTTGATACCACAAATCCACCCAAGCTTTAAAAGGCTTGGATTTTCTTATATAGAGTTCTCCTAGAAAATATAAAGACATTATTAGGCTTGCCGTTACAGGTCGTTACAGATAAGAGTAAAGGCTTGTTTCAGTCGCGAAAGTTAGGGCCTGATCATTTAGAACCGGTTGCTGACATGAATTCCACTATTCATATGGACTATCCATATGCACGGAAGTGATGGGTTTTGGTAAAATGTTCAAGAAAAGACCAACTAATTCTTTTTCAAAATGACCGTTTTGGCCGGTTATTTCTGACTTTTGAAAGGATTAAAATGCAACGTGTTTGATCAAACAGAAGGATTATATACCGTGGCATAAATTATACATTTTTGATGAAGTCACAAAACGTGCTTCGTCAAATCACATAAAGTATTTAAAATTTTTACTTGTCAAAATCATCTAAACAACGTAGTTAACTAACATAAATCAGCCGGTATTCTTTCTATTATTAACTTATAAGTGACTGTTTCTTCTGCTACGTCACGTGACCAGTTTGTCTTTATTAAAGGGTGGTTCTGTAAAGCCCATGCCAACTAAAATTAGGCGAAGACAGTTTAAATAAGTCAGTTCCCTGTTTTGTTGATACATTTTGACCGTTACGAGTCGAAAGTGACTGGTAAACTTGCCTCAGACTCTCAAAGAAAAAAGTTCATGAAATAGATGCTAGGGTAGATAGGAACTGTTTGCCAAGTTTTACAACAATAAAAGATCAGAAATGGTTATACTTGAAGTGAAAATCCATGAGGTCTGTGGATAAGCCAAGCCCCAATACACATTAGAAGCATCGTATTGGAAACACATTTTGATACCTTTTCGCCATTCAAATTCATCCTCTTGATTTATTCGTTCTTCATACTCCTCCACTTCCCGAAGTAGATCAGTTTGCTGCTTTTGGGTTAAAATTTTCTTCAGGAGTTCAAGACGGTCAATTCTTAAGGAGTCTTTGTCTTCCAGCGCCTTTAGAAGTGATCTTACATCTTGTATGCTGCCATGTTCTTCTTCCGGTATCCGATCACTGCAAATGGCCAAAAGTTGTTCCAGACAATCGAGCTCATCGAGAACATGAATAATTCTCTCCAGTAAGCTGTTATATTCCTTTCGTTTTCTCTCGAAAGATATGACATTCCCGAAAAGTGACCATTCTTTAAGGCCTTTTAACAGATCTTTCAAAACTTCCAATTTGTCAAGACTTAGAAATCCATTCCGCTCCAACTCTTGAAACAATTCTTTAATGCTTTGCTCGTCACGTTGCGCCACCATATCTCTGCACATGAAGCGCAATTGCTCACCTACATTAGACTCGTTAAGGCTTTGGATTGTTTTATAAAGCAGATTATTGTATCCGATGGCAGACATTTTGACGACGAGGTTAAGTTTTGGGTCCTTGTCCTTCAAAATAATCTGTATTTAGCATCCAAAGACCGTCTTAGTGTGTTAATTTCACTTTGCCAGTCATGCGTTGTAAGCAAATATGAATTAAACCAGAATAATAATGTTGGTCATGCTATATGAGTGCGTAATTATGCAAAACAAACAGCTGTCAACTTTCATTTGCATTGTTCGCTCAAGTCTGTACGACATGAAAGCTGGACAGCAGGAGGTTATAGTGTCCCCAAAAGTAGATTATAACCTGGGTAATTTATGGTTTTTATGTACATTATTTTTCAAAAACTATTGTTTAAGACATTCACAAGGAATCAATAGATAGTAAAATTAAGTCAACTTTGAAAAAAAAAAAAACTTGAAAAAAAAAAAAAAGAAACAAAACCAGAAACAAAAAAAACTAGTCGTGATCGACCATGTCCACTATTGTTCAAAAATTGTAACCAACGATTCCCACCACGTGCCAAACGAGAAAGTCCAGTTTCTCTGTATACATCACAACGTTGACCCTACAACGTGTCTCTCTTAGGGCCTGTTACATGGAGGTGGGGACCCCAGGGAGTAAACTGCGACGGGTCTCCCCACCTATCATGTAAATGTGATCAAATGATACTGACAGATTATATGGACAGGCGGGTTACCCCAGCTAAGCGGTTTTCCTCACCTACCTAGGGTCCCCAACCTTCATGTAAACAGGCCCTTATCTAATTTTTGCCTACGAAATCAGTTCGGAATGGAATTGGGAGGTGCAATTGGTGTTCAGTAGCCACTTTTTGTACCTACAAAAGGAAAGCGAATTGTTCTTTATCTGTTAGGCATTTCAACTCAATGGATGTCTCGATTAAACAGGGCTGGCTGGTCAAGTGATGCAGTTATAAACAACATTTAACATGAAATTGGAAGACTTCTTCGTTAAGATTAGCCTTAAAATGTTAGTCATAAGATATCTTAAAGATATTTTACATTACACCCCTCCCCTTTAAAAATTCTGAGAAATCTGTTAAGACCCAGGCCTTAATCTACGTGTAAAACGTGAGCTCTTTTATTACCTGTCTCGTAGAGCTCATACATTTGAAATTCTATGCTTCCAAATTTGTGCATGATCGAAAAGAGAGAGGGTACGGGAGAGCTCGCAACATAAAAGTGTCTGGAAGAGGCTCTTTCTCGGTCAATTAGGTGATTGCGTTTGTCAGGAACTAATCTCTTTTTTGGATTTTGCATTTTATTTCGCAAGTCAAATCCCCTTTTCACTTTCTTTTATGCTTTAACGTTTAGACACTAAACATGATGCGATGTGTTTCACTTCACTTTTTTTGCGCTTACTATACAGACACAAATGTCGGTCAGTCGAATCGTTTTGTTCGAATTCGCATTTTTGTCGACTGACAAGATTCAAGACTGAAGTCTTCGAGTAAGATAATATGAAATGACAAGACAAAAATTCAACTAACGCGGTGAGTGGCTCACAGGTGTACGAATGGACTGTTTTAACGTTATTGTTAAAAAATCTCTTGTTTTTGGTGCTGCAAACTGTTAGTATGCCAACATCTGCCTTATGTTTAAGATAGAGCAAGGGACAGATCGCTGGCGACAAAATATCGATTATCCCTGACCTGCAATGTCTGTAAGTTGTGTTGGAGCATAATTGTGTACTTACATGATTTCAGCTCTAGAATCATATATAAGGAGTATTTTCGACCAGATGGTCCGCACCGCCAGGCTTTTAGTTATTTGCGTGGTTGTGCAATCCACCTCTGCTGTGTTTGGCTACCAAACTCACGTTTGATTAACTTTGTGTTTGACTCTGCCAAACCCTTCGATATGGTTCAGCGTAAGAGATTCAAATCCAAATTGCATCTTGGGTGAAACTCTCTTGTCAGATTACGTAATATACTAATGTCAAAGCCACCATATAAAGAGCCAGAAGTGGCACTCCTTAAAGTGCGGAGGAGAGGTTGTGTCAGTCCTCCTAGTCAGCAAACAAGGCCTGAACACTCTCTCTTTCCACCCTTGAGGGCGTGTCTACACCCCTCCACACGGAGCGTCTTGGCAAATGCACAAAAAGCACCTTTTTTTCATACGGTTTACAGGAGTAACACGCCTAAATTAAGTTTAAGTTAAAACCAAGTTTTTTACTTAAGGTAGCCTAGAGCAGCCACGTTATAAAACGATCTTCCCTCCAATGTAATTGAACTCAGCAAGGGAGAAGGAGAGTTGCTATCCATGGACTGTGATTGTATATCACACGTGGTTATATAACTTGAAATTTGAGTGTAGTGAAAAAAACCGTTCCTATGGCTCTAGCAAAACATTCTGCTAGAACAACTGATCGTTTTACATGCTCCTTCGCAAATGTTATCTATTGCATAACATTTATTACAATATGCATGCTTGTACTCTACGCAAAACAATCTACATAGGAGAAACAAAAACAAACTAGAGTTCCGTTTCCGAGAACAACATCTATGAGATTTCTAAGAGCCATAAGAGCCAAAATCTCTTATGAATATCATTAATTTATATCTTTCAAAAGTAATATGCAGAGGCAAGGAAGCCAACTGGCCTCAAATAGGTACAAACTATGAGCCAATTTTTTTGCTTCCAAATATTTCGAAAATTTCCTAGAACGGCCATATACACAATCCCTTAACAGGAAAGGCCATGAATAGAAGCGAGGCTGGAGGTGACCTAGTTTTGTTTTTCACATGTAAGAGAATAGCACGATATGCGACATGAAAAGTTGCAAGGTTTTCAACATAACAAGGTCACCTCCAGCCTCGCTTCTATTCAAAGGCCAAGGTAATCTGAGCACACAACTGTAAAATGGCCTATCTGCAAATAATTTTGATCTTTTAATTACCAACTTCCCAGTTTTGATTGCGAAAAAAAGCACCCTACCGGCTATACTATCGCTAATTTACCTCACGAATCGATTTAAACCTACATGAAAGGGGGACGGCGGGTGTAATACGCCCAAGCATAATTGGTATAGTTTGTGTAATTTAGATCTTGGAAAGAGAAATACATTACCAGAGTTATGAATTGCTTGGTGTCAAAGGCTTATTATTTTCAAGTTTTATTCAAGATTCAGTCTATTTTCTTTTGTCTGGTTAAAGAGGAAAAGTGTTCACGAGTAGAACTGTATTTATCCAAAACTATAAACGATGCGCTAAATAGAGTCGAAAAAAAGAACTAGTTCTATACGAATCTGAACGAAAAATCTGTCCTTGTCCTTACGCCACGTTGTTTTGCTCTACCACTCTACGATTTACTAACTTTATTTTTTAACAAGAGGGATGTAAATTTCCTCACCCTGATTCGAAAATCTCCAGGGGCACGAAATTTGCACTGTTCACGCTACTTCATTAGTCCTTTTGCCCAAAAAGGTTCCTGCAATTCTGTGTCTCATGCCAAGTATTGACCACTACAGAAAATACCATAACATACCATAATACTCTTTGTTGGTCAGCTTTCCTCACTCCAAAATTTTGCATAAGCGTTGTTTTCAGTTTCTCTTGGGACCATTTAACTCCCAAAAGAAACTGAAGACAATCCTTCTGCAAAAGTTTGGAGTGACCAACAAATAGTATCATGGTATTTATGATATTTTCTGTTGTGGTTAATTGAAGCCACGACGTGGTTCATTGTGGAATCTCTCCCTTGAAAGGGAAGGGGTGTCTCTCTAATGTATTTGGACCCTTATCGGTCGCAGTTCTTTTGTTTTCGGGTAGGTTCCATCGTTAACTCTGTTTGTTCATTGTTTTCCCAACCAATCACATGAGGTCTTCCGAGAACTGCAAGCGGGTCGCCCTAGCAAGGAGCGGAAAGAAACGGGGGATGAAGCTGGTGGGGTGTATGTGTCGTGTTCATAGTTCCTTTTCCTGAAGTCTTGGAAGGCAGGACAAATTTTCAAGTAAGTCACAAACAGAAGCAGAAACTTGGAAATTCATTTGATAATACTTTTGGGGAGCCTTCTTGATAGGTAAAGTCCTTTGTACTTCCCGGAACACTGAAATAAGATCTAAAGTCTGCCAACGCTTATTCAGTAGCTCAAATATGGTGGCAAGAGCTAATTTGCCTCTCTCATTGATGCGAACATGAATAGTTTCCTGGGGAAGCACTTCAGTGTTCAAATGTAGCCAGTACCCAATATCGGTTATTACTAACTTCGCGCTTGGAATGAGAGCCAATTTTTCAGTCAAATATCTTCGTGTCGTCTTTGAAAACTCTTTTATTTCATGGCTGTTGACAACTGAATTGTTCTTCAAAAGCACAACAAAAAGAGTACATTCGTCACCTGCAAACAAAAATAGTATCATTACTCTTAATCTTAATGTTACTGACTTGCAACTTCTTTTCCAACATTAATTGCTGCAAAACGAGGTGAAAAGCGCGTTTGCCACCCACATTCAAACCTGTCTTATTGCAAGACAGTTTTGTTGATCTAAATGGTGCAAAACAAATAGCACGTTTTCATTGCCCCTTTAACCGTTTTTTTGCAGTGCAACGTTTAGTTAATTTTCTAAATATTTCTTGAATATTTTTGCTCAATTGTTAGGGATTTATAGGACATGCCTTAAATTCCGGATAGCATAGGAGTTTACATACATGTAGGAATATAGGTCTCTAGACTGCTTACAGTCCGTCTTTTCTCTTAGATCCGTCGAGTTTTTAGACGGTGAGCGCGTGGGAACAAAAAACGCTTTACCAAAAAGGGACTGGGGCGAGACGAGACCCTCTCGTTTCTCTCAGGCTAGTGTGTGCTAACCCAGTGACTTTGAAGAAAATGAGAGACTGCTGGCAGTCTAATAGGACTCGCCTGACACCCTGAGTAAACAAACCATCTCAATCTATCTAGCTAGGCGATAATATGAGCTGATTACAGGCCAATATGGCTAATCTGTTCTTACGTCGACCTCATGAGGTTCCAATAAAAATAACAGGGAGATGGCGAGGGCGAGAGGGGAGGGATGTTGTATCAACTTAAAAGAACCTCGGCCCTTGAGGCTTATCCTTTTTTGTTTTCACCAGACACAAAGTAGAGCTCCTTTGCACTTTCTACAACGATCCTACGAAGAACAGATTACTACGAAGAACGGACTGAACCAGAAAACAAAGAACAAGAAGTGTTTTTTCTTTTATCTTTAGAAACTAATTACCTTCATCATTAGCTTGACAAATCCATTTTCCCATGACGCTTGAAACATACAGTTCGAATTTCTCTTTCTCTCCCTCTAGTTCTCCTTCTAGTTCTTCTTTCTTCTGTTTTATCTTCTCTTCGATTTTCTCTATGTTTAGATTTAGTTTCATCCTCATTGCCGGCTCCTCTTTGAAAAACTCGGTTAACAGTTGCTTGTCCGTGTTAGCAAAGGTCGGTATATTTCCTCTCCTGGAAGAGCTGTACAAACTCTTAGGCAATTTTTTTTTCTAGAAGCTCCTTGATCATAGTTTCCTCGTTCTTTGTTCTCCGGTAATTTGCTTCTTCCGTTTCCTTTCGAGACCTCAAACTGTGTATATCTTTTTTTCAGTCGTCCTGAAACCTTCACAGTTACTTCCGTTATCTGACTCTCTGGATGTAGAGCTTCGAAAAAAGATCCAATTTTTTTAAAACAAGTTTCTACAGCAGATGGCTCATCGGTATACTCAATGGTCCAAACCTTTGCTTTATGGTAAAACTTAGTGGCCCGTTCACCAGCATTTGGTGATTCCCTCATTTCTTTCAGGGGAACCTAAGGACGAAGTGTGCGTGGTTTTACTTTCTCTAGGAACTCTACGAGATCAGATAATTGCAGCTCCTCATAAACGTCTCCTAGCAGCTTGACCGGGGTGTCTGGAAAGAATTCATTTATTCTTTGCAACCTTTTGGGGTTCAGTTTCTCAGGGTCTAGTCCAAATGCCTTGCAAAATTGCTGCAGAGCAGTGAGGTCGTTTTGGAGTCTACGTGCCAGTTCCTCGGTCACTGTGCTATCTCAGAAATCTTTTAAGCAAAGATTGGAAATGGAATCTAGAACAAAAGGAAAAAGACAGGAAACGTTTGCAATCAGTTAATTTCCCCAATTAACAAACCAATGTAGCGAAATAGTAAAGGCAGTTATCTCCTCGCTAATTCACTAAAAATTTCAATTAAGTTCTTAAAAGCTAGGATACGATATGCAATCTCACCAAAAGTGCTTCCTTCCCTCAAAGGCCTCCTGCGGTATCTCAGTGGCTAGAGCGTCCGATCTAAAACTCGTTGGTCCGTGCGTTCGAACCTCATCTGGGGCACGGAAATTTTTCTGACCTTTTCGATGTTAGATTTGCCTTTCTTCTAAGTTACTCCTAGAGTGCTAGCATTTAGTCAAAGCGACTTGATTCGAAGGGTCTGTGCTCGAATCATCAGCTTCTTAATCCCCCTGCGGTGGCCAGTCTACCGTAAACTGTCGCTTATAACAAGAAGAGGGGCCACCGGTGCCCCCCTTACGTTTAGACCAAAATGAGGTCCGAAGGGCCAAAAAAAAATTTTCCTGAGACCGCCCCCCTCCCGCCCTTCCTTATCTGAAGGTCTGGATCCGCAACTATATAAGACCTGGGCTTATCATATATCCCCTCCCAAGGGGTTTTAGGAGGGTGCATCAACGCGGAGGGGTTTATATCCAAGGGGGCTTAAAACCGGAAAGGAAAAAGCGCTTCGAAACGAGGTATAGCAGTGCTGATCAAAATACGCTTAGCAATTATTGGTTCTTACTTGAGCTTCAAAGCTTCATAATAAATGGAATTCACTTAATACATTTGGAGGGGGCTTATTATGGAATGTCTCTGTTCCCTGTTCAGATCATACGTATCTTACCGCTGGGTTCCTCAATTTCTCCAAATTCAGACGGAGCTCCTTGTGATCTCGAAATTCCGCTATCGCTTGTGAAGCTTTGTGTATCGATATCCTTGGTTTGTGCTAAATAATTCTGAATATAAGCGACTTTCTCTTGCCACTCCTCCCTTTCCATTACAGGACCTTTGCATGATAAAATTAGACTAAGTGTAAATGGAGAAGCAAACAAATGAACGTACCACTGTCTCTCTCCTCCTCGGAGGTTTCCTCAGTGGAAGCCTGGCGGGGGACGATGGGAAGAGGGAAATCCTTTTTCCCTCTTCCCAACCTACATGTACCTGTAACAAAAATAGGCTTCTGTGGAGGAGAGAGAGAACTGGCGTAAGGAAAACAGAGGACCCAAAATGTACCTTATAAAGAACAAAGTAACAAGAAGGATTCTGTTCAGTTGCTAGCGAATAGATGTTTTAGCTTTGTTTTGGTTTTCATTTTTCCGATTTCAGTGCTACTCAAGTTTACAACTAATTGTGCTCCTCAATAGTTTAAAATGAATTGTCACTCTTCCAACACTTTTCCAGTTTTAAAGATGAGATTACTGATACCTTAATTAGGTATCAACCCTGAGTTAATGTTAGGACGAAAAAAAAATCACCTTGTGCTTCATTAACTCTTCACGGGCTTTGTCGCATTCTTGTTCGTCTATGGTCACGATCACCTCTACTTGTTCTCCACCGGCAAGTTCTTTTATTTCGTCTGTAACAAACAAAGCTTGTAGGGATTCTCTGAGCGTTCCGTCCGTGTATAAACTCCACGAGGTGTCAAGAGCTGAACTGTTTTCTGCCTAAACTTTGAGGACGACACTGCCCTCAGCTATTTGTAGCAGCCTAGCGCCAGCAGGAAGGACACAGGTATTAACGGCTGTGACGAGCTGTTCATATGTGCAGCCACGCCTTAGCAGCTGAAAGGCGGATGCTACTACTATACCTCCTGCAGCCACTTTGAACACTGTTTTTATGTTCAGAACTGAAAATCAACGAAGACATTAATTAACGATCTCCTTCCTTTTTAATACAAACAATACAAGGGCGTGTTTTTGCTACTTGATTTGCAGGAGTGGAAGTCCATGAAAGGCTCCATGCCATAACCGAGTCTCTGAGATATAAAAGCTGTTTGATATGTAGCCAATAGGCCATTTCCGAGTTCCAAAAAATCTCACTTTCAAAACGAGGCTAAGTGCGAAACCTTTGTTATGAAAATGAGTTTTATTTGCATAATAATTGAAAATAATTTCCATATCAATGGCTTCGCACTTAGACTCGTTTTGAAAGTGAGATTTTTTGGAACTCGGAAATGGCCTATTGAGCTGGCGCATGAGCGCGCGAGCTGCACACGCTAGCGTCTCTCCCTCGGTCCCACTCTCCGTTTTCACTCTCGCTCTCCTCTCGCTCCAGACGTTTGGTCGTTCGCGCGTCGTTGAACTGCGCACTGAAAAGGTCAGACTGTTTCAAAGTCTACCAGCTATCTGATCTTTAAAGAAGTGTTAACACCAAGATATACCTATGAACCTTGGGTCAAAGTGCTGAAAAGAGCTCCAAAAAGACTGATTAAATAAAGCTTCACTTGTCATGTAAAGTAAATAATATTGCCAGCAGATCTACTTAATCATAAGGAAAATTACGTATAATACTTCTAACTTATGAGAAAAAAAAAAAACACTGGACTGAGATCTTTGTCCCTGTTTAATGAGCCGTGCCTTCCCAGGAGGGAGACTAGTTCAAGACTAGTTTATCCTAAGTTGAGGAGACCTGACTCATTATAAGCCCCGTGGTTTCTTTCAGGTCTCCTCGCCAATTACAATTTCTTTAATTTCATCATTTCAACCTTAAATTGTGAAATTTTGTTTCTATGGCAAATAAAGAATGAATGAATTAATGAATTAATGAATGAATTATGTGATCGGAGCTCAATTATGGACGAAACTTACCTCCAGCTAAACTGCTGCTAGCCGACGACGCTATCGCAGCTGCTTGTGCTGAAATGAAATACTTCCTTAATTATTAAGACAGTAGAAGCTAGTATAGTAGACATTCATTTGGTCCCTCTGAGTACCAGGAGAGGGTGCGACTGGGGTTAACAGTTAACTGATATTTGGCCAAAAAAACAGTTAAATATGTAGTTAACTGATCATTGGCCAAAAAAATAGTAGTTACAAATGTAACTGATAAATGAAAAGTTAACAGCAAAGTGATATTATATTAATGTTAATGAAAGCAACAAAGTTTTGCAAACATAAATGCTATTTTCTGGCATTTTTCTGTCCCGCTGATGACCCGGTGGCGCATTAACTGGTCTATGTGCAAAAGGCACCAGGGTTAAGTTGTGTTGGGAGTTACTTCGGCGGGGACAGCTCTTCTAGCGAGAGGACACCAAGACTCTCAGGAAGCTTTGGTACTTTTCTTCTTTTTAATTTCTGACGGCTACACCAATTACTACAGCTCAGCTTCTTACGACGGCTAATAACACTCCTTCTTTTAACCATCCAACTATACAACTTATATAAGCATAAGAGAGGTACGTTTAGGCTTGCTGGTCATGAGAGTTACGAAAGCTATTCCGAATTCCCCCCAACGAATTTCCCGCTGTTAACAAAGGTAAAATAAACAATCCTACAAGAAAACCAATGAAAGCCTAACAGCTAATTTCACGAGGCTAAACCCAAAACCAAAACAGGAACTCTGATGTAGGTAACGAGCAAGGTCAGCAATGGTCCCAAAACGTACCCACTTAAAAACTGACTATCAAACTCAATTAAACCCCAAGCTTGATGACACTTCTGTCGACAAACTCATTAAAAAGGTAATAACACTCAAAAACCTGTTAACGCATATACTGGTTGACCTTGATTCTCAAACCCAAACATAACGAAACCTAAATCACGAGAAGAACAAAGAACATACAGAACTGCCATCAAAAATCCTTATGATAATAATGTCAAAATTACCAGAAGACTACTTCATAACAGTTGTTCAAAGCTGGGTTGAGATAACCCAGGGTTAGTGCAAGATTTGAATTCAGATTTGAAAGCTTAAAAAGCATTTCAGTTTTCATTCTGTTTGTCTACCAGCTGATGATTGGAAGCTTTAAAAATAACAGAGAAAATTATCCGAGAAAATTCTTTTGAACACAAGAAAAAGAAATCCGGGTTAAATTTAACCCCGAGTTAAGCGTTTATCGGCCTTTGAACAACTGGGCCCAGGCAGTAACCCACAAACAGAAAGGGTCGGTCAAAGAGTTGGTTGTAGACAACTCAACGAATAATTTGTCTTCTAATGTTCACAAGATTTCTGTGTTCGGAAAAGGAAAATTCTGTGTTCACAGACGCAAAAGATCGTCAAATTAAACATTATTACCCAGATAAAAGAGCCGTGACTCTTAGCATTGGAACTGGCCAAAAAGAATTACTGAGGGTTCGAAGAAATCAGCAATCTTTCTTTTAAGTACATGGAATTTGTACTTACGAGAAATCATTTTTATTAAACTGACGTTGATCAGAAGTTCTAACTATTGAGACTTTTTTAATAGAAAGGCGAGTTTAAACACGAGCTTTTAAGCCTTCTTTCTTTCTTTCTTTCTGAAACAGTTTCGACAGTTTTATTTCTTAAAATCCTTGGATAGACGACGCGAAAAAGGTACGTCTACTAGAGAGGTAACATTGAGGGATGAGCTGGAGGATGTCGACAAAATCTGTGTCGAGGTACAAAAACGTCTGCCAACGCAGGTGGAAAATCTACACGCGGTTTTACACTTCAACACAAAACATTTTGCTTTCAACTACGCCCAAGACTTGCAGAAGAAAACAAAATTCGCGTTATGACGGAATAATATTCGCTGTAGGAAAGTGAAAGTTAAAAGCTATCAAAATTAGTAGTTAACTGAGAATTGGCCAAAAAAATTAAATCAGTATAGTTAGCTGAGAATTGGGTACCCCCATTAGCACCCTCCCAGAATTAATGGTCCTAAAACAGGTTATATTCAGAAAAGACGCGATATAATAGGCAAAAAACGTAGTTACGGATCGGAATTGACGGATAGTCACACGGAAGAATCTAGATCGGTAACAATACCTTTTCGCCATTCAAATTCTTCCTCTTAGTTTTTTCCTTCTTCAAACTCATCCACTTCCCAAAGTAAATCAGTTTTCTCCTTTTGGGTTAAAATCTCCTTCAGGACTTCAAGATGGTCGATCCCTAAAGAGTCATTGTTTTCTAGCTCCTGAAAAAGTGATCTAACATCTTGTATGCTGCTATGCTTCTTTCCGGTATTCGATCATCGCAAATGGCGACAAGTTGTTCGAGACAATCGAGCTCGTCGAGAACAGGAATAATTCTTTCCAGCAAGCCGTTATATTCCTTTCTTTTACTCTCGAACGACTTGACGTTCCCGAAAAGGGACCATTCTTCAAGGCCTTTTAACAGATCTTTCAAAATATTCAACTTATCTGGACCAAGAAACTTCTTCTGCTCCAACTCTACAAACAATGGGAAGACATCCTGCATGTTTTCTTCATCACGAGGCGCCACCTTCCCTCTGTACATAACAAGCAATTGTTTTCCTACATTCAGCTCGTTCAGTCTCTGGCTTATTTTGAAAAGCAAATTATTGTATTCGATGGCAGACATTTTGAAGACCAGTCTTACTTATTCAGGTCAACTTCTACCCAAACGACTGCACTGACTGCACGCGATATGTTTATTTCTCTCCGCTTGTCACGCGATAGAAAAGTGTACCATTTATCTTTGCGAAAGGTCACGCAAGAAAAGGTTTTGCAAATCTTGTCTATATGGTTTAAATTTTATTTCTTTTGTTTCAAGCAAATTATCATACATCACCATACCCCCAAACAAAGGAAAATAAAACTTAAGCCAAGAATATAAAAATTGAACCACAACATATACAAAACAAACTTTTGGCAATCTACATATTTAAAATGTTTGAGCGACGACTTGAATATTTTATACTGAAAACTCTTCACTGAGGATCATTTTTGTAAAATAATAATAATAAATAATAATAATAATAATAATAAAAAGAAGAAGAAGAAGAAGATCTAAGGGTGAACATGGATTTTTCTTCATGAAGTGCAATAAGAATTAGGTTATAGGCAGGCTTTTCCGGGCATTCCGGTCGAAGGGAAATTGCGAGCGAATTAGGTGTGAAGTGCCCCATTTTTTTCACCCGAATGGACTTTAATTGCAGGGCTTTTTTCGTTCATATGGTTAACGCTCCGATGCAGAATGTCTCGGTCATCAGCCAATCTTAGTTTCAATTCTCTTGAACAGAAAATATATTCTTACGGGAAGAATTTTGTTTCTGTTAAGAAGAATTTAGATCTTTAGATTCTTCGTCCCCGGAGGAGAATTATAATTAAAAATAAATGTGACTCACGCTTTATACATTTGGCCCCAAAGAATGCGGTTGTGATAATCAGATACTTTATTGGGTCTTGCTATGGTTAGGCTGTCTTCGTAATCTAAGTGAAAGCAATCCTAGCAAATTAAAGAATATGAGATAGAACAGCACGCAACAAAGTTCAATACTGGGGTGCGTCGCCCGAAGTCCAACGCGTTGCCCTTTTATATACCATTTTTGACAGAAAGCTACCCTTTCAAATACCTAGTTTAGAACATTACTTCCCTGCCCCGTCGTTTTGATATGATTAAATCAATAAATCAGGACGTTTTGTCGTCATTTTTGCAGCCATAAGAAGCGTTTGTTAGCCCTTTGAGGTCCCTTTATAGACCGAAATGATAGATTTCCTTAACCCTTTCATGTACTCTAACTTTTGTTTACTAGTGGAATCCTTACCTTTAATTTTCCATGAAAAAGGTCATTAAAGAGGTACTGCATTCGGGTGGATTCTCCCCTCAAAGCGGGCCCTTAATGGAGAATTCACCCAACAGCTCCATGGCACGTCCATGCATGATGATCGTTCCTGAACAAGAATGGCGTCTAAGCCAGGAGATAAATCTGTTTACTCTTTTTTTTCTGCGAAGATAAAGTACATAACCAAAGGATATTGTTTACTACGAAAATACGCGCAGTAGAAACGCTTTCTTCAGTTCCCCACACTGCATGATTAGATCCTCGTGTTTTAATCCCTTTCGTCCGAGAAAACAGCGTTTTAATTTCAAAGAATTTCATTTTTTTTGTCACGAAGTCTTTGCAAAGCGGCAGAAAGGCCACAACATGAAGCTACATGGAGATAATCAAGTAAGAGACACGTGAGGGAGCATGCGCACAATATACGTCGCCTCCACCGAAAACAAAACACCATTTACATGAGCAAGTTACAATTTGTAAATAAAAACAGTTGCTTGTGTATCTATAATTATTATAGGACCATGTTGTTTTGCGAAGCTTGTGGAAAGGTAAATAAATTATATTGAACAAACCCGTCTCCTAACCCCAGCGTTAACCACTCACTGATGTATTAGTACAAATAGTTCTGAACACTCCCACGATTTTCATAAAACTTAATGATCTACTAAAACCCTGTCAATTAAATTTTGTGCAGTATATGTAAGTTATGAGTCAGCTTACCAAAGGCTGTGTTTTTTCTTCACTCCAGTCCGTTTACGAGTTGAAACTTCCTTTTCACTATCCAGGTCTACAAGTTGACGGTTGTTCGTGAGGAAGAGGCGATATTTGCAGATGTATGTGTACAGCTAAGATCAGATTGCTACTAGCTGCTCGTAGCTGTACACATACATCTGTGCCATCCTTAGTCAACGGAAACTTTCAAATGTCACAAAATAGTTCTTTTCAGTTTAAGTAAAAATCACTGACTCTATAAAATCTCTCTGTTAAGTTTCAGTTTCGTTTTTCTTTTTCCAAAAGTGAGGTTTTTAGTGATGTCATAGACAATTAACTATGTTAAGTTTGTTTTGCGCGCAAAGGCTCTTCTAGAGCGGCGATACTAATTGTCAGCAGCAAAGCATCTGTGGGACTGGTAAGCTATTGTGATTAAGGGTCGAGTTGCTGGGGCAGTAGCCCCGTTTAGTCACTTTTTAAAATGTTTCGTGTTCAATAATTCTTAAATCGCACAAGACTGCGAGGAAGCTCTTCGCAGCGAGCGAAGTCCGTCATACGCGAGGGAACCCGCGAGCAAGTTGCAAACTATAATTATTTCTTTCTTTTTTTTTCGGCGCTCACGCGTTACTTCTTTCAATATGTTTTACAGTCAACACCAGTAGGAACTTATTACCATCGGCTCCTGGCACCAATTTATTTCCAGAATTTTACAAGAGCGTTGAAAGGGGCCAAACAGAGTTATGATCGTCAGAAGTTATGACTTTAAAAAACGCTGCGTAAAAGCGGTAAAATGCATTTCTCAATATTGCTTGTTTGTTTATATATAGTCTTGCTTTGAGGCCACTGGCCGCAAGTTTTTTTTCTTAGGCACAGTTCAAACGTCGAACTTTACATGTGCCGGACCTAATTATTAGGTTCAGCACATGTAAAGTTCGACGTATGAATCAGTTAGGAACGAATCGCGCGCTAAAGGCCTAATACAAAAAATAGGAGCTTGGCATTGCTGTGCAAATAAAAGTGCTAATTTATTGATGTAAGAAAAAAAAAAGGTGTTTTTGCATCGCATTTTGAAATACTGTACATCAATAAAACACAGCAATAAATCAGCACGTTATGCAGTCTGAGGCATAGTGGTAGGCGAACAATATAAAAAGGATCCCTCTTTTGATCTTAGAAGCAGTTTCTCTGTCAACCTCATAGTTTTTGTTACAGTTAAGGCTAGGAAGCTAGACAAAATAAGTAAATGTATATGTTAATGTTCTTGAGGGTGGTATTGCTGAAGGGGGGATGGGAATGAAAAATAAGCTGATTACCATCTTGTTTCGTAGCTTGTTTGTTTTTTTTTTTTGCGGAAATAAGAACCTATTTAAGGAGCTAAATAGCTTAAAATTGTGTTAACTACCATTTAAAAATGAACCTGTTTAGGCTAACTCCAGAAAATGTAGGTTCTTAATCGCGGGTTTTTACTGT
This sequence comes from Porites divaricata, assembly GCA_038088405.1. Lineage (NCBI taxonomy): Eukaryota > Metazoa > Cnidaria > Anthozoa > Scleractinia > Poritidae > Porites > Porites divaricata. The sequence goes on from JBBMOI010000007.1 coordinate 18,505,838, forward strand.
AGCAGAATCCGGTAGCTAAGAAAATTTGTCTATGTATTTGGTAGTCACGTAACCGTTTGTCCGTCCGTCCACCCGTTCGTCCGCACAACAACGCAACCGATGTAAAATCTTACACTTTCTAGCTAGCGTGGAAGCCTGCAACCTGATATTGGACACCCGTCAGTGTCACCAGCCATTCCATAGTACCACACGGGACCCACACACTCTGTTTGTCTAACCAATGTTTTAAATGGGCTATATTTACAGTTTGCTCCGTCTGTAGCGGCATATCGCCTAATACGTAAGAGGAACAGTAAAGAGAGTAAGCAGTGAACTCAAAAGTCTTCAAAATCGTTAAAAGTAACACTTCTCAGGCAAAGGGACAACAATTTACCGTTTGTAAGGTAATACGACGAATGCCTGTGTCAAGGGAGAAATCTAACTGTATAGATGGTTTTCACGGTGACGTCATCAAATTGTAGTGTCAAAGTAGCGAGGTTTTACGAAGTCTCATTTACGCAAGGTTGAAGATAAACAAAAAATAGATCTTTGTACAAGTTTTCAGTCCCGTAGCATGTTTCATTTCGAAACAACAGCAATTTGAGGAATGCTATCTCGTTGAAAAAAAGCCTCTTGATTTTCGGAAGTGTAACCACTTTAAGTATTAGAAAATGTGTTTATGCGCACGTATGTTAGCAGAAGAGAAAGAGCTTTTTTAGACAAAGTGAACTCCAGATGCTTTCGTTGATTTCAGGCAGCCATATTTGTTTACCAAAACTGTACACAAATATGGCGTCTCCATGCAAAGCTCTATAATGGTGCTTGAAATGTTTCGGCAAATAACTCAGAAACTGTGGACCACATGGACCAGAGACTTTGACAAACTGTTTATATACCAGTCTTTTGTAACATTTCATTTTCTTGGCTTCTTCCACTGGACGGTTTCCAATTTATTTTTTTGTGCCCTGTTTATTGCGTGACAGTAGTGAAAACCATCTATTGCAGTCTGGAAGAGCTTTCCCCGATCCGTCAGACCGCTCCTGGGTCTCCGAGGATAACCGATGGCTGTTTCTTGGTGTTGTGGAAAATTTTGTTGATAGGTCTGTCTAGTACCCAGTCTCTCACAACAAAAGTGATATCTCGCACAATGCAACTCTAGCAATTTTCACAACATGTAGGACGACAAAAGTAATTAAAAGGGTGGCCGAAAGCGGGCCCAGTTTGTAGAATACCTTCGATTTTCTCTCCGGAGGGTTTTCCTTGGAATTCGTGGTGTGGTCCGCCGAGTGCCGTCTGACTCTCCAAATCCCTACCCCTAGACCCTATTTCAGACCAATACCTTTAAGACAAGAGTAAGGGAGTACCCCCCCCCCCCCGGGGATTTTTTACGTCAAAAAATGAACGCTATCAATCATTAACTTTGTAAAGATAATGCATGTTAAGCGAAGGCAGCCATTAAATGAAACAGCGTTTGAAGCTAGCTTACTGCGCTTTTTCGTCGTCGACATCAAAAGATGCTACAATGAGTCACCTTTTAAGGTTTTTCTTTACTTTTTGTTTAAGGTTACACCCTTTGATGAGTTTTTTCCCTTTCAAAACGTAATTAAAAATCTCTCTGTGTGTGTAGCTAGTGTGTGTATGTGTGTACATCCATTGAATAAAGACATCCCTGAAGCTATCATTTGCACTTTTTTCTCAGTACCTTCTTCAAAAGATGGTAGGGTGGGTCGCTTTCGAGGTTTCTCTTCGCCTTATGTTGAAGTTTAATTAAACCGTTTAAAATGTGACGGCCAATGTCTCTTTTTTTTCTTATTGCGATTCTTGCTCTGCGTGTGGAAAGTCATTCCTTACAGCTAGCTGGAAAGGAATGTGCTCATTGTCTGAGATCGCGACGTCAAAAAATATATATATATATTATATAACGTGTGATTTGTCTGAAAGATGCCCGCTAAGTTTTCGCTTGAACACGGGCATCAAGCCAGTGTATCCGGAAAAAAGCAGAAGGCTTGCCGTCTTGCTAGGTGTCAGCAGAGAGCCCAGGCACAGATCTAACTGTGGATGGGTTGCTGACTTGTTTTGTGTCAAAATCCTGAGGGGGGTAATGGGTGGAGATTTTGTAACTTTGATTAGAGGAGAAAGCAATGCAAAGTCAAGGAATTTTTCCTGTGGGCTAGCCCAGCCAAATCAATGCTGTGACTGATAATCATAACACTACTAGCAGAGCTTGAGGGGATTGATTGACTAGTCGTAAGTGTCATTGAGGGTGAGTACTAATGCTCCTTTGACTTGGCTGTCAAGAGACCGAGGACAGGCACCTTGTATGAAATCCACACAGATACATATTTACTTGGAAAGTTAGAAAGGCTTTAATCGCAATGTCAGGCAAATTTGCTTTGTTACTATTAAGAATAAGAACTGAGAAATGATTTGTCAGTGTCTCGCATATAAATTACGATAAATCACGATATTTTGCTCAACTTCGTCCAATAAGTGTTAATTGTTTTGCTTATTTTGAAGATAGGGGCAACAGAGTCATGGTATTTCAACGAATGTTTGCTGTCAAATAGAATTCCAAGATATTTAACTAGTTTTAACGCTCGTCTAGGCCGTTGACGGAGGTTGGGGTGTTGTTATCCCTAAAAAATCTACATATTATTAATTGTATAGCCATTCTTACGTTGAAAGGGACGAAAGATTACAAAGTTAGACTTTTTGGCGTTTAGGTTTAATTTGTTAATTCAGTGCAGATATATACAAATCTTACAGCGCCGCTTAGAACTACTGAGGTCTATATTAATTGACCGAGGGAACGATTTCACATCTCTTATATGGATGGGTAGCCACGCGTAATTCACGTGATCTAAGGCAAAAGACAGAGTTGCTAGTTCTTCCAAAACTTTAACGTTCTTGGAACAAGAATTCCTGTCTGTGAAACCGGACAAAGATGCAAATATGAGTTTTCAGTGCGAGAAGAAGATACTTCAGCTTACGCTAGAGCCGATGTCCAGCCAGAGGCCTTCTGGTAAATCTCCATCCATATAAGAGATGTGAAATCGTTGCCGCGGTCAACTAAAGAAGAGTTTTTGATTTAGGGCAACTGTGTTGTTTGAAATGGCTGTCGCGTTCCCTGGAGCTCATGAGCAAGACTACTACATAAGAGGCTCGAGTGTTTAAGATGGTCTTCCACTGAGAAAACCCTGTTGCCATTAGGCGCTGGATGCTTTCAGGAACAGAGCTGTCAAGACTGCTAACTGCTGAAACAGTTTAACAGAGAATAGTTTATTCTGATAGCGATCCAGATAATCTCCAAACGTTCTTAATCATGAGCAAGGTGAGGTAACACAGAAAAACTTTCAAAGGCACGTAAAGCTTGTACTGATGGTGCAGTAATGACTTGTCAGTATCATTAAGAGATAAGGAAACCCTTCTTGACCGATTTTCCAGAGCTTTTATCCCAAGGCAGTCAAGACTGCACACCATAGAAGACACAGACAAGAGGTAATAATTTACCTGCTGGGTTATCTCCGGCAAAGGTAAGAACGGCAGACTTTACATAATCAATGCTATATGCACCAGCCTTGACGCCAGAAAGTCGAAAGCACTTGCAAAGCTTTTTGCCATTTCTAGCTGTGGCACCAACTCTAAATCTGCTTTTGGAGGAAGGGGAAGAAGTCGTTCTGGTCAGCTTGGATGACGTTGGTTACAGATACATTGGTCTATCCAGCTCTATCTCTCTAGCCCCTTGATACCGATTACAAAGTACTGTGAGCATTTACGTTTATATTTACTATACTGTGAGAATTTAAGATTGAGCGGCTGATCGTCCTTGTATAAGACAAAACGCTTAATCGAGCAGACAGGGAGAGAACTTTTCTGCCTAAAGAACGTCACGATGGAAAGAATGCCTCTATAGCACAGCCAGAGAATCTCTGCTACAACACACGAAAAGGGCGGTGAACCAAGCTCCTATCTGGGTTTCAGCTGGTACCGACGTGTAGCCGATGATCCCTTCGCCAGTCGAATAGGGTTGGGGGAAACAAAAGAATGCATGGATCCCTCTTTGGCTAAATGTTCCAGAACTTTAGAAAGAGCCCATCAAATGTTCGCGGAAAAGGAGACTCTTCTAGTTGCAAATATGGCCAAGCCCACTTAAAGAGTTCCCTGCTCTGCAATTGCATTTCGTATTTTAGCGCACGCCAACGAGGGAAAAAGAAGTACCTGGAACTTTAAACGGTGCCGGTACAAACAGTAACTGTCAGAGGGAGGAGAGAGCACGGAGGACTTCCCCTTCTTTCGTTGACTAAGTAGTTTTCGAAATTCGTGGATCTGCCCTACAATCGGCTTGGAAATAATCAACTTTACTGGAAGGTGCGATTAAAAAAGATTATTCGGCAGACGCGGGTCATAGTTGTTTGTCAAGTGCAACGAAATTGGAGTTCAGGAGGGCTTTGACATTGCAGCACTTGGCGCCGCCATTTTGAAAGTATACAAATTACGTTAATTTTCCAGGCTTCTTTGACGAGACAGAGAGAGAAAATTCTGGATGGATCCAAGAGTAAATTTATTTTCTACGTCAAAAAGAGACCGCATGCAAAAATTGGTGCTTGTATCCGCCCTGTAACGATAAATACACTAAGCGACCCAACTAAATTTGTTAGTCAATATATACAGTTTAGGGTTGTGGACATGGACATCTATGTTCAGATTACAATTACAAATACAATTACAATTTATTTAACATCAAGTTTGAAAAAGGGAAATAAAAGTTTACTTGGAAAACAAACAAACAAATATTTACAACTATCTCAGTGGGTTCCGGTCCTCCAGTTCCTATTTAACAATTAGTCGCCTGAGGCGTCTAATTGTTTTAGAATAATTACATTGATGATTATTCGTGAAAATAAAAGTATTGATCAATTCCGGCTCCGAAACATCAAAAAATCTGGCTGCCATTTTGAAAACTGCTATCCTTCAATGTTATAATCACCGCGCGGTGATTATAGCGTGATAAAGCGAAGCTCCTAGCCAATCACAGCGCTCTATTTCCGATAATCATCGATGTAATTAATGTACTTAACTACTTTATTCACTTCCGCTACAGTCCGAATACCTGCTCACACTACACCAAACTGTGGCACACAACCTATCCGATAATTTTGTTACGCTTCACTCTCGAGATCAGCGCCGTGCACCGCTTCGCTCCGTTACAGAAATCGCGCCGAAATCACCGTTCTTGAATGTGAACTGAAGCATCCGGTAGGGTTTTCGTGCCAGCGCAAAGGCTATCCGGTATACTGTGGGCTTAGCCTACAACTCTTATACATACTCTGCATGCGGTTCTCCGTCCAGTACTTATGGTACAGATGAAGAGAATTTGTTTTTAAACAAATTGTTGAAACAATCAAATCTTTCCACTTGTTTATCTTTTCCTTTTTATTCATGGCTGTCTTTTATATTTGAGCAGTGTACTATAAGGACCTTAAGAAGATGGTAACTCTTCAGGGACTGAAGAATTAAGGAATGGCCAATACAAAATGATCGTATAACCATTACATGTACAAATTTGAAAGTCAGAAAGTCAAACGTATTACGTATTTTTCGCCTAGGATGAAGTTGACTGTCAGCCTTTTCTCGGGATCAGGCAACAAGTCCATTGTGTCTGTTAAGACTCTCTTTGAAACGCCATTTAGAAATTTTGAGCTTGTGTCAGACCCTCCGTTAAAAATTCCTCTTTTCGCTCTTTCCGTCTCCCTATATACAGCTATTTCTAGAAAGGTCGCTGGAAAAGTATGCGAGACAATCCCGAAAGGTATTGTGGGTGGTTTTGAGTTCACTGTTCTTCAAATAAAATCTGAAAGAGTAGCACGAGAGGCTTTGGACGTATGTTCACGAGTGCTACAAAAGGAGGTTCAACAGCTGCAGTGTCAGGAACAGGGCATTAATCATATCCCATATTACCTTTCAGATTATCGCGTACACATTTTTTTCGACAACCTCTCTTGAAATGGCTGTGTTTGTACAGCAGTTTCCTCTGTAAATGTATGCTTAACAAGTCTGCTGTTTCTGCCTGAAAGTCTCATTATCAGAGATTATTTTCCATGTAAAGTTGAATGTCTGCGACTTTAATAGGGTGACTGGGTACCAATCTCGAAATAAACTGAAGTCCATTATTTAAGAGGTGATTCGTGAACCGTCCACACACAGCTTAACCGCCGTTAATATTTGAAAACATTTTTTTTGTTATTTTACATGGTAAGCAAGGGTAGACTCAGTATGGAACAAACACGAATGACTTGCATTCTGTCCACACGTAGCCGAAGAAAACGCTATGGTATTATTTGCTTTGTTCTCTATATTTTCCTTCCAAACAACCATGAATGAAACCATCATTATTTTGTGTTTACTTGCGTGGAACTAAAGAACTAGATATAATCTTGAGTTGGGCTGATTGTGTAACATCTCATGCAAAAATTGTTTAAAATTTAATCCAGTTCCATCAGTCTACTTGTACATATATTGTCGAAATATAAAATAATTACGTAACCTTTCCTTTGGTTTTACTGTAACACTCAGTTAAATGCCACTCTAAGACTCTTTCAATTATATTTTTCTAAAATGTCCATTCAACCTCGCTCCCAGGGTCCTCTTCAACTCCTCCCCTGGAACGCAAGGAAGAGTAGGAGAGGTCTCTGGAAAGGAGGTTAAAGTCCATTAACCACACGTGTCACTGCAGCAACGGTACTATAAGAGAGGATTCCAGAACTGCACGGAACTGCACTTGTATTCCTCTATTTAGTACAGTCTATCAACACCAGAGTAGCTTGCAGTGTTTTTAAGAGAATATTTGATATCAGTATGAACTTGAGGTTCGCAAGTTTTTTGAGTCCTCTCTCATGGTTTGTAAATCACCAGTCTTCGTTATTTATTCTATTTTCTGAAGTTTAGGAAGACAAGATAAATTGTCAAATATATCCACATCTTTGCTCAATGAAAAGCGCACACTCTTTCCTTCAATAAGTTTGTACTGAGGCGTTTTCTTGATGATTACTGTCCTTTGCAATTCCTGCATAACTGAGACAAGGTCTAATGTCTGCCAACGCTTGTTAAGTAGCTCCAATAGTGTGGCCATAGTGAGCTCTCTCCCTATAAAATTATAATATATGCCAAAGGTTTCTCGTGGCAGTTGTTCAACTTTCCATCTTTCCAAGCCACTGACAATCACCAGCTTCGCATTTGGAATGAGCGTCAACTTTTCACGCAACCATCTTCGCATCCTCGTGATTGTATCAAGTGGTGCTCTATAATTTTGTATGTCCTGGAAATGTTCAAGCACCACAAATAGTATAGATTCCTTACCTATAAAGAGAAGGGAAAGTATCCTTAACCGCTCCTCAGCACTATTTAACTCCTGTCTTACTTGAAGGACAGTAATCGGGCAGCCATTCAAAATTGAACGATTTTTTTGTACCGCATCGATCTAAAGATGTCCGACAGAAATGGAACCAAAGTTTTGCAAATTATTTCTATAGCATCTGCTTTTTTCTTTCATCTAATTCAAATGATATTCAAATGTCCTCTTTTTCATGATGGCATGAATTCATAGAAACTGAAACTGCTGAACGCTTAAAGATCGAAGGCCGGCGACAATGGCGCCAAACACGAAGGTTTCCTAAAGTCAAACCCCCTGTAATCTATCATGTTCTGTTCTAGTATAAATAGTCTATCCAATAATCGCTAACACTTCGATCAATAAAAACGATGATGGAGGTAAAAAGAGTGGTATCTGTAAAGATAAAAACTATTTAGGCCGTTTGGAGGTTGTTTGATAGTGGGTTTCATAAACAAACCGAAAGTCAGCAATCCTTTCTGTGGAATTCTGAGGGCAGCCAATAATGGCACTAAAGGTTTAGCTTTTAAAAAAGATACCAAATAGCCTGGCATAGCCCCTTTAACCAACCTTCATCATTCGCATAGCAGATCCATTTTTCCAAGATAGTTGACAAATTCATTTGCAGTTTGTCATGCTCCCTCTGCACTTCTTCCTCGTTCCGTTTTATCTCCCTTTCGAGTTTCGGTTTCATTTGGTTTGTCCACTGCTGTCGTTTTGCAATCACATCTTTCAAGTGTTTGCTCAACATTTCTTTGTCTGGTGTCTTTTTGGAGAAAACCCTAACAGGGCGCGCCGCCATTGTTGACCACACAAATGTATCTTTAACACGTTTTGCTTTCATCTCCTTCAGATCTTCTTTTAGTAATGCTTCCGTTTGTATTTCTTCCAAGTCATTGCTCTCTCCCTCACAAATGCTTTTCTTCAAGATAGAAAGATTCTCAAGTAATTCACTAATACCCTTTGCCTCCAATGTAGTGACATTGCTTTGTGAGTTAAGAGATTTAAAAAACGATCCAATTCTTTGAGCAATATTGCCCACAGTACAACCCTCAGAGTAGTTGATCAGCAGAACCTCTGTTTTACTGCAAAACTTTGTGGGACGATAACTAGGATTTCGTATCTTTTCCATCTCACTCAGAGGAATAATAGGACGAAGTGCTCTTGGTTTTCCTGTCTTCAGTAATTCTACGAGATCATAAAGCTGCAGCTCTTCAAAAACATTACTCATCACTTTAACTGAGGTGTCGGGAAAGAGATCGCTAATACTCTGCAGCCACTCGGAGTGCAATTGGTTAGGATCAAGCCCAAATGATTGATGAAATCGCCGAAAAGCAATTGGGTCAATTTCAATTCTGCTTGCCAATTCTGCGATCACCAATTTACTTAGATCTTTTAAGCAAGGATTGGAGATGGAATCTAGGAGAAAGGAAACACAATACCAGTTTTATTTCAAAAGACGTAGCCACCAGACAGAGCCCATGGTTTGTTTATTTAGGGAAGGTAATAAGAAAGGGGTGGTTCCTTCATAAGCCCCTAATTTGAGCTAAATCAACCGCATACTTGAGTATTCTAAGAATAGGCCAAATATTTCTCGAAAGTGCTGCGCTCAATCTTTGTTGTTTCAACGATACTTGATTGCTCGCTTAATTCTTACTATCAAGGTAATTCCCTTGTCTTGAAACTGCGCGTCACTTACTGCGCTAGTCTCTTCCAGGCTCTCAGATAGTGGGAATGACGCCCAAGTAGGCAAGCGAAATTATGAGTGCGTGATCTGGGAAAAGGGGGCTGTGTAGGAAAAAAGAAAAGGAGAGAGAACCTGTGGTCATTTATTTTACGACCCTCTTCTACCCATTATTGTCACGTCTGGATTCGGCTGTCAAACTGTCAAAATTTAAATTTGCTAGGACCTTTCGACTCATATTTCTCGCGCAAGTATCTCGCGGTACTCGAACACCGCAAATCTGAGGAATTTTATGTGTTCTAATTCCGGCTCTGAATAACGTCTGCGAATCTCGCAATCCATCGTTCCAAGTGAACGAAGCTTCAATCTTGCGCGCTTTCGCGTCTTACGAGTTGTTCGGTGAGATTTTATTTCTGATAACTGATTTGCATCCGACAATTCTCAAGTAGTTTAGGGCCTGCGACTAAGGGGTTTACCTGAATGTGGAAAATGAAATATTGGCTATAACTTTTGCATAGATGATGGTACTAAATTGAAATTTGGCTCGTTATCCTTAACATTTTAAAGCATAAATATTGTGTTAATAAGTCACGTGATACATCACGTGACCATTTTGCAAAAAAAAGTTGTAAATTATTTACCAATTGGTGGCCGGTTTAAGAAAAGAAATCGAGCATAACAAAGTTAATTCGCCACCAATTCGCCAATTTCCTTCATTTTCAATTTCTGGTCACGTGACATATCACGGGACCATAGTTAAACGTTAAGGCACAAGAAAACCTCAAGATTTACGTTTGGGGAAAAATTTATTTTGTTCTAGGTCTGCTAGCAAGAGATATTGCCAATCATTCACATTATCAGAACACGCCTTTGACCCAGGCCTTAAAGAGCGGATGTCAGTAAATATCGACCAGGCCCCAGTTGTTCAAAATATGGATAGCGCTATCCAGCGGATAAATCTCTATCCAGTGGATAGTGCAATTGGTTTCCCTAATACTTATCCACTGGATAGTGATTTATCCGATGGATAGCGCTATCCAGCTTTTGAACAACTGGGGCCAGAGGGCTACAAAAGTGAAAAATCGAACCGAGTCTGGAAAGCTCAAATTTCAGAAAAGTACTTCTTGTTTTTTTCGGCCTCCAAAATGTTCTTTTAAGTTGCCCAAAGTTTTGAAAACAGACTTTGAAAGAAGAGATAACGCTCTTTAACGTGGTATAAGACTCGTTACTGAAATTGAGGTACCAGTCGACGATTTTGGGCTTTGAAATTTGCCATTTTTTCATTGAACGAAAGCGTTCAAAATATTGAAAATAATGAAAAATCTCCAAAATATTACATTTTTGTTCAAACTGAGTAAATCACCACTTAAAATGTGTGCAATTATGTACTCTTCTGAATAAGTTATTTGTTGTTTGCATTACAATGGTTTGAATTTTAAAACGATTTTTTTGTGACACATGGTCTCGGGCCTAGAAAACCCGGTCCGAGAACCGCGAAACCAATAACCCCCGGTACGTGGAAAATAATTATCGGATCGAAGTAAAAATTACATTTATGTTAAAGCTTACCTAGTGCTACTTTGTGAATTTTTTTGAGAATTTTCGATTTTTCACTTTTGTAGACCTCTGGTTAATATTTACCGACATCCGCTCTTAAACACCTTGAGAAAGTCTTTTCTTTTGCAATGTCAACCTAGTTTTGACTAATTGCTTCAAGTCAGACTTTTTATAGCTTAACCCGCACAATTTAGTTATTAAATAGCCAAAAGGTCGGTAACTGTCATCTTTTTACTTTAAGGATCGAATCACTGTTCTTATTTAAATCATCAATTAAATAATGGGGTCACTGAGCTCGTTATAGATAGGTGAGGTAGAACGTAACTACAGAAAATGCGCACCACTAGAGGTATTCTTTTTTTATATTCTACCGAGGACTGGGGCGAGTTTCAAAACTAAATGTGGCTTGAAGGTGGAAGACATCATTGAAAATGCAGTTTTAAGAGACAAAGCAATCAGGGCGCAACAGCATAAAGTTGGAGTTTGCCAATTTTAGTGGAATTAGCTGAAGAAATTGAGTTCAATAATTCAGCAGCGTGCCTCTTTCGTTAAAACATGGTACACGAACGGCTAACCGAAATTTTCGTGAATTTTTTCTTTTGATTGACCTTACAATGTATTTTAAAACGAAGCTTTTTTTTTTCACGGCCAGCTCATCTTATCAAGATGCCCAGTACAAAAGATGCGAATCACCCTTAAAATCGTAAAATGATACTACTCTAAGGATTGTGAAACGCCTAAAAGGGCTTAATAGGTAATTGATTTGCTAATCCAGTAGTATAACTCACTGTTGTCTGGCACGTAACAATTTTATTATATCTGGCGTATCTTACCACTGATTTCTTCACTTCCAAGCTCAGAAGCTGCACCACTATGTGGTCTCGGCATTCCACTATCGCTTGTTTCGGTTGTAGTACTGTGTAAATCGCTGTCCTTAGGTTGTTCGAAATAACTCAGGATGTAACCAAATTTCCCCTGCCATTCATCACGACCTTCATATATACAATAAGAAAACAAAATCAATCTAACCCTAAATGAATGAAAGGGTAAATGTTA
>JBBMOI010000007.1:18522500-18525000 GCA_038088405.1 Porites divaricata
GAAAATTAAAATTAAAAAAGTATTTTAAAATTTGATTTAATGTAACTGAGTTTTCTGGGAAAATATTATATATAAACAAAATAATTACATTACAAGATTGAACAGGAGCGCTTAGAATGCCATTTGCACAGACATTTCGGTGAATATTTTTTGTCAAGTGGTACTGGTATTTTTTTTTTCGCATCCAAAACAGAAATGGGATTGAGTTGTTACCATTTACAAAATATAGGTATTTTTTTCGTTTTCTCTCGACATGAAGCCTGGCACTGGTAATCCAAGGAAACGGTACAGAAAATTATGGCTGTTCCGGTTAGAAGGAAATTCCTCGGAAGGAATTACCTTTTTTCCGAAATCATTCCACCGGGATCAACTGTTCCATTTAAATTCTCTCCGGAATTACTGAGTTTCGGTACAAATGGCAAGCTGTAGCTCCAGATCTCTTTGCGAGGAACGATTTCATGTCGCCATTATCAGCCATGGGAACATAGGAAGGGACATCGTCTTAACGGAGTGAGGCGTAGGTCAAACGTCGAACTTTTCATGAGACGAACCGAACTCTAAAACTAATTTAAGATCGTCTGTTCGGTCAGACGTCGAACTAAGGACGCGTCGAACCAATCAACTGAATCAGACCAAAAAGCAATTTTAGCCGGCCAGTAATAAATTTTATCCCTAAGCGAAGCTAAATATACATTATCATACAAATTTTTAATTTATTAGTTTAATTAGTTCGTCGCATTTGAAGATCGACGGTTGTTCCGGAGACGATCTTCAGACGTTCTATCCATCTGAAGGAGACGGATGGAACGTGTTGGACGATCCAAACCCATTCAGACGAACTTAACTGAGCCAGACGTCGAACTTTACATGAACTAACTCTCTAAGTTTAGTTCGTCTCATGAAAAGTTCGACGTTTGGCCTAGGCCTCAGTTTAAGAATCTGGGAAACTGCCGACCTTCCTACCCCTCCTCAAACCTAACATTTTGTCCTAGAGTAAGAAATTAGTGTTAATAGAGAGGTATAAAAGCATCACGTTTACGTCTAACGAACGGCAAACCCGAATTTGTACCACGTGACCCAGTGTCCCCTTTACTTGTCGTTTACTGTTCATTTCAATTTTTTATCCATAAGAATTTTTTTGAGCTGTTTTTATCTGCTCATTTTCTACTTTAAGAAATTCTCGACTTGAATCTGACGTTTGCCGTTTGCCGTATACCTGATGCCCACGATTGTCTCGCTTGGCAAAAAAACAAAACAAAACTGGATTAAAAATCACGCACTCCTGCAAAAGAGAAATTACTATAGGCTTTACAATTTGTTGTGTGTCAAACAAACGCTTGTGAAGTTTCGTTTACGAGCAAGATTTCACGAATTTGCAAGTTTTTCTTTTACAACCAAACATAATATTATAGCTTTTCTTTTTTCGCCCTTCAAATAGTTCACTAGCCAAAGACCTTGATGGGTGCTATCCATTCACCCAAATCGTCCACTTTGAATTCCTATGTAGCGAATGTAACTGCAGCATTTTGCAAAATTACAAGAAAAAAATGGACAACCTCACGAAAAATGCCCAAATTGTCGATTTTTTTTTCCGAGAAGTGTTCTTTCCATTCAACTTTGCTCCCGGAATATATTTCTAGAAATTTTCGGTTGAATGGTTCGCATTTCGGAAATTCAACAGTTTCAGGAATTTCTGAAAACTTTTCTGGGAATTAATTTCTGTACTATTTGCCGCTGTTTCCAAATTTTCGAAAGTTTTGCTTGAATAGAAAGCGCCCCTTCTATTTCTTTGGAAATGTTAATTAACCTTACAACAAATGCCCTCAGCTGAGGTGTATGTAGTAAAGAACCCTTGTTCTTTTGCATAGACACGTGCAGTAAGAGAATCCAATCAAAAATTATTATGCAAATCAAAGTGTTACTCCGCGTTAATTCAACTGAAACTGATAACTTCGGTTGCGAAAGCTGGCGAAGGTTGCTCACACATAAATTGGCTATTCGTCTTTCTCAGCTTCACTACAAGAATGCTGACTAAGAAGCAGTCTGGGATGTTATACAACCAGTGCACGAGGTAAATAACTTGTTAAGGTAACCTCCATTCGGTAGAAAATTGTATTCAGGCCATTTCATCTTAAAATTTAGTTATTTTGTGGTCGAACGTTCTTATTTTGAAGAAAACTTATAACTTGTTGCCAGAGGAGAAATAATGCGTAGAAATATAACGAAGTGCTCCTGAGCACAATGTCCAAAATATATTTATTGAGTGCATAACTTTGAAGGCTCCGCGTAAGTTCGTACATACTCATACACGTGGCCGTCACTAAAATACAAGCGAAGCTTAGTGGAGACAAATTCATCACCCCTTGATTCATGGTGGTGACCCAGACAGGAATTCAAGAAAACGGGAAATTTGATTCTCTTTTCCCCGGTGTACAACGGCGAAATTTTGACGGTTACCGTAAAAAGTAATGAATTAAATTATAAAGATAGACTTTAATAA
>JBBMOI010000007.1:18530000-18582500 GCA_038088405.1 Porites divaricata
ATGTCACATTTCAGGCAAAGTTGAGGCTCATGACCAGGAAAAGCATAGCCAAGGGAAGGCAATGTTGGTCTAAATTGGCATGAAAAACTGGAAAACGATAGCCTAGGGCTGAAAAAGTAATGAAAATGAAAAAATTATCTGCAAGGCTTGGCCAGGTTATTTAGACAGAATCAATTTTGACTTAAGTTCTTTGTTTACTTGACAAGAAAATTTCTTGAGGGACAGATACAGTGACTGTAGATTTTAAATAATACCAGCATAAATATTATAATCTATCTTTTCAATACCTGATACTTTTTTCTTACTTTGGGAATATTTTATGTTTTCAATCTGCTTTGTCCATACGTCACTGAAGATGTTTGTAAAAAATTCTGCGGCCAAAAATACCAGTGCAGCCAAATTTTTCCTTCCTCTTGCACTTGCGTACTGATCAGGGACCATTCAATAAATGTATTGTCGATTGTTCTACCACTGAGTGCATGGACTGTTGTTCTTATTTCAGTTGGGCAGTGCCTACTCAGGAACATTCCTTACTTTTGTTGTAGTTCAATGAAGACAAGTAGTTCAGCAACAACATCACAAGTTCAGTCATACATAAGCTAATGACATTCCATTCTAGGTCAATGGCCATCTATAGTCTTGCATATGGTATTTATCTTGATAAGTCGTGGAAAAATAATAGTCCAATAACCACATACCAGTTCAATAATCAGAATAGTTCACAAACCATACAGCAGCCCAGTGCTACAGGCAATAATTCAAGGAATTTAAATAATCTATTTAATTCTTTTGGAAAGGATGTGGAGAGGGGATGGGGCATGGAGGCGGTGGTCTTTATTTGCATAGCTGTTTAAAAATTATTATGGCTGATTAACATTTATTATGCTTTGACAGAAAGTTATGAAGAAGGTAGAAGAAAAGTCCAGGAGTACACGGCTTTGAAGAGCAGCAGATATAGGGAATTTTTCTCTTGCATAGTTCAATAAAGACACAGTAGTGGAGAAGAGATGTCCCTTAGTGCATAATAAGGAGGAGCAGTTGATAACGAAAAGAGAGGCAAAACAGGAGAAGTAGAATGCAATGATCCAAAAGACCAAAGAAAAAAATTATTCTGTATTATTTAAATACACAATGTACCTTGTTTTGCAGTTTTCACCTAAATCTACACTACTAATGTCCTTTTCTGTCTTTTGGTAGATCATTAGTACTGCTCAGTAAATTGAATTATTGTTATTTTCACATTAAAAAAATTATTTTCTGGCTTGTCAAGAGTTGGTCGGCCAAGCGGTCTAGCTGCCCAGCCATTACTTGTAGTTGGCCAACCACTCTCTTGGCTTCAATGACTGCTTGTTTAATGTCTTGTTTAGTTTCAGTGGTTAGCCACCGGTAAATAAACAATCACTGGCCAAGATGACCATTTTGTCTGGATTAACTTTTGGTTTGCCAGTCATTTTGACAGTACATTTACATTGTAAATGGATTTGAATGTATTTCCATTTGAATTTATTTATATTTTTGCTTGTTTAGCTACTATGTTAAAATTATGCTCCTGGTTTAAAAAATTATTGTTTGTTTTTAATATTTTGGACATGACCCGTCAAACAATAGACTTAACTGAACTGAAATTTCTTTGGCCAGTCAGCATGACCAACAACAGTCAAAAAATTATTTTAGCCCTGACTACTCAGTAAAGACATAATTGCTGTAGTTTTGTACTTCATGTACAGTTTGCATTTTTTACATATAGCCCTATTTTAGAAAAACCTCTTGGCTCTATTGAAATATTTGGCCATTACTTGTAGTAAACTACCTTGTTGTGGAAGAAACTCAAACTATTCAAGACTGCTGCAACCCTTGATTTTTGTGGCTTTCTTCTTTTCTCTGAAAGGGTGTGATTTTCATCAATGAATCTTGCATCAGAAATGACTTGTTAAGTTGCAGGTACATGCTTGTTACAAAAATGTTCCACTGTAAATGGGTCATGGAGTTTCTCCTCCATTGTTGTAGTGTCTGATCAGAGCCTTGTGGAATTGTAGAAACAGTGTGCTAAATAATGTGTCCTCTTGTGGAAGAGAATTTTACAATAACTGTTGGCATTTTCATTTTACTTGTGACTATTCCCTATGTACTACAGAGATAAACTTACAGTCAATTGGTATATTTGCTCGGGACTGTTAAAAGGACTTTTAGAAGTGTTTACCTTTCAATTTTCTCTTTTAGAATATTATAATTTTGTCCAGAAGGTCCTCATTTTTCCTCTGGATTTGACCAATTTTGCTGAGAAATGCCTGTTGCATGTGAACTTATACATAACAGAGTCTCGATACAGTGATTGGATGCCTTTTTGTATACATCAGTAATGGTGTAAATTTTACATTTATTGTTGATCATTCTTGGTACAAACTGCACATGCATGTGTTTTGTTTGCTATAGTGTACGAAAACTAAAGTGGCCACCTTTATTAAGTGTTATTTAAATCATTTTTCTTTCTCTTTCAAGGTCCCTTTCCTTCTCCAGGATTCCAATCCTTTCTCCGCCTCAGTTCTTCGGTTCCTTCTGTGAGTACCGGAGCATAGATTACGTAATACAAAAGAAATAAAAGACGGGAAACAAAACAACTCCACATAAAGACTAATCCCAAGTGACCAAAAATACAAAGCTTTCCGGTACCTGCAGAAAGACCCAGTTCTTCATACTTTGAGCTCTGCTCTGTGGACGTTCATGGGCAGCAGTTTCGTTTGTTTTCTTTAGTGACGTCTTTAGTTTTCTCCAAATGGTACTTTTGCAAACAGATAAATTTCCAAACAAAACCACAAAATCGTCCCTTTACACCCTTATATACGAACACATCCCCAAAAGGCCGGAAGCTTGCCTTTTCTCATGAAAACAAAACATCATGAAAAAGAGTAAAAATAGGCCGATGACAGGCTGGTTATAAACTCAAATAACGTCATTACTTTAACACTGGAGGGAGACGCACGCGGCGAGCCGCAGAGTGTAGCTCACGGTGACAGAAAATTAAAACAACAAGGTACACATTGAAGTCGCATGAAGTTTATTAATTTCAAGTTTTCCGAACGCCATCACTTACAAAACAAAACTATGCTTAACAGCCGTGTGTACAAGACTTTTTACGCCCACTTTAAATATACAGTAAAGATGAACTAATCTTTCAACTGTCGGCGGACTCCTATTTCCGTTTCGCTTACTATTCAGCCGTAAGAGGAGGCGCTAAAGACAAAAAAAAAAACAAAAAAATACAATGTTCTCTACTCACGAGGTGCGCCTTCTTTCCTTCCATATGCAATGTCAACGACGTCCACAAACAAGAAGCGATAAAAAATTTTCATCAGAACGAAAAAAAAGTCATATTTGATATTTTGTACAATAATAAATAAGCTACAAGAAAATGCACTTTAAAACCTTATACAAGCTGAGACCACCTTATATTACGGCAAAACTGTACCTTGACTGAATTCTGAAAAGGTGAAATATTGCTTTTGAGGACGTTGCGTTGATCGCTTCATAAAAATCACAACACCGTTCCGATGTCTGCCATCGTGGCTCAAATCCAAGCAACAGTCCTCGTTGTGTTCAGTAATGCAGAATTTGAAGGCCCTGGGCGAGCAAGATGTCGCAAATAGCCGTCCCAATGACGTGTAGAATTTTCATTCGTCGTCCGCCATTTTGAAAATCGAATGGCGGGAAGAACGCCACAGTTTTAATGCGCATGTCCAGCCGTTTTTAAGCCCTGTCACCCATCCCAGAAAATTTGGTAATCACGTGACCGTACACCGACCGCCCGCCCACCCGCCCGCCCGCCCGCCGTCCGTCCGCACCACAGGAAAACCAATGTTTACTTTCACACTTTCTAATTACTTTGGGAGCCCAGGAAGCCCAGGAGGAAACTGATTGCACATCAATATTGTGATCAATTGACAGCTGTCAAAACAAGATATCCGCTGACCAGTATCACCTGACCGTATCGCAGGCTCAGGTGTCGACCCATCGCGGTCGAGTACTTTTTTGAAGTTATCCGCTGACAAGTTACTGGTTTTCAGATGATCGCAGGCTCAAGTTTATTGTTTTTTTTAATTTATATGAAATACGCCGTGTTTATATCATGATGACCCCGCACTATTAAGAGTTTGATTTCAAACTAACCATGGTCGCGAAAATTCAGCAAGTTATGTAACAATACAGGCTAGGAAGACCTTTTCTCACCAAGGTCACGCGTTGGTCACGCTCTACGCCCAATTTTTATGCTCTGATTGGTCAAAATTTGACAGGTGAGTTCATGCGGAAAATTTATGCAGCATCTTGAAACTTGTTTACTTTGACAGCTGAAGCTGACAGAGTTTTGTGTAAACTTGTGATGTTTTTAACTGTCTTTTTCCACTGGATGTACAAAATGAAATACAGCTGCTATCAAGTCTGTTATTCATGGCTAGTTTGTTCATTGGTTTTTTGGTTGAGAGATGCGTCGCTTGTCAAAGTCGGAAATCCGATTTCGGATGGCATCGTTTTCGTTTTTCACCTCGCTTGATGCGTATTAAAGAGTATTCAAAATTCTCAAGCGACTCTCGCGTTACTTGATAGCTTTTACGAACCGCATCTCAAAAGGTAAGCCTGAGTAATGATTGCATTTGAAGTTTTTTTTTTATATCTAATTTCATGTATTCGAGCACAATTTATGCGGCAAGTTTATGCACGTTTCACTGACGTTTGTAAGATTTGAGACAATGAACCGACCTAATATCAGGTTTGATATAAGCTTACAGGGCTTAAAAAGAGCCTTTAGATATATTTTCTCACCGCAAATAGAAGAACACGTTCCGAAGATTATTTAGTTATAAATTTGGCTGTAGAAAGAAAACTTTGAGCGATTTTCTTGCTTCGAGTCCATCTTTGAGAAAAGCAAACACCGCGAGGCCGGCTTAAAACATAAAGTTATTAAGCTTTAAGACTCAGGATTTTTCGAAACGCTTTAATACTTATCTTCGTGAATGAAAATTGTTGTGTCTGTAAATGTTTAACCGAATTATATTTGTTTTAGTGATTGTTAGTAGTCTCTCTTGCAATTGAAATCGCTGTGGTGCATGTTTGTTTTCAGTCGTTCATGAACATCGCTTGCAGGAATTATCTTTTTGCCGCGCGTATCAAACGCTTTTCAAGATTACACATCGTTATAAAACCCTTAAATAAAAAAAAAAACAATAAATTATTTATGTTGAAGCATAACTCTTTTAATGTTCACTGCGCTCGAGGTCTGTATGATAAATAGTACGGTTTCACCTCAGATGTGATGTGTAAAAAGTATAAAAGGTTGGTTTACATATCCCCGGATTTGTTGGCAAGATTTTATAAAGTAAACTTGTCGAAAGCAAAAAATTCGGCCTGATTTGTTTTCCAAGAATTTGTTTTCCAGGTATAATCCACTGTGATCAAGAACCATTACGGCTCTTGAATGTGATCGAAGATGATTGCTATGTTTTGTTTTGTTTTTGTTTTTATTTTTTACTCCATCCTTTAATACATTAGTTGTACAATAATAATACATTAATTGTACAGTAATACAGTAATTGTATTCAATAATACAATAGTTGCTTAACCTACGTGCACATAATAATAATAATAATAATAAAAGAAGAAAATTAGAATGGAGAAGGGCACATAAAAGTGAACTAATCATGGCCCTTTAACAAGATTGACTTTATTCTTTTGTAGTTTTGTTTTCCACAAAAAAAAAACACACACAAACACACACACACACACACGTCAATACTGAGCAAGATAATATATTTTAAGTGCCTTTTTGAACAGGATTTTTGATGATTTATTGCGAATATGAAGGGGGAGATCATTCCAATAGTATTTACCAATGACGGTGGGGCAGAACTTTCGAATATTAATTCTTGAGTGGGGAATCTGTAATTGCTGGGCAGATGCACTTAGTAATAATGGAAAATTACACGGCTTATTATCAGAGACATAGTCATATAAAAACAAACAATTGTACATAAATTTAACAATATCACGAAATTTTAATAGACCTAGATGAACATAATGAGGAGTGATATGATCTCGTAAAGGAACGTCATTCATTATTCTAACTGTTTTTTTTTGCAGACGTATGAGCTGTGATAATGGATTATCATAATTATTTCCCCTCAATGAGCTACCATATATGAGATATGGGTAAACAAGAGAATAGTAGATACTAGTTAAGCATTGATTACCTAGATAACTTTTTATCTTTGTCATAATATTAATACTCTTGCTGACTCTATCACACACAGTCGATATGATCATGCCAGGATAAGTGGCTGTCAATATAGATACCTAAGTATTTAATTTTGGATACTTGCTCTAAGCATTGTCCAGCTATCGATAGCGGAAATAATAAATTATAATCTACTTTTTTCTGACGAGGTTGAAAGATAAGATATTTAGTTTTTCTTAGATTTAAGGTTAATTTATTTGCACATAGCCAGTCAAATATTAGGTAATTCTTTATTTATCTCAAATAAGAGTTCATCTATATTTTTAGCTGAAGCTGTTAAAGAGGTATCGTCTGCAAATAGTCTCATAGAGAAAAAATCAGAAGATTGAGTAAAGTCGTTTATATATATCAAAAATAACAATGGTCCTAAAATTGATCCTTTGGGTACACCAGAAGTAATTGGCATGGTGTCAGAAATGTTACCATTTACAAAAACTCTCTGCTTTCTTTTATTAAGATACGATTTGAACCAGTCGATATGAGGTTTTTGAATGCCATAGGACAATAGCTTTGATAATAAAATAGAATGATTGATGGTATCGAATGCTTTACTCAAATCTAAAAATATTGATACAGCATAATCTCCTTGATCTAGCTAGACACGTAGAGATTTCTTAAATGAGATCAACAAGACAGTCCACAGTGGTACTGCCTGGCTTAAACCCATATTGAGTATGAGTAGTCATATTTTCAGACAAAAAATAAGATATAAGTTGATTATAAATACACTTTTCAAAAACTTTACTTAATACTGGAAGAACTGATATTGGTCTATAATTATCGCACAGTCACGGAACGGGATCCCTGTTTAAAGATAGGAATCACTTTAGCGATTTTTAGATTATCAGGAAAAGTTCTTTGCTTGATGGACAGATTAATTATATACGTTATATACGTTATATACGTTATATACGTTATAGGCCAACTCGATGTAAGATGTTTCACTCTAAATAAAATCACTTAGCCTTTAAATTCCCATATGAATTTCCCCTTAAGTTAACTGATTTCTGGATTACAAGTTTATTGTTTGATTTAAATAATAAATTTATTAATAGGAGCTTCGCTTTTAGCCCTGGCTAAATCTATATATTACACATACTCAATGTTTCATGTAAAATAATGCAACAGATCTTGCTACCCATTTTCCCTAATTTTATTTCCCCTCCAGGGAGCATAATTTCTTTTAACATATCGGGATTTTAAAAAAAGGGGATGGAAGCTTTTAAATGAATAAAAAATTATTTAATGAAGCACAGTATCAAAGAAATTAAAGAGAAGAATCAGACTACAGTAACAGTAACCCAGAGGGGAGGAGGGGGGGGGGGGGGGGGGGTTCTCACTGAAGTTTTATACGAAGAGGCTCTGCCCCAGGGACCAATCCCGTACCCTTTGTATGTACCATTTTAGACAGAAAAGGTACCCCTTTTGTATACCCTGTAGTGACAAATTGTACCCCTTTCACATACCTAATTTTGAACGCTGCATCCCTTTTTGACTGCTATAAATAAACCATCTTTACAATATGAATAAATCGCTAAAACAGGTTTTCTTGTCTCTCACATCCATAAAGTGCGTCTGTGACTGATCTCATTTTGATCCTTCAGCTGACTGAAGTGACAGATGTCCCTTTCATTTACTTCAACTATAAAACAAGACCCTTCCCTTTCATTTACCTGAAGCCTGAAAAAGGTAACCTTTTCAGGGGGAGCCTCTCTGTTTAGGCCATTATAGTACCCCTTCCTGCACTGAGAACAGTACTTGATACAGTGATATTGTATGGTATGATTTGCAGCAAACATTTTGTGCCCATGAAGAGGTACTTTGATTATTTTAAGATAATTTTCATTTTTCTTCAAAAGAAAGGGAAGAGTTTGGGATCTCATTCTTAGCGGGGGTGGGGGGGTGGAAGGGGGGATGGTTAATTGAGGATCTGCAGTGAGTGAGAATCTTGCATTTAATACAATCCAATGGTTTTGATTCAGGAAAGGGTCGTCAGGAGTATTTTGCAGAAAGACAAATGGCCACTGTACGACTTTGAAGTTTACTGATTAGGGTGAGGAAAATGAGTGAATTTGGTTCCATTAGGGTCATTATACTGGTCTATACTGGGCAAACTGACCTGAAACAAATTGTTTCATCACAGAATAATAAAATGATATTATTTTATTTTCATGGATCAGTGAAACACTTCAATATCGTAAATGCTTACTCACTTTACTCACTTTATTTGATTTACCACAAAATATAAATAACGATAAAACAAGACAGTTACATAAAAGCAAATGGAAGTGGCGAGGAAGCCCAAAAAGAAACCATGAGGCTTATAGACATTGGGCTCCCTCAGAGTAAAATTAAATTAACAGTAACAGTAAGGCCAGGATCGAAAGCAAAATACAATGAAGGTAAGTATAAATTAACTTATTACATAGACTGAGTTGACAAAATATAAAGTATGTCACATGTAACAATAAGTATAAAAATAATATCAGACATGTGAAGAAAGGTAACTATTTACTACAAGATTTATAACTAATAATTCATATAAAATTTTGTCTTCAATTTCGTTTTGAATGAGTGGAGAGAAATAGATTCTTTAATATCATCTTCTAAAGAGTTATAATAAGTAGGTCCTTGGAAACTGACAGAAAATTTACGAAGGTTTGTTCTACAAAAAGGAAGGTGAAAATCGTTCGCGTATCTAGTGGCATGCAGTGTGGTAGATCTAATAATATTAAAAACAGAACCAGACTGTTAAAGTAGTCTTAGTAATTATGTGATGACATGGTCAATAACATTTTTCAAAGCAGACATCTCTATCAAAGGAAATAGGAGAAGTCTGCACGCAAGCTACCTGGCTACTTCGATGTATGTTATCTATCATGGAAAAGTAGTTCATTGCTTTGTGGGCTAGACTCAATATAGCTTCACTTGAGTTCCAAATAAGGCTGTACATGTGCTTTGAGAGTTTTTGTCCCGATTGGCTTCTCTCAACTGCTATTGGAGCATATTTTGTTTCCCAAGGATAATTGTTCAGTAAAACGCAACGTAAAAAAGTGAAAAATGTCATTACCTCCGTTTTCTTTCAAGCACCTCATGAGCATAATTAGTTCAAGTAAAATAGCGACGTTATTTAAGAGCCCATGACTGTAAATATCGAGAATCGCTGGCCAGGATAAAAAAATCGAAAATTCTGATGATTTGTCAGGAAAACCCCTTTGGGGAACTATCTTCGAAAAAAATATTTTCAACTTTCAAGAATCTATAGTTTTCGAGAAAATGAGGAAAAACGAAAATAGCGGTTTTTACCTAATTAATTATGCAAAAATTAGAGTAAAAATGACCTACTTTATCCCGTCTGTACCGAGGCAAGATTCAAAGCTATAAAACAGAAATATTTTCTTTTAAAAGAATTCTATCTTTTCTTGCTATCCATGGTATGTTTTAAACCATAAACTTGATTTTGAATTTTTTATGGTTTTTTAAACACTACCACGAAGCGCACTTTTTAAAATGGCTAAAAACTGAGCAACTTCAGAGGCAAAAAACTCACCTTGGTATGTGTGATACCTAGCCAAAATGCATACTAGGACAAAGTTCAGCTCTTATATTAACAGAATATGGAATAAAAAATCTGGGTACTCCGGATTCGCTTCCACAAAATAAAAAGTTTCGTGACCACTAGTGGAAAATGTCACAAATTTGCATAAGTCAAATTTGTAGAGAAATGTTGCGGCAGCCGGTTTTGTTTCAATTCAGGGTCAGTATGTAATGTTCGGAAACATCACGAAGCAAGAAAACGTTTTTTGATAAAGTTTATGTTAAAATATCAGAGTAATTAACCGTTCAAAAAAAATAATAATAAAAAACGACCTCGAAGAAGCGTTATATAAAAGCGCTGAATTATTATGTAAACTATATCCCATGTCTCTCGTTTCTTTTCCTAACTCCTTGTATCAGCATCCATCTGTATCATCGTAAATTCGCCTCCGGTATATCTAAAATAGGTAGGGACATTTTCCTTGAAATTTTATTTTGAAGGAGGTTTTTTGCGAACGGGATACACTGCGTGAGAGGAAGTCATAAACTAACAGTCAAAGTAACAATGTCACGCAACGACGTCTCGTGCAGCTCCGCCTTCTTTTACTGAATTTTTTTCCTCCTTATGAAATTTTATGGAAACTTTGCTTTGAACAGACAATGCGTTGTTCGCAACATCATTTGTTTCTCAGTAGTTTTTTTTTTTTTCAGAAAGAAGAGATACTAACTTTGCATGCCTGTCAGTCACGCACTAAATGTTAGCATTTTCTTGTCAGAGATATTAAATCTGATTTTTTTACTGCGTATTACAAACAACAAACCGTCCCTTGGTTAATTTTTTTGCTTTTTCACAAATAGAGGTATAATCAGGCAGCTACCAAAGGCCCTAGGAAACAGCTATACGTGATCGTAGTTCATACGGTCCAGCGGTTTCTCTCCTCCGAAAGTTCATCGCGGAGTTGTACCACCTGCCAGCGCCGCGCCTTAGTGTGTAAATCTATACGCGAAACCCATGAACCAAAACAAGTTCCAACCGACGCCACCGAAGAACTGGAAAAGGAGTCTACAGTCGAACCTCCCGAAAGCGACCACCCAAAATGCGCAGACTTAATGGTCGCTAACGGGCGGTGGTCTCTTACGAGAATCGAACCACAAACCACAAACCACAGGAGGTTTCTTTGACAAGAAAACTGGACACATCCATTTCAAGGAAGATAATTTATTGCATGCAATTTCCAAGTTACGATATGTGCAGTTCCATGTTGTTGTTGTTCCTACCACAAGAGATCAGAAAACTCGTCAGGTGGTCGCTTACAAAAGGTTAAAAACAATGTAAAATCATTAAACAGTCAGTACCAATTAGTGGTCGCGGGCGCTTACAGGAGAGATTCCAACTGTAAGACTTAACTGGGTGGGTTTTGGTGTTTTGGATAGGTGGTCGCACATGGAGGTTCAACTGTACTACAACAAAATAAATCACCTTTCACGACGATGCGACCAGGATTTGTCTATGGAAGATAAGACTCCTTGTTCACCGCTTTTGAGCTACTCTAACCAACTCCCATCCATGTCGAGTGCTTGCAAAAGGTAGCATCATCTTGAAAAGAGAAGTATCAAAAAGGTCATCCTTGACGCCCCTGGCCTATCGCAGTATGTGCAACGAACTTATATCGACGTAAGTACCGTTTATTAACCGGGCAGTCAGGCGACGTAGAGTAAAAGCGTAACTTGACTACGTTTTTCAGTTTACAGCAGACCCGAGTTTTGTTTAAAGAAATACCTGCCTTTTGCTCAGTACCCACAATGTCCCAGCTCGTGCCTTCACACCGGAACGTCCGATCGAATCATTGTTTAGTTGATAGTTACCCTTATCTTCCTCTTCCCGACTTATCTAGGAAGATCGAAGGGCCTCTGCTCCTGCTCGCAGGGTAGTTGATAGCGACCAAGGAGCTAAATAACAGAGCGAGGTAAGTAAGTGGCATCGGCGGTTTTATTTACGCCTCAATTTTTTTAAAAAAGCAAGGACCAGCTTACAAAAAAGAAGGACCGGATCCTAATAAAGGATCTAATCAGCAATAAGTGAAAATATAAGACAAAAAAAGCAAGCCTTAGGCTGATTTTACAGTCGGGAATACATTATCTTTTGACCAATATTTCGGAAGGCACGGCCTTCCTTCTTCAGGGTCTTATTTGCGCCTAACCGTTTCCCAAAGTAAAGAAGGAAAGAACTTCAGACAAAGGGGAAGAAGAGTTATTGCGATAAAACTGCTCTTAAATTGATGTTTAGCTATGGCTTATGCGAGGGGCTGGGGACTATGTAATTGCTGAATAACATGTGCCGTTACCAAAAAAATTACGGGAAAACATTTTTTCCTTGGTTTGGAATTTTGACCATGAAAATTTTAGCTCTAGCCATTTGTGATACCAGGCAAAAAAAATCCAATATTTAGATATTTCGCTCTTAGCAGCAGGCCCTCCAATTAATGACAGTATCTAATATTACGTATCCGCCGGAGCGAAACATGACAACAGCTGCTCTTTACAGATTGTCAATGTGTGAGGCGAGGGTTCTGGGCTCCCTGTGACAGTTCTTGTCAAGAAGATCCCAAATCAGTATATTTGCTGTTTTAGGTTGATTCTGTGCTATAACTTACTGCCTTTACCCAGTCAAAAAATGTTCAGTGTAGATTTACATGTGGGGTATTATCATTTTATCAGGGAGCACTAGCCAAAAATATATTTTTGGGTGATGCGTTTAAACTTGAAAAAGATAGCCCAATTTTTCCAATTTTCAGTCCATGTCCATCCTGGCCATCAATAGTAAGAGAACGCGACAGGAAACAGTTTCAGTGCCAAAATATCATCCTTACATAAAAAAAAAAAACTGGACCATAATTTTTGGAACTAAATTGATGCGAAATGAAGACCATATCAGCTTTTTAAAATGAACTAGCAATTAGCCTGGCATAGCCTCTTTAACTCTTTTTTGACGGCCAATTTTAGTAGAAGAAAACCCCGCCTTTTGACTAAATCCTCCTTTTTTTCGCGTTTTTGCAGGAGAGCAAAGGCAAGCGCGAAGTGAGTGAGAAGCGCCAGACAAGCGCGACGGAGAAGACGCAGAAAAAACAACGGCCTGTCCACATACATTGTTTTTTTTTTGCATTCCGCCCCAGACATACCCCTCTCTCCTCACTCGCTTCGCGCTTGCATTTGCTCGCCTGCAAAAGCATGCACGCCTGTTATGCAGGCTAGCCAGTTAGCTTGATATGGGAATGGCTGAAAAAGAGATTTGCAACACAAGACTGCTCAATTGGACGTACACTAATTTAGAAGCTTTTTTGGCGCGTTCACAGAAGCCAAAATTTGGACATCTCTTACGAACCTATATCGATCTTTCTCTCCCGCTCTCTTTTTTCCCTTTGCCTTTCTTCTTCTGTTGCTTCAGCACTTGATCGTCTTCCCACTGTCTTTGTTTTGCAAGGAATTTTGGCTGGCTAACTTTTCAGGAAAGGGACATTTAATTAATCTGTAGCGAATAGATGGTGAATAAAAAAATTGGAAGTAGATTTTTTTATCCCAAATGTTGCTTTTTTGTGTGTGACTCCCTCAAGATACATGAAGATAGGTGAAAATTTGCTAAATGAGGTACCAGTGGAAAAATCCATCCTTAATTGTTGATTTTGATCAGTTTATAACCTTGTTGAATAAATGGAAAGCTAACTGGGTTCATGAAGGATATCCATGGTTAAGAAAAAAAATAAACACCAAAACGACCCCAGTGTCTGCAGTACTCCCTCCATCTGATTTACTTTTTCCATTGAGAGGACAATTGCAAGGATCCGTGAGGGTTCGTTCAAGGAAGGTTTTAACTAATCAATGGCACAATTACGGGTCGGTCCACTTGGCGATCTCTGACCATCTTTGGGTGTTCGAAATCGTGTCTGGACTTAAAAGTGTTGAACGCAGGAACAGTGAAGAGGCAGAAAGAGCAGGAGGAAGAATTTCAGAAAAGAGAGAAAAGGGGGCAATGATTACTTTAATCTCGTCTTTACTTTCGTTATTTTTAATATGCGAGACGTGGCAATTTCACCAAAGTATAACTTTGAAAAACTACTGAGAAAATTAACTATTTCGGATTTTTGTTGATTGAAAACTTACAGGGTATGATGGATAGTGTTATTAATGGAAAATCCCCCAAAATGCCTTGACGAATGAACTATCGGTACCATAAAAGCATGTGCCCACTCCAAGAAAGATGTATGACGGTGAAATTCATTCAGGTGAATAAAGTAAAGTTAAGTTATCTGACATGAATAGTATTTCTTTACACACTACTTCATAAGCTCACATTTTTTTTTATCGTACCCGGTAAAAATAAAGTCTGACTGTGATGAATTTGACAACGGTCACGCAATTGCAGAATACAGTACTCCAACACCCAACAACAATTGCTGAACAACCTTAATTTTATAATGTACAATTAAGAAGAGCTAACATACAAATTACAAAACATCTAACATTAGCTATTCTCTTGTTTATGCTATTTCAAACCTCAAATATTGCGTGATGCCAACAGTATTGAAATGCGTCCTTGTGTACGATAGGAATATGCATATGTGTTTGTATGCAAATTTGCTACAATGTGTCACCAACCTTCACAGCATCAGGAATATCAATTTTCAGATCCTTTACTTAATGTTAGCTTCATTTAAAGTCGCTTTCATCCTTTCTCCTACGCTTCTTCGAGGTCGTTTTTTATTATTATTTTTTTTGAACGGTTAATTACTCTGATATTTTAACATAAACTTTATCAAAAAACGTTTTCTTGCTTCGTGATGTTTCCGAACATTACATACTGACCCTGAATTGAAACAAAACCGGCTGCCGCAACATTTCTCTACAAATTTGAATTATGCAAATTTGTGACATTTTGCCACTGGTGGTCACGAAACTTTTTATTTTGCAAAGGCAAATCCGGGGAACCCAGATTTTTTATTTCATATTCTGTTAATATAAGAGCTGTGCTTTGTCCTAGTATACATTTTGGCTAGGTATCACACATACCAAGGTGAGTTTTTTGCCTCTGAAGTTGCTCATTTTTTAGCCATTTTAAAAAGTGCGCTTCGTGGTAGTGTTTAAAAAACCGTAAAAAATTCCAAATCATGTTTATGATTTAAAACATACCATGGATAGCAAGAAAAGATAGAATTCTTTTAAAAGAAAATATTTCTGTTTTATAGCTTTGAATCTTGCCTCGGTACAGACGGGATAAAGTAGGTCATTTTTACTCCAATTTTTGCATAATTAATTAGGTAAAAACCGCTATTTTCGTTTTTCCTCATTTTCTCGAAAACTATAGATTCTTGAAAGTTGAAAATATTTTTTTTCGAAGATAGTTCCCCAAAGGGGTTTTCCTGACAAATTATCAGATTTTTCCATTTTTTTTATCCTGGCCAGCGATTCTCGATATTTACAGTCATGGGCTCTTAAGTTTGTTTCGACGGTTCTCTTTCACCGATCATCGGGAGGATCATCGGCCATATTGGATTTTATGGAGGTTACCGCTGACTACTGGTTATTTTACTTCCGTTCTCCGTTCCCCGTTTTAGTAACATCCGCCTCGAAGTGGATGTTACTAAAAGCGGGAACGGGGAGCGGGGAACGGGGAACGGGGAACGGAAGTAAAATAACCAGTAGTCAGCGGTAACCTCCATAAAATCCAATATGGCCGATGATCCTCCCGATGATCGGTGAAAGAGAACCGTCGAAACAAACTTAAATAACGTCGCTATTTTACTTGAACTAATTATGCTCATGAGGTGCTTGAAAGAATACGGAGGTAATGACATTTTTCACCTTTTTACGTTGCGTTTTACTGAACAATTATCCTTGGAAAACAAAATATGCTCCAACAGCAGTTGAGAGAAGCCAATCGGGACAAAAACTCTCAAAGCACATGTACAGCCTTATTTGGAACTCAAGTGAAGCTATATTGAGTCTAGCCCACAAAGCAATGAACTACTTTTCCATGATAGATAACATACATCGAAGTAGCCAGGTAGCTTGCGTGCAGACTTCTCCTATTTCCTTTGATAAAGATGTCTGCTTTGAAAAATGTTATTGACCATGTCATCACATAATTACTAAGACTACTTTAACAATCTGGTTCTGCTTTTAATATTATTAGATCTACTACACTGCATGCCACTAGATACGCGAACGATTTTCACCTTCCTTTTTGTAGAACAAACCTTTGTAAATTTTCTGTCAGTTTCCAAGGACCTACTTATTATAACTCTTTAGAAGATGATATTAAAGAATCTATTTCTCTCCACTCATTCAAAACGAAATTGAAGAAAAAATTTTATATGAATTATTAGTTATAAATCTTGTAATAAATAGTTATCTTTCTTCACATGTCTGATATTATTTTTATACTTATTGTTACATGTACCATACTTTATATTTTGTCAACTCAGTCTATGTAATTAGTTAATTTATACTTACCTTCATTGTATTTTGCTTTCGATCCTGGCCTTACTGTTACTGTTAATTTAATTTTACTCTGAGGGAGCCCAATGTCTATAAGCCTCATGGTTTCTTTTTGGGCTTCCTCGCCACTTCCATTTGCTTTTGTGTAACTGTCTTGTTTTATCGTTATTTATATTTTGTGGTAAATCAAATAAAGTGAGTAAAGTGAGTAAGCATTCACGATATTGAAGTGTTTCACTGATCCATGAAAATAAAATAATATCATTTTATTATTCTGTGATGAAACAATTTGTTTCAGGTCAGTTCGCCCAGTATAGACCAGTATAATGACCCTAATGGAACCAAATTCACTCATTTTCCTCACCCTAATCAGTAAACTTCAAAGTCGTACAGTGGCCATTTGTCTTTCTACAAAATACTCCTGACGAACCTTTCCTGAATCAAAACCATTGGATTTTATTAAATGCAAGATTCTCACTCACTGTAGATCCTCAATTAACCACCCCCCCTTCCACTCCCCCCCCCCCCCCACCCCCGCTAAGAATGAGATCCCAAACTCTTCCCTTTCTTTTGAAGAAAAATGAAAATTACCTTAAAATAATCAAAGTACCTCTTCATGGGCACAAAATGTTTGCTGCAAATCATACCATACAATATCACTGTATACAGTACTGTTCTCAGTGCAGGAGGGGGTACTATAATGGCCTAAACAGAGAGACTCCCCCTGAAAAGGTTGCCTTTTTCAGGCTTCAGGTACATGAAAGGGAAGGGTCTTGTTTTATAGTTGAAGTAAATGAAAGGGACATCTGTCACTTCAGTCAGCTGAAGGATCAAAATGAGATCAGTCACAGACGCATTTTATGGATGTGAGAGACAAGAAAACCTGTTTTAGCGATTTATTCATATTGTAAAGATGGTTTATTTACAGCAGTCAAAAAGGGATGCAGCGTTCAAAATTAGGTATGTGAAAGGGGTACAATTTGTCACTACAGGGTATACAAAAGGGGTACCTTTTCTGTCTAAAATGGTACATACAAAGGGTAAGGGATTGGTCCCTGGGGCAGAGCCTCTGCGTATAAAACTTCAGTGAGAACCCCCCCCCCCCCCCCCTCCTCCTCCCCTCTGGGTTACTGAGAAGTACTTTATTTGAATACCTAAACAGAAAATATAGAATATCAGTAGACAGAATGGCACCAGATTATGTTTTTCTGTTGTTAATAAACCCCCCGAGCAAGAACAAACCAGTGCAAAAGCTAATTGCAAAATATGTATTCGACTGCTATGAGAAGAGAAGATCATTAGCTGTTTAAGTTAACTTTGACTACAGTAAGTGTGCAATACAAAACATTGCTTGATGTTTGGAGTTGTTGCGCAAAGTTTGAAATCGGTCAAACTTCTAGCTGGGTGTAAACGGACACAACTGCTCCCAACAATGTTGGGAGTTGTTGCATCCGTTTGCACGTAACTTTAAGATACAAAACAAAAGCTTTGATTAAGATATTCCGGAAGTCATTTGTTACAGCAGGAAGTCATTTGTTACAGCAGGTAAAGCGGATCTCTTTATGACCTGAATTTGCCGAGGAACAGACATGCGAATCGATAGAAAGTGAATAATATAAGGCGTAATTAATTATTAACTTATTGGCCTAAGCCATATACAGTTATAAATTCTTGTTGTGTGTAACTTTTATTAGTTATTTGGAATTAGTCAATGTACTATATATTGTATACGACTCCAAATAAAAATAAATATGTCTAATATATATGTTACTGTAGTCTGATTCTTCTCTTTAATTTCTTTGATACTGTGCTTCATTAAATAATTTTTTATTCATTTAAAAGCTTCCATCCCCTTTTTTTAAAATCCCGATATGTTAAAAGAAATTATGCTCCCTGGAGGGGAAATAAAATTAGTTAAAATGGGTAGCAAGATCTGTTGCGTTATTTTACATGAAACATTGAGTAAGTGTAATGTGGCCACTATACACATACAGTTGCGCGTGTTTACTGAAAAACATTTTCGCACTCCAATCTTTTGCCTCCCATCACTTGTGTGAGACCTTGGACTCTTTATTTCCAAAACTACAGACAGCTTGCTTGAAGGCTTATCAACCACCTTCTAATAAGCTGCCAACCTCTGCAATATTGATGATGCGATGCTTGATGGTAGGTGCACTGCAATATTACTGAATTAAGCTGATAAAGCAGCTTGACAATATTAACTGGTTTAAAGTCACTGACATATTCAGTTTTACACTGAGCTTGAAATATTTTTCTCCACAGTAAAAATAACGTTCATTAAAGAGAAGTGGAGCTCCCCTCTGCAAAAACATTAAAGGATTCCCCCTAGAAAAAAAAAGAGGCATCCAGAGGGCTAAACAGAGGAAGTATACTTCCCATGCATATTTTAACAGCTAGCCTTTAAAAAGTACCTTCCAACGAAAGTACTTCCCCATGTACACTTGCAACACTCAATATTGCAGCTCAGTTGCGGTTCACTTTTATCCTAAGTTTGAATTTTAATCTCTTGGTTTTGAACTCATTATTACAAAATTCATATTACCGTACCCCCAAACAAAGGGAAGCAAAACTTCAACCATGGTTATAATAAAATAAAACCACAGCATAGCCATTTGCTCTGAAACAACTGTCATCTTTAAGAGCAAGGTATGGTTGATATTCTGGCTGCATGTTAATATGTTTAAGTGGCTGTCCACCTAAGAGCGGTCCGGCGAGTTTGGGATCGCCAGTAAACCTTCCCTTTATTTTTTGTGGGTGAAAAGGACTTAATGAGGAATGATTAAAATCGAGAGAATTTTTTTCAAAATCTTTTTCTGTGCTTCGCTACAGCACTAAACCTCTTTCCTGTCTGAGAGCACTTTTTCAACTTTATTCAATGGCCAAAATTCGGTGATTTTAAAAGCCGCGCTTCTTCGTAACGGATAAATATCGCTAAATTCTACATAGTACAATGGATTTAGCTACATTTGACTTGTCCTATAACGGAATCTTGGATAATTTGACGCAAAATTAAATTAAATTAATAAGATCAAAGACGAGCCACTTAACGGTTTTTTTTCTCCCTTGACAAATTCCTCCAAAGTAAAAGCTAAAATCTCCAAAGCGGTACAAAAATCACAGGCAAAATGCACTTCACAGCAAAGATCTTATCTTATTCTGTTAGAAAATAAAGTCAAAGGTGCGGGTATCATTCTGTGTCGGACGCGAACAAGCGTTTTTGAGAGCTCATTTTGTCAATATTTACCTAAAATTGCACGTTCGGCGCCTACGCTTAAACTTATATGGTAAGGTTGATATTTTTCCCACGGGGCAGAATCTTGGTATGCTTCGTCAAAATAACGTACATTTGTTGTTTTGTAAGCCATCTTAGGCCTGTAAACCGGCATAAAATGTCAGAAAATACATGTAGGAATTCTTTATCTACTCGTTTATTATGCAAATTTAAAAGCTCATTTACAGCGGGGTTGTCGATTTCAGCAATTTTCAAACTCGTAAAGAATACAATTCACTTCTGGTCAAACGAAGCCCGCTTTGAGTTTAAAGTCTCAGCAACTAAAAGGCTCTTTAATAAAGACTGAATTCAGCTCAATTTCCCTTTGGGTTTCCTTCATGGTCATATGCTAATTAGGATTGTTGTCACGCAATGAAAGCGGATTTGGAGAGTTTAAAGGAGAAAGCAAGTTGGTGCCTCTTAGTCAATGTAACAGGTGAGCGTTATCACGGCTCATTCGAGGCCATGTCACTTAACGAAAGATAATATTACAGAGAGCAAACTTACTTTGCAGATGGCTGGTTATTTTGGTAAAACTGCCCAACAAGGTCAAAAAATGTTTGTATGTCCGATACATCGTGTGAACCTGGGGAAGGACTGGGGTAATCCAACTGGCCGCACAGAATGCCGATATCCAGACCATAAGGGAAAACACACTTGTGCTGAAACGTGACAGAGTGTCGGGGTCAGACTGTAAAAATTGCCGCCAACCGAGAAACTTCCAACAAATCTCCTAGTGGTGTCTGCAAATTCGAGGCTAGTGGATGGGCGCTGCAGAAGTTAAGGGGAGGCGGAACAAGGTTTAGCGAGAAAGTCAAGTCTTACCCCACCGCACGATCTGATGTTGATACACAAACAGGCAGGAAACCAGATCTTTCTGAGGTCGCAACGGACATGAGAACGACCAGAAACACAGGCAGTTCAAGAATGTTCCAGAGACGAATGGCTTACAAAGGGACAAGTTCAATCATTCTTTTCCAGACTGTCTGCAATCAGCAGGAAAAAAAAAGGGCTGACCAAAGCCGAGAATGTTGAAATTTGTGACGAATGAGATCTGCTCTCAGTGCTCTTGCAAGAAGAAATTGCGTTTCTTATTGATGAACGTAGAGACAAGGAGGTCGAACATATTTTCAACAAGATGGGCGTAATACATCCCATCAGGCACGATGGCCATGATATCTGCGAGCAGACCAACCAAGAAGTACTCTCAAAATTCAATGTGAAAACATCTGCGAATATCTTAAACTGTCGTTCAAATCTTGAGATACAAAGACAATCACAGACATGGTGAAAGAATGCAGTTACTGCTGCACCACCCTGTAAATGGCCAGGGACTGGCAAATTGCCCCATTGCATTGGGGTGGGCCGAGTTGCCTAGAAAATTCCTATTGTTTCTAGGCCAAGTTCGTGAGAGGGTTTTCTCTTAAATTTCAAGGTATGTTGTATGCTTGTATAAGACGATAAATCTCAAGTAACTTATAACTTGACATCAACCCTTAAAAGTTTGTGACCTGCTTTTTCGTTCAGTACTTTATTTACAATACTGGTAAAAGAGCAGGACCCAGTTGTTCCCAGGAATGAATCTCTATCCAATTGATAAGTATTAGGGAAACCAATTGCTCTATCCAGTGGATAGTGATTTACATGGTGGATAGCGCTATCCACCTATTGAACAACTGGGCCCCAGAAGGATAAAAGTTGCCCGCAGGACAGTTTTTTTTCTTTAATAGAATTTTTTCTTATAGATATGAGTTAAGATCATTATTGTGACACTTTACTTTTTGGCAATAAGACATAAATAACGTAAAAAAGTGACCAATGCATATCAGCGGCATGGCACCCAACGACTGTTTTCTGTGAAATATCTGTTCGGAGAAGCAAAATTGCCCAGAATTTTCTGTAGCTTGAGGAAGACTAAAAATTTATTAGATGACCGTTCCATGCATGTACAGTTTTTGAAGCTAATCTAGTAAATTCCCTTCGATTTTCTGAAGTTTAATTTTTCCTATTTCACACCCCAGGTTAAGCTGTTTTTCGTAGAGAAAGGAAACCTAAAATTCTCGGAACCGAAAATCCGATACAGAAAGGAATCAGAAAAATCCTCACTTTCGTAAAATTTTAAATTGCAGCTAAAATTTTCGGGAAAAAAGACTCACGGTTGCCCTAGTATGACCCAAAAGATAAAAGTTTTTTTAGCGCCACTTGGAATACATTTCTAGAGATCTAAAAGTACTCTGGATAGCCTAAAAAGTGTTCTCAATGCATTTAGGAGGAAACCGTCGTTGGGTGCCCCTGGCATATAATAGGAGTTAGGAATTTTTTCTGGTAATGAATCAATTTAATTACAAGCAATGTGGCACTTTACGTGTTCTTGGGTGTGGACCGTTCGATTATTGATGGGGGTGGGGGCTGCATTAATTTTAGCTTCTTGATAAAGCTATATATATGTATGTATATAATAGAAGTAGACTGATGGGACTGGATTATATCTTGAACATTTATTGCTACTCAGAGAGTCATGCCTCTTGCGAGGCGAATCATCAGATAAAACAAAACAATAAATGCCAGGCGTGGCGTAGGTGCGTGGCGCGTCGTACTTAAGTGATGCTTACAACATGTCAAATTTGCGACAAGGACTAACCAAGTTAGGACAGTGTTTAGTAGAAATTTCTTTGAGTGCCTGCAACCTGAGATTATAGTTCATTTCTGTTGTCCAGGGTAGACATTACAGGTTTACAAATTATAAACAGCGCGACGAGCCATGCGCCACGCGCCACGCCTAGTATTTACTGTTCTGTTTTACCTATATCTTTTATTGTAACCGTTAATTTTGGCAGTTGCCTGATGATTGCCTCGCAAACTGTGACTGAACAGAAACTCTGGGTGGCAACAAATGTTCAAGATTTAATCCAGTTTCATCTGTCTACTTTTATTCTGCTCTAGGTTAACTATTGAGCACTTGAATATATTTATATAGATATCTGCGCATTACAAGTTTTTGAAATCACCTTATAAGTTTTAGAGCGTTATCGATGAGGACACCATTCTGGCACTTCGTTGTATGTATAAATTAATATATATTATCCTTCCAGCCCTGTAAAATTCTTTTTTAATCTCGGTGTCTTGGTCCTCCCCCCACCCCCTATCAATAAGGTAATGGTTCACCCTTTATTGTTTATGCAAAGAAAAGAATCGATACAGGAGGTATATTGCGTGACAAAAATGCAAATTAGCATATGACTGAAGGCGTTTGAGACAAACGTTCAATATTACCCGCACTCGGAAAAATATTAGCATGTGTAATCAAATGGTGACGAGTGAAATTAGGGAATAAAAAAGGCGAGGGAAATTGTTAGGATTTGGACAAAACGCGCGTGAAATTATTCCCAAATTTCACACGTATACCATTTGATTACCAATTAATATCATGGGTGACGAATTACGTTAGCAATCTTGGATTTTTGACATGCTTATCCTGGATCGTATTAGCCTGAGATCATGCCCTCTCCCTATTAACCCTTTATGTCTCTCACCAAAGAAGCAAAGAGCAAAAAACAAAAAAAAGAAAATAAATAACGCCTGATCTCAGGTTAGGTCGTATCGATCGCGAACTCCTGCACTCTCTCAAACGTTTAGAGCTTAAATTTGGCTTAAGTTCAGAGTTTTTCGACAAAATACCTGTTAGAATCCTTTTCTTATGTCCTCTTTCGTGTGTTCAGGTTTTCTAAAGTGTTTTTTTATGCCCTAGCATCTTCATTCATGACATTTTAAACCTTCGTCGCCATCTTGACACTGAGACGTACGGAAGGTTGCCATGGCAATTTTGTAATTTCACATGTGAAATTACAAATTATCGCTGAAGTTTCGCGCCAAAATTAAGGAGTAATTCGTCACCTATGATATTACAACAGACATACCCTTCACCAGACTTAAAGTGATTCATAATAATTTCTCAAGAGCTACACGAGGTGAGAGAATCCGACATGTTCATGATAAATGAGAGATAAACACGGATGTGGGAATTCAAATTCAAATCATGTCAAATGCTCGAAACGGAAAAAGAAACTCAAATGGAATATGAGATAAATTTCTATTTTAAAAAGGGTATCCAGTTGCTGAGTTTCCAAGCTGAAGATTGATTACATTTGATAAGAAGTTAATAACCGTACGTAGTTTGAAATTTTAACATAGCTGAAATGGACAACCTGTCTGTAAACAAGCACGATTTGCATATCCGACGGGTTGATCAAGAATGTCAGTTTATGGCATTTTTTTCGGCTTTCATTTATACAAACTTAAAAAGGCTAGAGAAAAGAAAACACACGTTCGTTATCTTGAGGATACACACAACATTCTCAGCTTCTGAGAAAATATCTGCTAAGTTAAAGTCATTGTGCGTGAACCGTTTTAACGCTTAAAAGCGGGCAAATCTATGCAAATAATGCCGAAAAGAGGCTCTTAAAAACGTTTGACCACGTCCAACCCAGAACGATACCCACACCTTTGACTTTATTTTCCGACAGAATAAGGTAAGTTCTTTGCTGTGAAGTGCATTTTACCTGTGATTTTTGTACCGCTTTGGAGATTTTAGCTTTTACTTTGGAAGAATTTGTCAAGAGGGAAAAAAAAACGCAAAGGGGCTTGTGTTTGATTTTATTAATTTAATTTAATTTTGCGTCAAATTATTCCATATTCCGTCATAGGGCAAGCCAACTGTAGCTAAATCCATTGTACTATGTAGAATCTAGCGATATATATCCGTTACGAAGAAGCGCGGCTTTTAAAATCACCGAATT
The DNA here is from genome assembly GCA_038088405.1 of Porites divaricata. NCBI lineage: Eukaryota > Metazoa > Cnidaria > Anthozoa > Scleractinia > Poritidae > Porites > Porites divaricata. The sequence continues at coordinate 18,554,401 of JBBMOI010000007.1, forward strand.
TCGGCCATCGAATAAGGTTGAAAAAGCGCTCTCAGACAGGAAAGAAGTTTTGTGCTGTAGCGAAGCCCAGAAAAAGATTTTGAAAAAAATTATCTCGATTTTAATCATTCCTCATTAAGTCCTTTTCATCCACAAAAAAAAAAAGGGAAGGTTTACTGGCGATCCCAAACTCGCCGGACCGCTCTTAGGTGGACAGCCACTTAAAGTTGCCTTTTATTGAGGTATTAAATAACCTGATCCATTTTATCTTTTCACATAATACAATTTACACTTACTTCTCATCATAGGTTTGTAAATATAATATTATTAGACTTACAGTTTTATCTCCTCGCCAATATGTTTTAATTTAGGCCTAAAAACAACGTTTCAGCTAGGAAGGAGCTCCACTAGTACTGCCACACTATTACTGTCGAGGAAATACACCTGACTGCTTCGATCTACGTTATCTTTCAGCATGTATTTAAGCCAAAACCCTACGAAACGCGTCAAGCAAAAGTAGTTCATTGCTTTGTGAGTTAGACACCGTATAGATTCGCTTGAATTCCAAATATGGCTGTGCTTTGAGAGTTTTTGTTTCGACTGTAGCTTCTTTCAAGTGCTGTTGGAGCATATTTTGTTGTTCAGTAAAACGCAAAAAGGTGAAAAATGTCATGAAATTATTTCAAGCACCTCATGAGCATAATTAGTTCATTAGTAAAATAGCGACCTTACGTGTTGTTTCGACGCTCCTCCATCATCGATCTTACCGGGTTCTTGATCGGCCATTTTTTTGGATTTTTATGGAGGATACCGCTGACTACTGGTTATTTTACTTCCGTTCCCGTTCCCCGTTCCCCGCTCCCCGTTCCACGTTTTAGTAACATCCCCTCGAAGTTTGTAAAAGATTTTTTTCTGGATTTGCATTTAAACAAAATTTTGTATTTAACAGAATAAAGAAATAATACCATGAATTACTCTAGATGGAAACTGAGAGCCTTTGTTTAAGCTTTTTAATATGGCAATTTCCTACTACTTTTTTGTAAACTATTACTCAAATTCGCTTCTTCTAAACAGGTAGGAATATCTCAAATTTAATGAGGTCATTAAAATAACCTAAACGGCTTTCTTAAGTTGGATGACATTGCTTTTACATTCAAGACAAAAGGGGTCGTGTAAAAAAACAAACCTTATTTAGTTAAACGAATAAAACGAATCGCTGGAACAAGAGATACTTATATGCAACGTACAGTTTAAAATCAACATAAACAGTTAACGTTGATTGTTAGACACATTAGACTATTGAGAGTTTAATTATTTGATTGATGTTGAATCCAAGTGTGACCAACTTGCGATATAGCCGTTTAAGCTATTGATCAGTTTTCGCATCAGTTTTCAGATGGTTTCCATAATTTTTAAACAGATTTTGGATAAAATGCTCTAGCTTTGCTTTGAAATAAACAACTAAAAAAATCAAACCTTGATTCGCACCTCATGTGATGTACATCATGCGCGAACTCTCGCGCGATCTCTCGCGCGAACTTTTGGGCGACACAGAGCCTGAATAATATTCCATAACGTTACTTAGAGACAAACCATTTTATTTTTAAGGGGAAGCAGATGGTTAGGCAATTCCTTGTAAGACTTTTTCAGCCGCTAGTATTTGCAGAAACTTTTTTCAAAAACATTCCCCTCGGCGGAATTTTTTTTTAACATCCATGTTTTTCCATATCTTCTTATCACATTTAACTCTTCACGAGTTAATTAATAATACAAAGTCAGAGTCATCGCAATTCGTACGAAAACACTAGTCGTATTATAACTGGTTCCAGTCCAATTTATCAAATGTGCTCCGAACTTTCCACAAGTTGCAAGTAATTTTTTTTAGCCAAGCCACTCTTACTTTACATTAATATTGGAACTACTTGCGCGCTACGTTTTCTAATAAAATCTTCGTTGAAATAACTAAACTATAGGCGCAAAAGATTGTTAAGTATTTGCTTAAAAATGATATTTAGTGAACACAGAGGAACGTAGAGAGGACAATCCTTATCTAGTGCGGCGAATAAACTAACAAGGACTTGAAAATAAAAGTACTAAGTAAGAACAGAGTAAAAAGAGTTTTACACTACAAGCGGAATAAAAATGTACAAAGAATTTATTTGGGGAGGACAGGGGGTGGGCGCTCGGGAGAATAGAGAGCTTAAGCAAAGACGTTTTTGAGCGACGCACGTCAACCGGAGACTAGGTCTTCTCCCTTACTATATGCCTTGACGCTAAGAAATTTGTATTGATAAGTTTCTTTTCTCTTATAAAGACGATTTACCCGGAAGTTTCAACCAAACCACCGCCCAATGATGCAAACTTCCACTTCCGGTTGACGTCCGTCGCTCAAAAACGCTGCTGCTTAAGCTCCCTAATAGGAGGCGGGAGGGGCGGGGGTTTTAATTAAGGTGGCTGAACACAGTTTTGCGGGCGGTCAGCGGTAACTCGCGTGACGGCGAGTGTTTTAACTCAGACAAACAAACATGGCGGCGAAAAAGCGATGGTAAAAAGAAGACGATTTCTCAAAATCTACTCTTTAAAATTTTGTGATATTTGGAGGAATTTTTACTTTTATCGTATTTTAGATAATGAGAACTTTAAAATGGAAGTTAAACAGACGATTTTTGTGACACATTTAATAATTACAGTACAATTATATTATTGATTATCTAAAAACCCCTCTGTTAAAATTTGGTCAAATAAGTTTCAAATGGTTATGATTAGTTATAGTAAGCTATGTGCAAGTTTATAGGAAAATCTAATGAGTGAATTTTCTGTAAACTGAGCAAAAGTGAAATTTTAAGGTTGTATTCAATCGTTCATGTTGCCATGGAAACTACGAAAATGTCAAATTTTACCTGTCAATCAAAATCTTTCATCAGTATATTTTTCATATGCCAAGTTTCAGCTTGTGAGCTGTGACCCTTCTCTTGCTATAATTTGGCAAATGACATATACTCACAAACTGCCAAAACTGTGTTCAGCCACCTTAAAAAGAGTGGGAATTTTTTCCCATGCTTCCTTATGCCCGATTTTTTTCCCTACTTTTCTTGCGCATGAATCCCTTTTTTCCCTAATTGAGCCATTTACTACTATTAACTCAGATTCTCATTTCAACTTTCAGCACTCAGACCAGACCATTTTCCTCAGACAGACCTCCAGGATAGATCATCATACCATACCCAGGTCAGACCACCATATCCCAGTACCTCATCAGACCATCCTCAGACCCGACAACCAAATCAGACCATAGATCATACCGTCACCATCATACCAGACCAACAGATCAGATCATCTCAAAAGACCACCATCCTTGACTAATCAGCTTCAAATCAGCCCAGAATAACCAGTCTCTTGGAATGGTACAGGTTAGGTGCATTCCTTGTGGGTTGGGTCAAGGGGGGTATATAGAACTCTGGATGAACCTTGCAAAGCATACTTTCCACACACGTTCGGCCTAAAGTTTCCGGATTTTCTTTCGGCTTTACTTAACTGTAGGTAGATTAGTTAGCGGGACTCCCTAGGCTGGTAAGGGCCTCCCCTGCCCTTTTTCATAAGTTGGGTTTCTTTGCAGGTGTTCGGTCAAAGATAAGAGTTCGGCTTTTAGGATTGATTCGGCTCGGCTTCGTCTTTTTGCGCCTTTTTTGGATGTACTTCGCCGCCACCGACGCCGTTGTTGTTCTCTTCGTCGTCGTCGCCTTCACAACAACATCCCGCTTAGCTGCGCCAAATAAAATTGATCTATCACACTTCACTTGATAGTCCATGCGCTGGTCAAGTGAAGCTATCACTCGTAAGGGCATCCAGATTATTCTAAGACATCACTTAGTAAACTAGAGACTTCAGATTATTCAGCTGCAGTGAGAGGGCCTCATTTGGTCATAACTCGCAAGCTTAATGGTCTCTCTGGTTACAGGTAGATAGTTAGGTTAGCCTCGCAAATTCGGGTCCGCTGCTTTCAAATTGACCTTTGATGTTATAAAGTACCAGTGTGAAGTGAAATCGTTTGATGCGCATTTGCAGACTTCGAACTTGTGATGGTAGATCAGATGACAGGTTTAGTCGTACAACAAAGGTAATCTGCGACCAGGTCAGTGTTTCTTCCGCGAAGAGCCAACATCTTGTAGCAGATTATCAGGTGAAAATGGGACCATCCACACACCATAGACTAGATCGTTTACAAATCGTAAGCATAGGAAGTCTTCGAGACCAATCCACGACGCAGTTTCATCGTTGGAGGAGCACGTACAAGCCGATATACTTTTAGAAGAGTTAATAGCCTTCGAAGCAATCACGAGAATGCTGTTAGGCCGAATATTTCGGGGACACACATGTGAAGGCCCACCATACCTTTATGTGCGTGTCCCTGAATGGCATTCAGGTGAAAACATCCAAGGTTATAGATAGTCTTTCAGAAGCAACACGGAAGTAGCAGGAGAGGATACTCTGGCGTGGTATTGTTGACACCAAGATGATCTGGTTTGTCTTTCTGTTAATTTTGTCTTGCTGGAGGGTTTTCTTCTTAGGAAGTCCTGCATTGCGCTACGCACTGCACAGATCGTCTACAAATGTAGGCGTATGTAGTCTTCACGTCGACCGTTCGTGGATATTGGTTTATTCTCCTTTCTGGAGTCATCAGCAATGTTCTACCTCTAACAGCTCTTGAACTGCGTCATATCTACGATACTTGAATTGAATAATCTGCAGCCACTCTTGAGTGATATTTCCTTTGTATACCTTAGAAATGTGAATAAAATGAATTTTATTGACTTGTGTTGTATTGAATTGTATTAAATTATGGGTCCAGTGCTACATCAAAGGAAGAGGCCAGCCGAAGAAAGAAGAACAAAGAACTTCAAGGGCCATAGAAAGATAGTCCAGTTACTTATTAAGTAGACGAGGTAGCTGCCTTTGAGGCGATGAGTGGAGAAGGAGAATCATGTAGAACCAAACCCAAGAAAACGATTATAATGACGAAGATGACGACCACGACGATGATGATGATCGTTTACACTATGACGTCACTCTACTTTTACCAAAATTTTAATTTCGTTTCCGTGGGTTAAGCTTATATTTAAACTATGGGAAATTACCCTGGAATTATTAGACTGGCTGTTTTGCAAACAGAAGCCCATGACATCGTAGTGTAAACGACTTCATGATTAGGAAGGCAAGGTATAGACAGGGGAGACAGCATATAGCAATAACTTTAGAGAGCTGTCTTGACTAACGTTGGTATTCATAATTAAGGCCCTATATTTCCCCTCTCCTAGCTAGTGGGATAAAATTTTTTAAAATTTGAAACGAATTTGACGAATTAGACAAATTTTCAGTCTTGAATTCAGCAACCGGAAAACGCAATTCTGAAAATTGTTCAGCGAAGACGCGATTGAATCGTATCCTTATATGGAATCCCCTGCTCGGCAGTTGTTGTTTTTGTCACATACTTCAATGTTAGTTGAGACAGCTACTAATATTTAATACAGTAACTTTTAATTGGCCGGCCGGACTTCATCTTTGGAGCAACTCATCATAGACAACGTATATTTTTTGGATTATCAACTTGGTCTGTTGGATTGTGAGTCCCGGTGTCCTTGGTCCTTTGGTGGAAGAACATGACGACAGAATAACAGCATCCCATATAAGGTAGGGCTGATCGATGTTGGTACAAAGTTTGCACAAGACAGACTCGCTTACTATGCGCTTGGTCTTCAACAGCGAGCAACAAATTGAATTCCACGACAGGCAACGATGTTTTTAAAACAACCGAAGGTTCACGGCGTAGATAATGCAAACATTGCACCACATCAATCAGCCCAAGTAATATTTTTGCTTGGCACAAGGTATGTGGAATTTTTTCTTGTTTAATACGATTAGATTTTCGGTTCGGTCCGTTCGGCTTGTTTACGGTTTTCGATTCGACTTTCGATCTGATTTCGGATTCGGCTTCAAGAATGTGAAGGCTTGGTATCGACGATGTTTCGATAGCAATCCGCAAAATATCCCTCCGTTCCGTTCGGGGGACCCTGGTGTGTTTCATTCGGGGTGTCAACGTTTATGGGCACATGTCACACTCCTCGGTTTTCTCCGGACGCCAAATTCTTGGAGGAGCGCACCCCATCTATATATATCACTTAATATTTGTAATCGACGAACTGAATTCAATAAAAACACTTTGCCTAATGTGTTGTCTGTGTGATGTTTTCTTTTAAGGTTAATGCTAAATCTATAGGGCGGTTACTTATAGATACTAATGATGATTTGATTTGCAGGGATATCACGTATTCTAAATGCATGATACTTGCTGTAATAACGTCAATAAAAAAATAAAACAAATAAAAAAGCAGAGTTGTGAATGTGATGACTTTTAACCCCGAATATAAATACGCATATTGAATGACATTAAGTGTCGCATCTGTGTGTTCTACACTCCTCGGTTTTCCCCGGACGCCAAATTCTTGTAGGAGCGCATCCATCTACATAAACCACTTAATTTTTGTAATCGACGAACTGAATTTAATAAAAACATTTTGCCTAATGTGTTGTCTGTGTGATTTTTTCTAAATCTATAGTGTGGTTACTTATAGGTACTAATGATGATTTGATTTGCAGGGTTATCACGTATTCTAAATAATACTTGCTGTAATAACGTCAATAAAAAATAAAACAAATAAAAAAGCAGAGTTGTGAGTGTGATGTCTTTTAACACAAATACGCATATTGAATTACATTAAGTGTCGCATCTGTGTGTTCCAAAGCAAACAAACAAATAACTAATTTTTCATTTCAGCTGCGTTGGAAATCACATATTTCCCGTTTTTTGAACTTTTTCAAGAGTGAATGGAGACACATCTTTTTGGGCGCGCCCTCTCAAGATCGGAAATGGATTTTGCTTTCTACACTTTTTCTACTTTTTGGATGCGTTCTTGAAGAAACGCATGACACCAACAGACAGTGAACTATATCAAAGTCGGAAGTCAAGTGCTGAATGGAGGGCAGAAACTGATTCGTAATTTGTAATTAAGTTGTACGTAATTAAAAGTTGATGAATAATAAAGTTGAACAATAGAAGATTTCATCAACTCGTTCTTTCCTTTTAACCAGTACTAGATAATCTAAATATGTTGTATCTTGTTGCAACGGAGTTGTTTTTCAGGAATTATCAATAAAGATTGATCAACACATTAACGATTGAACAGTGTATTTTTTCTATTAAAGCGATAAGTAATTTAACAAGTTTTATTTCAGGAACTTTGGACATCATCTTTTTAAACATTTTTTTCCCTCAAACATCGCCATCTCCCAGACGTCTTTTTTGGGGGCGCGCCCTCTCAAGACCGAGCACGTGACCGTTTGACGTATCCTCCCGAAAAGCTCGTTTTAGAAGTATTTTTGACTGCGTTCTTGAAGAAACGCATGGCGACGCTAAATACGACTGAAAACAACGCCAAGTTCTAAAAGGTAAGCTATGCAGATATTTGTTTCTTTTTACAGTTGTTTTAACTGTTAGATTATGCTCTTTTTGTTTCAGATTTAGTGACTGAAGTAAGAGTTTAACAACGCCAAGAGGTAAGGAAGAAAGAAACTAACCCAGAGAAAACGGACCTTGAGTATACAAAATAGGATTTTGCTGATAGATGCACTTATCCTCAGATAATGCTGAAGCTTGTTCATTCAGACTTTAGTGGGATTCAAACCCACGATCTTTGTTTAGTTACTGGTACGCCTAGTCTACCAAAGAGAGCAATTTAAAAGATGTAGGATCCAAAGCGATGCCCTGAATTTGTTTGGTGACAGCTGACAAAAATTGAATGGATGTCAGCGGTCAATGCATTCGATTTTAAACTGTACAGCAAAGGTGGTGTCTTAATATTTTTAATATTCTGTTTTTAAGAAGTATCTCATTTAGGTCAAAGAGGCCCAGCCGTGTTATGGCAGTTCTGAACTCCCATCAGCATTGATCTGCAACCTGGAAGTACCCGAATATGTGCCATTCCAGAAGTTGCGGTCTTTACGTAACATTGAGCTGCCTAGCGACGAAGCAGTCTGAACTCGTAACCCTACATACAAGATACAAGGTATGTATTAGAAAGGTTAAAAATGTTCACTCAAAATATTGTAAAACGACTGAAAAATCCTTTTATTATATCAATCCATAACTTTAATTTCAATGATCATTCTACTGAGAGTCTGCAAAGATGAATATCGTGTTTAAATGAGATGGAAATCCAACAGGCCATGTCTGAAACAGAGGTTATATACTGAATACTTTGTAGGCAAAAACTACAAGGAGGAACGACCATCAAAGATTAAAGGCGGGTTTAATATCAACTTTCAGTTGTAATAACTTAGGGGAGGGTCTTGCTTGCATTCTAAATTCATTTTGTTGAGAAACCTTGCATTTAGGTCAGAAAATCCCTGATGTCAGTGAGCAGAAGAGCAACACGGAAGTATTTTCAACTGTTACTTGGTGATTTGAACGAGCCTGCATGGTGGACCATGGGTAAGTCACAGGCGTCAAAGTCACAGGAAAAATATCTACGAATACGTTAAAAAATATATCAGGAAAGAAAATTTATAACAAGAAAAACACTTCGCCTCTAAAGTCGCAAGAAGGGAACTAAAACCGAATGGGATCGTTAAGTGATGAGGACGCGCCTGTAGTTTCATCCGTATAGTTAAAGGTGCCTTTTCAATATACAAATGCGTTGCACATCAGAACACATCCTTCCTTTTAATGGACTTCTTATCCATTAATGTTGCTTGATTTATGAGGTGTTCGTGGAATTCAAACCCAGGCCTACTAAGCATGAGCGAAATATTTAATAGGTTTTCATTTGCTTGTTCTTGACATATATTTTATTCAGATTCTAAAGATTACATATTTTGGGGCACCTTGTCTGGCCAGCTATCACTAGTCATTAAGGCCTAGCCTGGGATTTGAAAATGATGTGTGTGATCTTGTTCAACTCGGCAGAGGCAAGTACAAGATTAGAGTATTATTTAATGCCTAAAAACTTGGGTAAAAAGAAATTAGACTCGGATGGTAACTGTTCGCGGAAAATTCGTAAAAAGTTTGTATGAAATTAAATGGACTAAGCATGTGTTAAAACTGCAAAAATCGAGTTGAAGAAATGGGGCGAGGGGGGGGGGGGGGGGGGAAGCTCGAGCTTTTTCTGTCAAAGCTTCACTGATTTTGCTTGCAGTCTTCTAGAGAGGTGTAGGAACTTTTGTTGAGGCACCGTCATGAGTAGAGGGTTGGACAAACGAGTGACACCCATTGTATTGATTATGATGATTATTTTGCTGATGACGACAATGATGACAAAGACGGCGATAATGCAACGATGATGTAACGAGTAAACGATGACTATGGTCATGATTATGAAGATCAATGAATTTATGACCTTCATTAAACGGTTAGCATTAGATAATATCGACTGAAACCAGATTATTTCTTTCAGTAAAATTACATGAAGAACAACTTAAGTCCAACTTTACTGTGTAATATAAAAGTGAAATAGAAAAACTCCACTGTTATGCTTTGAACCCGGGTCACTTGCTTTATAGCCTACATCCATATCCACTACACCATCGAGGACTAGCTGCCAGATCCAGTAATTTTTAAAATATACATTCATATTCTTATATATGCCGTACCCCATTACAATATTTGAAAGCTAACCGTCTTCAGTTCAGTGCTTAACCCTAATCACTGTAGATCAGTGCTTAACTTTCTACTGTGTTCTCTCCATAACTGGAGCTCTGTAGTTTTGGTTTCTTCAGCTATTATAGCCTCATTCGTTCCATTATGGAAATAATGCGTTGTGTAAAATTCATAAGGTGTCCAATCTGGCTTCAGTCGATGTTATCTAACGCTAACCTCTTTAAACAGGTGAAACGTACATTGAATTTTTAACTAGAAATACGTGTAACGCAGAACCTCACGGGGCTCAGGACATCCTCTTTCCCAAGAAACTCTCGGGGGACGAGTAGGAGAGGAGCCTGTGAACGAGGTTGGGCTGGAGGTTGGAAGGCCCTAAGGGATGAGAGGGCGGAGAGAAATAGAATAAATTGTCCAGTTAAATACGCGAAGTAACACAACAGCAGAGGCAAAAGGAACTTGAGTTTTTCCCGATAGTTCGAAGGGTCTTGTCGTTCTTTTCGGAGAATTTAAAGGCAATTAGGGATAAACCAAAAATAATAACATGCAAATGAAGCACATGAAAGACTCATTTGAAGCACAAAAGAAAAAAATAGCAAAAAAAAGAAATAAATGTAGATAAATGAAACAAAAATGAAACAAGAATGAAAATAAAAACAAGAAATGAATTAAAGAAATGCATACTGTATTAAAAGATAAAATAAAATATCAACATTTAATCAATATAAAGAATTATTAATTTGAAATTAAAGTCCAATAAATAATGTAATGATAAAAAATAATAAAAATAATGATTACTATTATGATAATAGAAAGGACAATTACGTGGTTGATTTTTGAAGACGTAACTGCAACGACTAATTGAAGCCGAGTCACGTTACGAAAATCAACACGCTTTATTTTAGAATTCCTTTTTGTTTCATTATTTCGATTTATTTGCCTTTTTTGTCTTATCCTTTTGTGCATAAAATATTATTTTTAAGTTTTATCCCCATTGAGCTCCATTGCTTGGAGTTCAAAACCAGCTTAATGTATCAAATTGTACCGCTTTTTCATGGTATAATGGGTATATGAGAACGACCTGACAATCTGAAATACCTGGAAACGTCAAGTTCTCTTTTGACGGCTTGGCTGTTTTGTTATAATGAAATTATAGTTGATTATATACACCTTTGAGGAAGGAGTGAGGGAAAACTAAGCTTTGATAACAAGTTCAGTTAAACGTGTGGTCTTGATTTTGTTTTGGAGAAATTTAGTAGCAGAGAACGTCAACAAGCCTTGCAGCCTGATGAGGCACCAAGATGTAAAGAGGTCTACACCGTAGATGACAGACGCCTGTTACATGGATGATGCTAACGATGACGACGACGGTGATGATGATGACGATGATGCTGGTGATGACGACGACAATGATAATGATGATGATAATGATGTTGACGATGGTGATGATGACGATGATGCTGACGATGATGCTGCTGATGACGACGATAGTGAGGATGATGATAATGCTGACGATGATTTTGAAGACGATGATGATAATAATGATGCAGACGACAAAGATGATTATCATGATGATGACGATGACATTCTTAAGCCGATGAAGAATTAAACCCCAAAGCCTACGGAGACTTTCACTGGTGAGTATAACAAAGCTATGCTAAGCACCAAGTGCCCGTAAAGAGTCATGTTCTTCTTATGGAGAGCCAAATAAAGGTAACGACCAACTATCTGTTATACCTACAATCATCGTCAAAAGTGTTGAAAAGGCTGCTACTTTTTACCTCCTTTTTTGCCCTTCTTTGCCCCTTCCCTGGCCCAATGTTAAGCAAAAATTTAGTGTTTGTGCCGGTAATTGTTCTGTTATATCCCAACATTGAATACGGGGGGAGGGGGGTGGGATGGAGAATATTTAGCAAAAAAGAAAGGCTACGGTTAAGTTGTACAACCTTCCCAACTACTTTAGTCTGGGATTGTAGCTTACTGTCTTATGGAGGTGTCCGTCAAGTGAGAATCCACCGGTAAGTTAAGTAATGATCCGGGTAAAGATGGAAAGCAATTTCTTTTGTTATGCGGCAATGTCCTCTCCCCACATAGGCATGTTCTCATTTTTACACAGAGAATGCGAGAACCTACAGAAAGGCCGTTTACTCAATAAAATGTAGCTCAACTTCATTTAAAAAGGTTTTTTTGTGTGTGTTAATAGGTTTTGATCAATCATAAGAGTTGCAAACAATAGCCGAGGAAAGTTTACAGTTTTACGTGTTCCCCACATAGGATTTCTGTGTTATTCAGACTGAGACGAGATTTTGTTATATGGACGGTTGGTTGAAAAAGTACAGGTGAATATATATACTACTTTACGAAGTTTTCTGATCTTAACTTTTGCTGTTTAAGCCAATTACAAGTATAGAAGATATAATAGTGAAGTTACCACCTTTTTGCATTCCTGACATGTTCAAGGATGTCACTAAAACGAGGAACGGGGAGTGGGGAGCGGGGAACGGGGAACGGAAGTCTGGGAACGAGTAGTCAGCGGTAACCTCCATAAAATCCAATATGGCCGATGATCGGTGAAAGAGAACCGTAAAAACAAACTTAAATAACGTCGCTATTTTACTTGAACTAATTATGCCCATGAGGTGCTTGAAAGAATACGGAGGTAATGACATTTTTCACCTTTTTGCGTTGCGTTTTACTAAACAATTATCCTTAGGAAACAAAATATGTTTTAACAGCAGTTGACAGAAGCCAATCGGGACAAAAACTCTCAAAGCACATGTACAGCCTTATTTGGAACTCAAGCGAATCTATATTGAGTCTAGCCCACAAAGCAATGAACTACTTTTCCATGATAGATAACATACATCGAAGTAGCCAGGTAGCTTGCGTGCAGACTTCTCCTATTTCCTTTGATAGAGATGTCTCCAGTTTGCTTTGAAAAATGTTATCGACCATGTCATCACATAATTACAAAGACTACTTTAACAATCTGGTTCTGCTTTTAATATTATTAGATCTACTACACTGCAAGCATTCACGAAATTGAAGTGTTTCACTGATCCATGAAAATAAAATAATATCATTTTATTATTCTGTGATGAAACAATTTGTTTCAGGTCAGTTCACCCAGTATAGACCAGTATAATGACCCTAATGAAACCGAATTCACTCATTTTTTCTCACCCTAATTAGTAAACTTCAAAGTCGTACAGTGGCCATTTGTCTTTCTACAAAATACCCCTGACGACCCTTTCCTGAATCAAAACCATTGGATTGCATTAAATGCAAGATTCTCACTCACTGCAGATCCTCAATTAACCACCCCCCCCCCCCCCCCCCCCCCCCGCTAAGAATGAGATCCCAAACTCTTCCTTTTCTTTTGAAGAAAAATGAAAATCATCTTAAAATAATCAAAGTACCTCTTCATGGACACAAAACGTTTGGTGCAACTCATACCATACAATATCACTGTATCAAGTACTGTTCTCAGTGCAGGAGGGGGTACTATAATGGCCTAAACAGAGAGGCTCCCCCCGAAAAGGTTACCTTTTTCAGGCTTCAGGTACATGAAAGGGAAGGGTCTTTTTTTATAGTTGAAGTATATGAAAGGGACATTTGTCATTTCAGTCAGCTGAAGGATCAAAATGAGATCAGTCACAGGTGCACTTTATGGATGTGAGAGACAAGAAAACCTGTTTTAGCGATTTATTCATATTGTAAAGATGGTGTATTTATAGCACTCAAAAAGGGATGCAGCATTCAAAATTAGGTATGTGAAAGGGGTACCATTTGTCACTGCAGGGTATACAAAAGGGGTACCTTTTCTGTCTAAAATGGTACATACAAAGGGTAAGGGGTTGGTCCCTGGGGCAGAGCCTCTTCGTATAAAACTTCAGTGAGAACCCCCCCCCCCCCCTCTCCTCCCCTCTGGGTTACTGTTACTGTAGTCTGATTCTTCTCTTTAATTTCTTTGATACTGTGCTTCATTAAATGAATTTTTATTCATTTAAAAGCTTCCATCCCCTTTTTTTAAAATCCCGATATGTTCGTGAAACATTGAGTAAGTGTAATGTGGCCACTATACACATACAGTTGCGCATGTTTACTGAAAAACATATTTGCACTCCAATCTTTTGCCTCCCATCACTTGTGTGAGACCTTGAACTCTTTATTTCCAAAACTACAGACAGCTTGCTTGAAGGCTTATCAACCACCTTCTAATAAGCTGCCAACCTCTGCAACATTGATGATGTGATGCTTGATGGTAAGTGCAAGTTGCAGTATTACTGAATTAAGCTAATAAAGCAGCTTGACAATATTAACTGGTTTAAGTCACTGACACACTCAGTTTTACACTGAGCTTGAAATATTTTTCTCCACAGTAAAAATAACGTTCATTAAAGAGAAGTGGAGCTCCCCTCTGCAAAAACATTAAAGGCCTCCCCCTAGAAAAAAAGGGGCATCCAGAGGGCTAAAGAGAGGAAGTATACTTCCCATGCATATTTTAACAGCTAGCCTTTAGAAAGTACCTTCCAACCAAAGTACTTCCCCATGTACACTTGCAACACTTAATATTGCAGCTCAGTTGTGGTTCACTTTTATCCTAAGTTTGAATTTTAATCACTTTGTTTTGAACTCATAATTACAAAATTCATATTACCGTACCCCCAAACAAAGGGAAGCAAAATTTCAGCCATGGTTATAATAAAATAAAACCACAGCATAGCCATTTGCTCTGAAACAACTGTCATCTGTAAGAGCAAGGTATGGTTGATATTCCTGGCACATTGCATGTTAATATGTTTAAAGTTGCCTTTTATTGAAGTATTAAATAACCTGATCCATCTGATCTTTTCACATAATACAATTTAAACTTACTTCTCATCATAGGTTTGTAAATATAATATTATTAGACTTATAGTTTTATCTCCTCGCCAACATGTTTTAATTTGGGCCTGAAAAAAACGATTCAGCTAGGAAGGAGCTCCACTAGTACTGCCACACTATTACTGTCAAGGAAATACACCTGACTGCTTCGATCTACGTTATCTTTCAGCATGTATTTAAGCCAAACCCTACGAAACGCGTCAAGCAAAAGTAGTTCATTGCTTTGTGAGTTAGACACAGTATAGATTCGCTTGAGTTCCAAATATGGCTGTGCTTTGAGAGTTTTTGTCCCGACTGTAGCTTCTTTCAACTGCTGTTGGAGCATATTTTGTTGTTCAGTAAAACACAAAAAGGTGAAAAATGTCATGAAATTATTACCTCCGTATTATTTCAAGCACCTCATGAGCATAATTAGTTCATTAGTAAAATAGCGACCTTAAGTGTTGTTTCGACGCTCCTCCATCATCGATCTTACCGGGTTCTTGATCGGCCATTTTTTTGGATTTTTATGGAGGATACCGCTGACTACTGGTTATTTTACTCCCGTTCCCCGTTCCTCGTTTTAGTAACATCCTTCCTGGAGGTTCTTACAAAAACCAGCCAAAAAGTGCATTTTATTTGAATGTCAATTGTTGGTTTTCACATGACGTCACTAAAATTCAAACTAAAAACTATCGATCCTACCGAGATTTTACTTTCACGATGCATTAGAGCAGCTGAAAACTAATTTTCATACAAATTTCGCTTCAAAATGCTTCTTGGTTTTGTGATAGAGTACGCTTGAATTTCTAAGCTTTTGCGTGACGCGGCATTTACATGTAGGTTAAAAAAACGACTTATTTCAGGAATTTTTGCTATCTAAACAGTTCATGTATTAAAAAAAAGTATTACTTTATTGTTTATGAGTTTCTCGAAGAATAAATTCACGCTTTGGTAGCAAAACTTGGTGACAGATGTTTCTGTTGGTTTCCGTCCGCCATGTTGGAGCTTATCCAGGTGAGCACCAGCATGGCGTCTCCATACAAATCTCTCTAAGTTTGGGTAAAACATTTCTTCGGATATCTCTTATACGAAATATTCCTCTGACCTGAATCTTGGCGAGGGTCTTTGTATATGTACCTCCTTTCATTTCCCAGATTCTGAACTTTATCTTTTGAACGGTTTTGATTTTATTTTGATCTAGTTTTGAATGGTGTGACACTGAAAACCAGCAATATATTTAGCACGAAAGTACTCATTTGGAGGCGCTAATAGGGACTGAACCACTTTTTTAAGAAGTCATCCGAGCCACGCGAAGTTGTGGCTATTTGAAGGGCAGGCAAGACCTTCACTTATTGTAGAATCCTGCGTATTGGTCTAGCCCTGGGAATCGAACCCGCGACCTGCTGCTCTGTAGTGAAGCGCTCTACCGACTATGCTAATCCTGCGCGTTAAGAGGCTAAGTATCGTTATGGTCAACGTCAAGACGCTCTCTCTGGTTTCGGAACCGTTGCATGCCGCGTTTTGACGGAGAGTCGAGCGCCATCTAGGTTGAGCACGCACAACACCTCGTGTAAGACAAACGTCCTTGTGGCTTGGCTTGGGCTGTTTGACAATCCTGCCCAGCGGTTCCTTGTGGACGAACAATTGATGGAATCCAATCAGTCAGAATGTGGGACACAGCTTGCACGAGAAAGAGACTGTGGTTATTTGTATACATCAGCTGCGACGCAGACAACGGCATCCATATCAGTTGTATAATCATGAAGTTCGGTGGACGGTATGGTAGTGGCCCGCCCTCAGGACTCTCAGCACTTTGGTGCGGCAGCTACCAATATATGCCGTAGGCGCAGACTGGAAATTGACTCGTAAGTAAAGTTTCTTTTGAGAGTTTTAAAGTCGTGTTTTTAGCTATCTGAGGAAAGCATTTTCCTTTTCCCTCGTTAGAACTTCGCTTATAGTGTTTTTGCATAAAAGAGCTTGTTCTACTTATGGAGATAATGGGGCACGACAAATAGGCAATGTGCGGATGATAACATTAGAAAGATAAGAGTTGCATTTACGCCAAACGGAAGTTCTATCGATAGGAATTGTTCTGGACAGTTTTTATCTCCTTATTTTCTATTCTGAGAAATTCTCAACTTGAATGTGGCGTTTGGCGTAAGCGTGACTGACTCTGAATCTCTTTATTGCAATTGACGGGCTTAATATTGCCTCCTACAAGCTTGCATTAAGAGTCACGAAACAGCATTTTTCAACTTAGTATCGACAATTCATGGAGATGCAAAGAAAATCACTACTTCGAAGGAGGCGCAGAATTCTGATCCCCTGCTAATGTTATCTGGAATCACACGTATTCTACGGTACTTTTAACTTTTCTCGCGCCTAGCTCGCGTCATGTGATGTTTGCAAGGTGTGCATCTTTTCATATTCTGTCACGGTTAAAATTATTTTCAGGTATTCTTCGCTCCAAATTTGTCGTAAACTGAAGATTCAACATGTTGTGCACAAATATCGCCACGACCGATCTGTTCCCGGGATTTTAACATGTCACTCTTTACCAATCATGCGAAATAAAATGTAGAAGCATTTCCTTGCTTTTAACTTGGAGTGCATCCCGACCTTCAGAAGTTATAATCACGTTACTTGGGTTTTATTTTAGGAATTGTGGTTTAATTACATGACTTTAGCCACTACAATGAAATTTTTTTCTTTGAACATATGTACTATATTAAGGCTGGTTATTTTACATCACGGTAACTGTTTTTAGTATTCACTGTCATTATTGTTATCACAACAGCATCCAATGATGACAAGTAGTAGCCTGTTCCAGGTCACCAGATTGTTGGGATGACGGCTGAGTAAAAGGCGCGCAAAAATATGAGTACGTGATCTGGGAAAAGGGAGCCACAATTTTGCGGAGCGTAGAACAGGCTATAGACAACAAGAAGTCAGTAAACAAATCATAGGCATGAGTAAGGTGAGCCATGATGAGTTACACAATAAATGGAGAATTCTTCATGGAAAGTGGGGGCGTACAGTATTAACGCACTCGTTGTTTTTATATCAGAAATCTAACTCGTTCAACAACTCGTGCGTGAATACCGTACAAAGCACTTTCCATGTGTTATTGTGTTTATTGTATACATATCGAGACATTCATTATTTTGCCAGCCCCTTAGTTCAAATCTTTCCAGAATCCTAAAATGCCAAAATATTTCTCTACACACCGTGAAGTGACAAAGAAAACGACGTAACTCAGTAAGCTTATATTAGTATTTAAACCGCTTGTTAAAAAAATATATTGAGGGTAAGGATATGAAATAATCCAGGAATTACAAGTAATATTAACTTTTTTCTGAATGTACAAATAAAATTGAACGATTTTAAGTAAAATGACCGGTTCGAATACAAACAGAAGCATATGGCTTAATAATTTTGCCTTCGATAAAACGTTTAAGTACAAGCTTACGTCTCGTTCTGTTCTTTCCCTTTCGCTGTTGTTTTGCCAGCTCTCTTCAATGCTCTTCATCGATAGTGAAATATACAAAACTGTTCCAATCCAATTTCCGCGATTTTTCTCACTTTTCTACAGGAAAAACTCTACTTCATCGGGTCTTTTCAACTGAATGTCTGCAAAGCAGCTCGCAAGGCGAGGGTGCTGCAAGCTGCAAGTGCCTAAAAACGGTGGGAATTTTGGCGCGAAACTCATACACCTCCGTGGCTTTTGATTGGACGTATCATTTTTTTCACACGTGAAAAAACATCGTTCGCGATTCTGATTGGACGTATCGCTTTTTCACGTGTGAAAAGCATCGTTCGCTCCTCTGATTGGCTAGAGCTTATTTGCGTATGAAATTCACGTCATAGCTTTTCAGTGAGTATATCTCAGTATGTATGTAAGCCCTTTTATTATTCACCCAAAATATTTTCTATTTCTATTTGGCATAATCCCAAGGCCAGGCTAATTGTAGATAACCAACTAGCGTTTACTAAATATGGAGGACTTTTTTGATATCTAGCAAAATGACGTGAATTGTACGACTGAAAAAGCAAATTACGACGGCAACTTAACATCGATAAGACTAAGCATGTTCCAGCTTGTTTTCAACTAATGAAACAGTATATTTTGACTTCAGTCGTATGATATGAAGAATCATGGGGATCTGCACAGTACCGCAAATGATCCCCGAATGGACCGCAAATGATCCTCAACCGTAAATGATCCCCAAAGTGGACTGCAAATGATGCCCTGAAAAATGGAATGGATCTTAGCTGGATACTGGAGGTCTAGGGCAAATCATACAGCTGTAACCAGCGGAGTGTTTCAGTCAGGTAAACTACGGTTTTCTCCGCTACGGGCGTTGTTCCTTTTTTGAAGTTTCGGAACGCAAGACAAATTTTCACGTATTTCAATATCATGGTGGGAGTATCTTGTAAAATTAATGTCACTTAACAAATTCCTTTCTAATTCCAGCATAACTGAAATGAGGTCCAGTGTCTCCAAGCGCTTGTTTAGAAGCTCAAGCATTGCGATTAGAGCACCGTTTTCTGGCAAATGAACTTCAAGAGTTTCGCTGGAAGTGCTTTCTCCTACCCTCATAGCTGGAAAGTTAATGATTACCACTAGCTTCGTGCCTGGAATAAATGCCAACTTTTCTTCAATCATCTCTTTGGACTTCCTTTCCCAGTTGCGGTGTAAGTGATAGCGCCGATATAACGGGAAGTTTCTCTGAATAAGGACGACAAAAAGAGTCGATTCCTCTCCTACATAAAACAAAAATTCATTCTAAGAACGTCTGTTGTCATAATAGGCTCTATTAAAAGCTAGGGAATAGAAGACCTTCATCCTTTCTTCTTACAAAATTAATTATAACGAAATAAACAACTTTCGTATTTTCCGACGGCCCTGGGACAAGAACCTTCATAGCATGATTACAAGGCATTCTCTTCCCCAGAGCCACGCGGCTTAATTTGTAACCGCCGTGACCAAGAAATGACTGGCTTTGCGGACGAGAATGGATTACGAGGCTAATGCGGGTCAACTTCTCCAGTTCTTCGCGAAAATAAAAACAAACATAGGCAAATTTCGGCTAAGTCGCTGGAAAACGAAAGAAATCATGAAAATAATAAGGTTTCAAAGCTCAAGCTTTAGCAGTTAGCTAAAGGGTTCTCTGTTTCAAACAAGAGCTGGTTGTACTAACAGAGAAATGAAAAAAGCCACGACTGAAGCTTAAAAACGAATAAAATTATTAAAATGTCAATATTCCATTCTTTTTTATTTTCAAACTTTTCATATATTATTCTGTTTTACTCGTGTGTATATCTGTAAAATGGAGATTAAACTGCTTAATATTATCACCTCTATGTATAAAATTCTGTAGTGTTCAACTTCTAATCGAGTCAGTGAAGTGTGCATATTGCATACCTCGATCTGATTTTTTTTGTCACATGCGACTGAAGATTCGTGATAAACAATGTAAGCTAAATGTATCAATAATCTTATACTTTTCAAGTCATCTTTGTTCATTCCGATTTAACCTCCTTAAAGTAAAATGAATTTCTGCAAAACTTTAGCCCCATCCTGATAAATACCTATCCACCGAACGTCGTGTTAACTTGTTCGGTTTATTTCAATTAATACACGTTATTTTTACTTCATTCTTCCAGTTTGAAAATGTCAACTGAAAAGTAGGTATTTCAACTTAATTATTGCCATTTTTCTACAACTACGTCCATTTTAAGGAAACGAATAACGATCCCTGAAATTAACATTGAATGATGACATCAAGGTTTTAACATATTTTGGAGATTTTGAGACCATCCTGGCATTTTTATTGAAATCGCTCACCAACCCACTCTTTCGGTCTATTTCTGGCTACGGTCGTTGTTTTTCTCGGTATCAAAAAGCTGATCTTCTTTTTGCTGTACGAAACAATGATTTCTTAAGCCTGTGAGTTAGTTTGGAGCCCACGGAAACCTTAAAACTCTAAGATTTTCCTCCTTTTTCGGCAACTCAGTCGCAGCTTTTTCATGTTTGTTTGTTTTCTTGTCAAGAAGTGAACCTTATTGTCCTAGCTTTCGCGCGAAAACAAGCATACGCCCTAAGTCGCCCGGAAATACGAAACTTACCTATTATACGGATCATAGAGTCATTTTTAAATTAACATTCGGAGTTTCAACGTTGATTTTAGGATGAAAATATGCAACTTCTTTTACAAATTAACGTCCAACAGTCAACCATATGAATGAATGCTCAAATCAGACTTTCTGAAGGTCTATGACGACTGTCTTCAAAACAACTAACATTTTAATTATTTACTTTGCACTGGAAATGCCCGATAAAGTGATATTTAACAATTATTCTACAAGTGCGCGTTGGATATGTAGATAGCCAACGCGTAGCGCCGAGAACAGCAAGTGGTAACGTTTGCGCATGGAAAGCACTTGTTGACGGGAAATCGTAATGGCCGAAAGCTGTTCTGAAGCACTTTCAAGGGAGATTTTTTGGCATACCCAATCAACAGCAGACATGTCTTATAGAATGGATACTTTGGTTAAGCCATGTTGAAGTGTCATGTATGAGAGAAGGACCATTTAGCCGGTTAATTTTCATCCATTTGGCTCCTCTGATGAAGCAGATAAAGCGTTCACGAGGTCGTTTGTTGTGATATGTTGATTTGTTGACATTCAAGCGGTTACGGATTTCTGGGTTATCGTCCATGATCTGCAGAGCTGCGTAGCATTTAGGTAAGATACACCCTTTGATTTACTTTGTGAAACGTGGAGCAGCATCATCGCATGTTATGTGTTAAAATTATAGCAGCCTGAATTCAACGTAATTTATGTGACCCCGTATTTCTGTAGTATTTGACCCTGTCCGTACAGCGAGATCCAGTGATATATCCCACACAAGCGACTAAACAGGTAAAACTTCTCTTTCGGTCACTCCGTATTTTCGCTTTTAATGGTTAATTCAAAGGGGGGAAGTTCGAGTATTTTGATACTATTTAGCGGCATGAAATCAACAAGCAAATTTCCTACTCTTACAAGTAAGGCCGTAGTCGGATGTTTCCTTCCATTTTCGAAAATTTGCTTCTCTGGTTTACATTGGTGCTCTATGGCGGTTACTTATTCTCAGAGATTAAGAGATCGAGGCGGTGGATTGTGAAATATTATTTGCTAAAACTTCGTTAAAGATAGACAAATTTTTCTTGTCCTTTTCAACCTTGTTTTCAGATTTTTGGTGAACATGTAAAAGTGTATCCCAACAAAACCTTTTTGTAAAACCATTGTTTCGGAACACTCTTTCATTCTTAAATGCTTGCTTTTGCATCCAAGGGGGGGGGAACTCTGATGAATTTGCGTTTTAATAATCATGCATTGCAAGCTCTCAGATTCATTGTTAAGAACCCTCACTATTTGGAAGATGATTTTATTCTGATAATTAGTCTATGATGATTTGTTTATACCGTCATACAAAATTGGCGCCAAAAAGAATTTTAATGTTATGCTTAAAATGTTTACATAATGTCTTGAAACATAACTGAAATCAATATAAATATGAAAATACAAATATGTGCATTCTTTTCTCTGTCCTACTATAAAATATGATAATTGTGATTTACTGGTAATGCATTTTCACATGACCATTACGATATTACTCCCACTTTTACACCAGCACAAGTTTAAGCACAAAACAATTCTTGCCGTTGTTCAGCTTTACACTTGCTGGACTGCCATTCCTGTTTGAAGTGCAGAAAACACTGGACATAAAATCCCTGAATTTGATTCCTTGCATTGGCATCCACATAAGAATTACCGGTATAGCTTCATCACATACAATGTATTTGTATGCTTACAAAAATCATAAAATTAATGTTATTATTCCTTTTCTATCCAAAAGAGGTCTTTCCTTCTTGAATATAAATTCGTATCCATGACACTTTAAAAATCCTGAAAATCTAAAGGGGTATCGTTAGTTGTTGGCAACAACAAAATGCCATAGGGTAACTGTTCACTCTCCGATAGAAATAATTCTGTTGATACTCTGGGTCTCACATATTCAGTATTTAGTTGTGCACATGAATTTAGGAGCACTTGGCTTGCTAGTGTCAGTTTGGCTGTGTATACACAGTAGTAGTGTATGTATTCATCTATCATAGGCTGCACAAGTTGCAATTTATATAAAATTGCCCCTAAACAAGCTCATTGATGCTCCTGGTGTTGCAAGATGACAAGGTATGAAAAATTTCATTTGCCTTTTGCCTGTTGCAGGAGCTCCCTATGAGATGCTCAGCACTAAACCTTGTTGATTCAGGTGATAGTCCTTGAGGACGACTGCATTGTCACATTCAAACCAGTTGCACTTTTCACTCAAGCCATAGCAGAGCTGGTACAAAATGGCGACTATCTGTTTTTTATTTAACCCTATGCTGTCTGCAGAATGTGAAGGGTCTGCCACTCCATCCTGAACTGCATCAAATAGCCTTGGTGCCCCAGAAGACACACAGACAAGCTTTAATTTAATTGAGTCATACATTGGCTCACTTGAAGCCACCATAAACTCAGATTTTATAAATATCAGTCTTTAAGATTCTTAAGTTCTCCTCATGTTGAAATTAAATGAAAAGGAAAAGTTAGAGCTCATTTTCAATTTTTGAGTCTTCAAATCATAAGAACTTGGCCCCAAATAGATATATGGGCAAGTCAAGGGAGCTAAGCCTTGTTAGTAATTTATTAAATAATTAACACATGTGTGGTAGAAAATACCAACAACAAAATTTATGAAAGCAAAAATGATTGCAAGCATGGAATTACCAGAAGGAGAAAATTCACTTCAATATCTCAGAGAGAAAATGCAGTTTTAGGTATGACTGTGATCTTTACTATTTAAGTATTTTCACTGTTGTGTGCATATTTGCAATTTTCTAGTATGTAGAATTGTGGGGAGTAAAGGGAAGGATTTTTCATGTTTAGGGTTTCCTCAATAAAACACATCTGTAATATGAAACATCCTGTACCACATTCCTGTTTTGGCTCATCTAATTCTTTATTTTAGAAGTGTAAGGGGCATCTTGAAGTCAAGAGCCTCCATATTACAAAATCTGCTTACACCCCTGAATAAGTTAAGATGTCACATACATTTAATAGATGGTATTTCTAGAGTTTGGGTCTTTAGTTTTATATCATCTAGTCAAAAATGGAAACACAATTTTATAGCCCTGGGTGGGATATCTTTGAAATTTTATCAGTCGCAGAATTAAGGGCACTGTACCTGGTCTGGACACCGGTGGTTAGGATGGGGTATCTCTGAAAAGTAATCACTGGCAGAATCACTGCACTAAGGTTGCACATCTCTGAGCAACAGGGCGTTCCTGAACCATAACTGACGTGAAATCGTATTATTGCAAGGAGATTGTCGCAAGAACTGCAATTATGACTATATAAACAAACTAGCATTTAGATTTTTTTTCACAGCGTTTTATTCAAATCTTAAACGTCGGACGTTTTGTGTTCGGTCACAACTTACATGAAGAGATTTTTTCCAAGTTATCTAGTGTTTTAATAGAGGAGTTTTGCAGCTGTTACACAGAGCCCCATCGAAGCTTGACGTGTCCGCGCGCAAGCCAAAACACGAAACAATAATCACTCATGGACCACAAACCGCGCAAAATTGTGAATGATCCGCGACTTATTAGCCTTGAGACCAATCTCGCAAATTACACAGAAGACTTTGTCTTATCTGCACTCCACAAAGATAAAACAGATGACTAAGACGATGGTAATTTTTAAAACAGGCGCCATTTTTCTTTGCTGCATTCGCTGCGATCCAATACCACGACAAACTTCCGTCCAGCAGCTCGCGCATACTCGCAACGTTACCACTTGCTGTTAGCGCCGAGTTGGCTATTAGCATTTCATATCCAACAAGACGCTGTGGGAGCGTGTATTTGGGCGTGGTCGTACTACGGATATGATACTTTGAACATGCCTTATTGCAGCTAAAGAATTGTCATCATATCTTACCAGAGAGGACAAATCCTTTACTTCACTTGTTTGCTGAACCACACAGCTTATACAGTATGTCCCAATCCACAACAAAAATTATAGTGTCATTTTGTGACAATGTTTGAAAATATGCACATCTCCAATGCAGACATGCTTGGAGCCAAATTGCAACATAGGACATAAGTGGTTACAGCCCGGAGAATAAGGTTTATCTCAGCTCCACTGATACTGACAGGTGTGTTTTCACACCCATCACATTGTACAGTGTATTCCGGTTACTAACAAGGGCAAATAAAGTTTTTTAAGTCCAGTATCCACAAGGATTAATAAGAGAGTAACACATTGCATAAACTGCTATAGGGCAACACTGTTTACAGGAACATAATTGGTAACTATTAACATTTGATGTACTAAAAATGTTCAACATTGCTTGAGGAAAGATGAGGTTCAAAGGTGGCAACATGTACACCTTTAAGTTCATATATATCCTCATTCCTAATATGTAGAGTCTGAAAATATTGTACTAATTTATGCATGGATGGTATTTCCAACAATACACATGTCCCTTCACTATAACTGCTATGATACATATCTCTAGCATGAGAATCAAATACATTAAATTCCCCAGCCTCAATACTGTAGATACCAGCACCAATAATTGCCACCGTTAAAATGAATGAGTTGTAGTTTAGTGCCAAGAGTGTTTCAAATGCAGTATCCTGTGAGTGGCATATACAGTAGTGATGGATGTTACAAGTATAACTGCCACTGTATTCAAGGTGGAAAAATTGCTCAAACATTGTAACCATTCCTGGCAATTCTGTTAACATTAACATAGATTGTCTTGCAAGCAGTGACAGACTAGAATATAATCATATATTTGAGTCATATTATCGACTGCAGTAATTATAGTCTTTGTTATCTTACAGGCTTAGTAAATTAAAGCGCACAGACTCATTACGACACATTGTTGTCCAGCATTTTCCCCAAATATTGTAACATTTCCTTGACAGTATGGAGCATTAACTGTCTTTGTAGCATCTAGATAAACTGAAGGTCCTGGGCAGTACAAAGCTTAAATTGGCCAAAATTAACCCGTGTAAACCTTTTCTATTCAGTCTATTTTTAACGTAACAATGAATTTCAGACGACAATGGTGTATTTTTCCGAATACTCTTCCATACAAGAAGTGTCACTTTCCGTGTTTTCTGTAACAAAGATTTTAATTTGTTTATCGGTAGTCTGCTAGGTGCAGCACGGTAACCGATCATTTCGTTCCATAAAACAGTCAGTTCGTTACACAAAAAAGTCGGTTCGTTCCACATATGAAAAGTCAAGTAAATCTTTCTAAATTTGTTGAGTGAACTTTATCGAGAAGAAAAACGTTTCGTTCATACCATAAGCTGATAAAATAATAATCGATCTAAAGTCGATTTGATCCATCCTAAATCTTTTGAAAACAAACAAGAGACGATTTCAACCAGCACGGGCTTTAACATTTAAACCGCCGCTTTGAGAGTTTTTGAGCTAGAATAGATCGATGGTTTTGAAAAATATAGCACAACAAGTAAAGGCTATGCCGTTTTGAAGGTACACTTTTTCTAAGCGTTTGTAACCTAATATTTCCTAGCAGCGCCCGATTTATGCAAATTTTGAAAACAACGCGAGTTTCGAATTACAATCCAGATTTTATGGTAATTTGTCCTGCTGAAAATATAATTGACTAACCTGATTTAAACCAATGGAATTGTAAAGTCTGTCATAAATGAATTTCCCACGACGAGATCTCAATTCAACATCTTTTAATTCCTCCACAACACAATTTTCCTTCTTGTTGTCACCTCGCTGCCATCAAAACACTCTAACACAAAACTTGCGGATAATGCAAAATCCATTCGCACAGCATCGTAAATGTACCGCGTCACAATATTAGATGAAACAAGACGCTACGGAGCGTACACTTCGGCGTCGTGGTTGTGGAACTGATTAATTGTAAATGCGGAGGAATAGTAAAAAATGAAATGTGGTAAGAGTAAGGTGTTAATTTGTGAAATTATGGGATTTGTCAGGATATTCTGAAAAGAGCCATATCCAAGAGGCCTACTAGCCAAAAACTAGCATTTGGGGACGAATTGTCTTTGCGATAGTAGCCCAGTTATGCTCTGATGACTCCATACAAATCCTTCTAAATTTGACTTGGGTCTAAACGTTTAGACCTAAGTCAAATATGAGGTTATTGGTGGTGAATAACACCTCTAACAAAACAAACAGTGAAAAAAGAATTCTCTATTTTTCTTAGTCACATCAGGCTTCAAAAACGGCATAGCAGTCTCATGTACTGATTAAAGATATGTAAGGCATGGGTAAGCAGACAGTTACGTTGAGCATGGAATTGGCTAAAACTCAATGTTACGAGTTCGAATGTTTTGAGGATAATTATTCACTGACTATAAGCCTGCAGGGATGTCGGATTAACACAAGGAAGTTTAATACCAGAGGAACATTAGCCTCCCCGCAGACGTCCTGTGGGGTTTGCTTTTGTTCGCCACGCATTCATTTCTCCCCACGGACGTCTGCTAAACACAGCCGACATTTACGTTCTTGTTTGCTTGAATAAGCCAATAAGCGGTCAGTTATTGTGTCATGATCAGCCAATAACGAGCTGTGATACAACTGAAACGGCACCCAAGAATTTGTTCTCGCGTTTTTAGAGGAATATTTATTCCATGCCCACGCAAGGATGAGACTCCAATGAAAGTTGTAAGAAGCGAATTTTTTTGTTTTCTTTGCAGCTGTAATTTAGGAAAGGACCAAGTTCGCGTGTTTAAAAAAAGCGCAGTTGACATCACAAGGCTCATCAAACGTGCTCCGGACGTTGATGTGTCCTTGCATTCTTCAAGTGAATTATTTATTTGCACTGCTATCTTCTACCTGAGACGACTCAAACGTTTTGAAAAAATCACAGAAATGCTGCAATAAGGCGGTAGTCAGCTGTATAGTTTTTTTTCCGAAGTTGTTAAGTGTAAAATAATCTGCTTTTCTTTGAAAGACTTCAGACAACAGTCTCCCACACGAGCGCGGAGCGGTATACGTATTCAGCACGGTTGAAAACAATTACTATTAACTCTGTATATATTCGAAGTACATGGATTAAGAAAAGAGAACTTGTAAACGTTTATAGGGAAGATTTTCAAAGCATTCTTCCAAAACAAAGGCCGTTTCCTTTTTTTGCGAAATGTAATTCCACCAAGGTCATGGGTCGCGGACCAAACACCAATACGCGAAATTTGGGTATATTTTTTCAAGAGACGCTGAAACAAAAGCTTTACGGTCAAGTCGCCCGAAAGTCATGTCGCCCGAAACCAGAGTCATGTCGCCCGATATCTTGAGTCATGTCGCCCGAAATTTCAGAATGCTCAAAAAGATTCTAAAAATGCGAGAGTGAAATGTGAAACTCAGGTTGTTCGTCTCGCTGTCGTTTTCACGGAGATAGTAAACTTAACGAAATTAACCACAAAAACCTAATATCAGTTACAGT
>JBBMOI010000007.1:18585000-18690000 GCA_038088405.1 Porites divaricata
ATCGGGCTGCAGATAATCTGGTGTGAATTCTAAAGCAAGAATAGAAAAGTACACATCATAGTTAACATTAATTAAGGTCGATGATTCTACAACTCTGCTACCCGTGGAGGAGGTAAGTTTTAAAGGGTTAACCGTTTTAAAGTTAGCTTCTTATACTGCATGAGTTTACTACTGAATTACGGAGGAGGAAAGTTTAAGGTAATAATATTTTTACTCACCAGAGAAATTATTCATTGACTGGCTGATGTTGCTAGGGGGAGGATACTCCGGAGAAAGATCTGCAAAGAAAAAATAAAACCGCATTTTTTATCGTAAACCCTTTTAAGGAAAAAACCTTTAAAATAAGACTTGGCCAATAAAGGTTGAGTTCTCGTTTCAGAATAAAATTATTTCAGGGACAAAGAGTGGGCTTAAAATTTCCTTACCTTGAAGGAAGTCGTTTCTTGTGCTCTCAGCAGCGGGGACCTGGTCACTTGGGTTCGATGCCACTAGAGAACATGCAACGCACAACCAATCTATTCTTCCTCTGATTACTGCCAAACGGCCGCGTAGGTGGCTTGGTCGACACCAGTCCCGCAAATACGATGCTGCCAAAAGCCGCATTCATCGCACTGAAGGGCTTGCTGGCGTGGTCGAACTTCATTTCCGCACTCGATACAGGGATAAAGGCTCATTGTAGAATTCTTTTGCGTACGCGTAACGATCTCGTGTTTCAGCTAGCTGATTATCTCGGAATGAGGTGGCTATCATTGATTTACCCTCTTTATACGTGGTTAACCGGATCAAAATTTACATGCGACCGGCTGAGGAAACAAGTAACAACTGAACAAGTCGCGATAATTTATGCCGCGTCTGATCCTATGGAGAATGATGCTAACAAGCTTTGTTCGCGTGGTTAACAATGAACAACTACAAATCGCTGTAAAAGTTTCAAGTTGTTTTTTATACGATAAATCAAACGAAGTGAACTTGATGTATGTTTTGGATATGTGTGAAAAATTCTGATAACTGTAAGTGTTTCGCTTGTAATTACTAGAATCTGTACAGTAGAATGAGCGGTTTAGTTCACGGTGTATGGTGTATGCGGTGCAGACCGCAGACTGCAGACTGCAGACTGCAGACCGCAGACCGCAGACCGCAGACTGCAGACCGCAGACTGCAGACTGCATGAGGCAGCAAGACTGTAAATTGAATGAAACCAAAAATATCGTAATCAAGGTGGCGTCATCAGCAACATTACCTTGTTCCGAGAAGTACATGTAAGGCCAAGAAGCGAAGTTTTTTCACGCAAATTACACCGACCTGATTCCTGAAGGAGTTGTTGGCTGTTCGTCTCGTATGAATTAGAGCAGAATAATGTCTGCCGATGTCATAAACTCGCTCATGAATCCATAGCAACAGGCTAGCAATTTAACCTGCACCACAGACGAAACTAAACTCTGGTTATATTAGTCTGTCTGTGAAACAGTGCCGGAGTCCTTATTCTACGGAGGCCCCAACTGTGTATTAGGATTTGAGCATGAGCAATGATTGGCCTGTTACAAAAGCTATTTAGAAATTCAAAATGCGCTTCCGGTAATTCGTCGAGTCCAGGTAGGATCTGTTCGGTTTAGATTGTCTGGCATATCCTTAAATACTACTAAGATGAAATACGTTATTTAAAAGGTGTTAAATGTCCGTGATTTATCCTAGTTGTTTTTGTAGACGTAACTGTAGTGAGCACGAAGTGCTTGCATTCTAAACACTTTTTTTTACAAAGACTACTATTTAGACAGGCATTAATGGGCATTGCTACTTGTCATTATCAATTCACAATAATCAAAGAAGAATAAAGAATCAACGCAATTAGTGATATGCCGGGTGAGTTAAAAAAGAGTCGTGTCGGTGAAGAATAGCCAACAGCATCTTGGAAATGAGGCCAATGTAACTTTGCGCAAAAACATCAACCTTGTTCCCAGGCTACTTTCTCACTTTCACACGATGTTATATTTTGATGGTGTCACCTTTATTAGGAAGATTTTTGGTGTCTTTTAATTTACAATCTGCAATCTGTGGTCTGCAGTCTGCGGTCTGCGGTCTGCAGTCTGCAGTCTGCAAATGTCATACACCGGTTTAGTTCATAACAACGAACAACGCTAAAATTAATTATTTACTACAAACTTCTCGCACACCCGATCAAAAGCCTCACTGATCGTGCGAATCTGAACAAGCGGCTCGGGTTACGTTTACAAAAATCCTTAAACGGTCTGTGATTGGTGAACGTAAATGTCGGCTGTGTTTAGCAGACGTCCGTGGAGAGAAATGAATGCGTGACGAACTAAAACAAACCCCACAGGACGTCTGCGCGGAGGCTAGAGGAACATAGGCTTTACAGAGCTTTAAAACACAGCATCCGCCAACACAAGCTTAATTTGAACTTAAGTAAAACTAAACAGCCTCTGCCAATAATAACAAAATCTCACTTTAACTACAGATATCTTACGGCTTCCGCCAACTTGTAAACACAGAACTTGAAAATCGACCTTCGTCACACCTGACTAAACACAGCAGTCAAGCTCGTGGGAAAAAAACTTAATTTGTCAAAAGAATTCGCTTGGAACTTGTATACCGTTTAATATAAGGTTCTACGAAATACTAAACAGGCGAATAGTAGTAGCTTTTCCTCGAAAAAGTTAAGGAATAAATCAAAGAAACTAGATATCTCGACCTAAGTCGGCTCTTACTTCGTCAAATAGCCGAATAAATCCGAAAACCTACAGACTTTGCATGTCCAATCTTGGTGTAAAATTGTAACTTTGATACATTCCTGAGCGTCGCGAATCCTTTACTTCGCGCTCCGCCGAAGTAAAAAGCAAGTTGAGATGACCTCTTAGGAAACATGCAATTAAAACTGTCTTTCTATGATTGGTGCATTTCGATCCTCTTAGGAAACGAAAGTTTTCTTCAACGGGTTCAAAAGGTCATTGTTTGTGATTTGTGATTGGTGGATTTCGATCCACTGCCATTCATTCCATGACATTCGCCTCGCTTCGCTTGTCTACTTGCCTTGTTTACGTTCGCACGTATTGCGTGCCTATTGCACATTTGCGTCAAAACAAGCCGGTTTGCATTACTCTATTTGGGGCCCCGCCCAAATAACAAGCGCGAGTACAATAATTGTTTTATTAAAAATGCCCCACAATATCGAAAATTCTTCCCGTTTTTATTGGTAAAAACAATTGAATTTCAGCTTGTTTTTTTATTTTGAGCAGACACGCACAGTTGCACTTACATATTTGGAGAGCATGGTTTTGTAGCTCATAATACAGTCGAACCTCTTGGTACGGACACCTCTCGATTACGGACAGTTTCCAGTGTTCCGACAAAACTCTCATATATTTAAAAAAAAAACACCTTCTATAATAAGGACAATGGACACTACATCTCGGCCCCAGAGAGTAAATTCATATAAACATAACCTCTTTATTACGGACGGTGCGGTGATGAGGTGATTCCCGAATCCCGATCCGGTGAATCTGCACAGGGTGAATCCCGTCTTTTGGCTGACGAGCTGTGCAAGGTGATATAGAGCCCAGTCACTCTATACCAAACAATGATTTTCGAAAGGTGTACTGAGGAACATATTAACCGACTTTTTGAAGGTTTCAATAACTACAGATAGCATAGAGATCTTTTCTATTACATTTTGTACTCTAGTTACTGTTTACTGCACTTGCAAAATAGCGAAAGACGCTTTCAGAATTGTGCTTTACGTTACAACTTTTTACATGCAGCATTGCGCTGTAGCTCGTTTCTTCTTAAAACAGTAATTTGTCTGTACCTGAGATGGACAATGTTGTATGCTACTGAAAGACAGTGTCTTTCTACTGTGAATTAATAACTTTAAATGTAGTTTAAAGACGAGTGTTAGCCTGGTTTTAGCTACTGAACACTTAATACTGTAAGTGAAGTCATAAAAGTAACGTCATCGTAGTGACCTCTTTTATATGGACATCTCTCTAATACGAACACTTCGCTCCGTCCCTTCTGTGTCCGTATTTGGAGAGGTTCGACTGTATCTAAAATCTAAAATCGATCAGCTGTTGTATGATCGATCAGTTGTGCGTATTTTCATTCACAATTGAATGAAAATACAGGCACAAATGATCGATTTAGGCACAGCTGAATGAAAATACGCACAACTGATCGCTCATGACATCTGATCGATTTAGGCACAAATCCGATCCGCTAAACGGATTAATTGGCTAATATTTTTAACAGCTGAGAAGTCAATTTTGAAACAAACGGCGCGCCATATCACGCAACGCTCTTCCCCACTACAAACGGCTGTGTAGCAAAATTTTTCACACTTTGTTTGCGAACGCGAGGAGAGTTGATATTACCAAATTTTTAAAATTTAGGCCTGATTCAGACACCGTACTTTTCATGTGCCGAAACTAATTGAATATTAAAGTTCGACTTTGGAGTGACACTAGCGCGGCTAAAAAGGTTCTTATATGGGTATGAAAGTGGAAAATTTCTTCCAGCAGGTCCTTAAACCACCAAGTTCTTAAACGCGGGTTCATTTAACTGTATAAACCGCAAGCAACTAGCGGCAAAAAAACACGCAGGCTCGGAATTCTCTGTCTACGGAAAACCAGGCATTATCGGTATAGTTTTTGTTCTTGTCCAGCAAAACCAGCCTTTCGTCAGCTTTGAAAGTGTTAATACCACTATTTTTATAATATTTTTGTGTTAATTATTCTCATTTGATAATCTGGGGCATTGCCAGTAAATATGTCCTCAGTATGTGGGCATTATCCTGCTCCTGTTTAGGGTTCCCAGTGTTAAGTGCTCTATACTTATAAAATATAGATTGTGTCAATAACAAAACTCTTGAATTTTCTTGGTTTTCAGCAACCCTTAAGCAGCCCCAGAACTGTCCAATTTGACCTGTCTGATTAGGAAACTGCTTGTAATTAAACAGGTCAAATCGGACAGTTAAAAGAGCAAATGAAAATCGAGCATCAAATGTTGCTAACCAATTAAGGTTTATCAAATTAGTTCATACTAGCAAACCAAAACCAAGAAAAACACTTCAGTGAGCAAGTTTTCCAGCTTCAGTTTGACACATTTATTTTTTTTTTTCATTTAATTGATTAGTTCATACAGTTAGAGCCCCATATTCCAAGAAAAAGTTGTCAACGCAACGTTTTTGCGTCAGAAACGTTAAGCTGATGTAATAAGACTCACTTAAATAAATATTTCAATTCTGAGATTCTCGCACTTTGTTATTGACACAATTATTTGGTCATAGGTTTCGTGCCGTACAATTCAGGGGTGATCAGGCTTATAATTTCAAATCGACCTCGCGCTTAAAGTACTCCCCTGATTACTCCTTGAGTTGTACCCCCACCCGTTCCTGTCATCATTACTTAAAATTAATAATATCCAACCTTCATCATTTGCTTGCAGATCTTTCCATTTGTCGATGACAGTTGAAACAGCCATTTCAACTTCGTCAGTCTGTTTTTTTAGTTCTTCCCTCTTCTCCTTTATCTGCTTTTCGATCGATGGCTTTCTTTCGTTTTCCCATTGTTCTCTTCTTTCTTTCAGCTCTTTTAGCTTATTTCTCATCGCAGGCTCCTCTTTGCGGAACACACTCAATAGTTGGTCATCCGTGTTGGGGACCAATGTTGCTTCTTGCCGCTTGGTGTTAATTCCAGGTTCTTGTTCCTCAAAGTGTAATTCAGATAACATCCTTTGCCTTTGCGCTCTTCTTCCTCTCCGTGTACTAAACTGTTTTCTCAAATACAACAATTCCTCTTCTGGGATCTTTCTTTCAAGGCACGTCTTTAAGTGCGCTTCCCTTTTCTCTAGCATGCTGTCACAACTTTCTTCTTCCTTCTTGAGTGCCATCAAGTGTTCAATCTCTTCCGACAATTCAACTGAACTATTTGAGGTCAACGTAGTTATTTCGTTTCGAGAATTGAGATTTTTAAAAAAAGATCCAACTCTTCTTGCCGCATCTTTGCCTGCGGTAGGTTCATTGGCATCACAGAACTCGATTATCAAAACCTCCACTTTACTGTAAACCTTTATAGGGCGGTTGGCGTCCGATAACTTTTCAATTTCTTTAAGCGGAAAAGCTGGACGAAGTGTTCGTCGTTTCGTTGCCTTCTCTAAGAATTCTGCAAGGTCATACAGTTTTAGCGCTTCAAAAACTTCCTTTAACAGGTTGACTGAGGTATCAGGGAAAATATGTCCAATGTTCCTTCGCCGGTCGTGCTTGTCGTACAGTAAATCCGGATCAAGGCCAAAAGACCGGTAAAATCGGTTGAGAACATTTCTATTGCTGTAAAGCCTGGACGTTAGTTCCTCAGTCACTTCTATACTTAGATCTTTCAAGCACAGTTTGGAGGTGGAATCTACAAATGCAAGACAAAAACAAAACAAATCTAATTAAGCACTGTTGACTCCAGTGTCTTAAAATAAATAGCTATCGATTTGAACGCAACGGTCAATAACAGTATGAATTGATTTGAAGAGTATGAATTTGAACAGGAGATTGTGACAAAATAATAGAGAGGCGGATAAAGTGTTAATATTTCATTGACTTTTAAAGGAACTCTGTTTTACTTCTGCGTCTTTGCCTTCATGCTTGATTATTATCAAAATTCCCACTAGTATCCCGGTGAAGGCTGAACGGAATAAAGGAAAAGGTTATTATTATTATTTATTACTGAATTTCAATGCGTTTTCTTTATATCCCTTTGTCTTAGCTAGTAGTCAAGTGTTTACTCTTAAATTTCGAAACTGGGCTATTGATCCCGATGAAACTTCCCTGGGCACGCACTTGATGGCAGGTGCCCAGTGGAAACGCGCTAGTTGACAAATGTCCAAGGAAACAAAGTGTCATACCGGCGCTAGTTTCTTCAAATCCAAATTCAGATGGTGCACTATTCGATCCCGGCTTTCCACTGTCGTCCTCTGTACATAAACTATATGCATCTGTATCCCTGGTTTGCTCTAAGTATTTCGTGATGTAAGACAGTTTTTCCTGAGCAAGGTATTGGGATCGCCTCCCTTCCTGATCATCAGGTTCATCTGAAATCAAAATGGTACCCCAAAATACAGATGTCAATGACACTGGTCGTCAAATTTATTTAATCAGCATATTAATTAACGTTAGAGTAAGAATATATGTACGTTTATGACAAAAGTCAACGAAAGAGGCCAGAATGCCGTTTGGTAACGAACAATAACAAATATTGAATGAAAATGATGTCAACTGCGGAAATATTTCCGCAGTTGGCATCATCTTTATTCCATATTTGAATCCTTTCACGGGTCAAGATGAATCAACAAATTGGCCAGCTTCCAATGCATGGGTCTTCATAGCTCAGTTGGTAGAGCACTGCAGCGCTAACGCACGGGCCATGGGTTAGAATCTAGTTGAAGTTGACCGAAATCTTTCGGGTTAATTTGCAATTGGTTAAATTGCAGTTTCAACTGCGAAGATCATTAAACCAAATTTCATTTAGAGAACAAACATTGTTCGGCCTAATGAGTACTAAAATTATATTTATATACTGAACTACTCAAATCCTGAGTGCATGGGTGTTCAACACCCATTAAACACCCATGCACTCCGGATTTGAGTAGTTCACCTACTGGTCTCTTCCACTCCCTCACTGCAAGTAGAGCACTGTCTTTGCTTCGCCGGTGAGCATGTAACTGAATATACATCTGACTGGATTTCATACAAGGTGCCTGTAACTGAGTCTCTGTACAGCCAAGTCCAAGGAGCGACTACTCAACCTCCCCACCCATGAAGCTTATGACTAGTCAATCACTTCCTCTAAGCTCTGCTTGTGGTGTTATGATTATGAGTCACCGCATTGATTTGGCTGGCCTAGGCCACAGGAATCATTCTCTGACTTTTCACTGCATTTTGACATAAAACCCTAATCAAATGGGCAAAATCTCCCCCCCCCCCCCCCCCTACCCCTGGTTTTAACACAAAACAAGGAAGCTACCAACCAACGGATACGTCTGGCCCTGGGCTGTCTGCTGACACCTAGCAAGACGCCAAGCCCCCTGGTTTTTTCCGGCTACGATGCCCGTGTTCAAGCGAAAACTTAGCGGGCACCTTTTAGCAAAATCACACAGATATATATCTGTACAAGAAAGAAAGTACAAACCATGCTCCACACCAGCTAATTACCCGCTTTACGTACAAAGCAAATCAAATCACCCGCCCAACATCATTAGAAACATCCCAGAATCGATCAACAGGCGGAGTGCTCAACAGCTTTTTAAGGACTAGAGCGTAGTATAATCTAGTTTGTCTGGCGTCAACTTGAGATCCGACGTGGCATTTTATTACTACTTAGTTTCATACCGCACTACATGTACGGCACTCCTCAGATCTGAGGAGTCTGAGAAGTGCCGTACATGTAGTGCGGTATGAAACTAAGTAGTAATAAAATGCCACGTCGGATCTCAAGTTGACGCCAGACAAACTAGATTATATATATATATATATCTGTCTGAATTTGCAAAAACGTGGCTACAGAAATCTCTCTTAGACTTATATACCCTCTGACTGAGTCTCGTAGCAGAGCAGTTTTTTTTCCCAGTTACTGTCTATTTATTTAATCGTTAACGGATAGGCCACAGTTGATAGACTTTGATGAGTTTCTCACTGGCTATTAATCTATTACCCCCCCCCCCCAACCCAACCCTAACAAAAAATGTTTTTCATAACTTCCCATAATTCTCTCTGTATGTCAGTTTGAAATCAGCGCGCGTATTAGACTGAACTCGGCTCTCATAGTGGGTTGTCTTAGAGTTTTTTTGACTGCCTTATATAAGAGGGATTATCTGTCGTTATAAAAAATGTGATATAAGCGGGTTTTAAGCTACGTTACTCTTAAGTTTCCAAGTACATATCGGTTTCTGTGGGGGCATGAACTTTTGTTACCTAGCAACCCTT
This sequence comes from Porites divaricata, assembly GCA_038088405.1. Lineage (NCBI taxonomy): Eukaryota > Metazoa > Cnidaria > Anthozoa > Scleractinia > Poritidae > Porites > Porites divaricata. Next base: position 18,593,978 of record JBBMOI010000007.1, read on the forward strand.
CAACAGTTTCATATAACCTGAATGTAACACATCTACCATAGCAACCATTTAAATTTTCGCATTTAACTGCAGGCCTTCCAATTCCAACAGTTCAGTCGTCAAAATTGCCTGATGAGTGTGGTCCTTGCACAATACGAAACAGTTCTGTAGCAATAAAACGATGATTACTCGTGAAACCTGAACCTACTTTGTGAGGCCAAAGACTTGTTACTGCCAACAACAAAGCTCGCAATATCCACTCTTTCCGTCTCAAGCCCGGGATCAGTCTTTCACCCGTGTAGCTCGAAATGAGACAAAATACCAGAAGATATTGGACGCAGCAGACTTTGCCAGACGTGAGAATTGCTCCTTCATAAGGCTTAATGATGCCTTCCGGAAAACTTTGCTCAAGGCAGCCAAAAAAACTCTAAGACAACCCACTATGAGAGCTGAGTTCAGTCTAATACGCGCGCTGATTTCAAACTGACATACAGAGAGAATTATGGGAAGTTATAAAAAACATTTTTTCTTGGAGGGGGGGGGGGGGTAATAGGTCAATAGCTAGTGATAAACTCATCCAAGTCTATCTACTGTGGCCTGTCCGTTACAGATTAAATAAATAAAAAGTAACTATGACAAAAAAAAAAAGAAAACATGCTCTACTACAAGACTCAGTCAAAGGGTATATAAGAGAGATTTCTGTAGCCACGTTTTTGCAAATCCAGACAGATATATATATATATATATATATATAAACTGAAGACTCCATTTACTATAAAAGTGCTCAATGGTAAAACCAGAGCTGTGAATATAATATATCTTTTATAACCTTGTGCTTCGACAGTTGCAAGCTCGTCCCGGGCCTTTTCGTATTCCTCTTCATCGATGGTCACAACCACTTCAACTTGCTCTCCATCAGCAAGTTCTTTCATTTCGTCTGTAACAAATAAAACTTGCAGGCGCTTTTTCAGCATCCCATTCTTGTACAACCTCCACAAATGATCAAGAGCTGCAAGACTTTCTGCTTGAACTTTCAAGTACACACTCCCATCCGTTATTTGTAACAGTCTAGCGCCAGCAGGAAGGACGCAGTTAGTAACGGCTGTTATTAGCTGATCATACGTGCAGCCACGCCTCAGCAGTTGATAGGCGGCTGTTAGTACTAAACCTCCTGCTGCCAGTTTAAACACCATTTTGATGTTAAGAACTAATTGTAAACAAGAAAGTAAAAGGTGCTTACAATTAGTCAAGAGAATGACTGAGTGAATGACAGTACACCATCCCATTTGTGTTGCACACTGACCAACTCAATGACCATTTTAGTTGGGGTAAAAAGAAGAAAATTATCCCCTGAAACCCCTAGCCCGTCCTTAAGTGTTTTTCTTTTTTTTTTTTAAGTGTTTCAGTGACACTTTTTAAGATCCTCAGCAAAGAAATTACTTACAAATGACAAAATTGCTGTTTCACGTCAAACAAATATGTCGCCCAAGTATTAAACAAAGCGAATGAACTTTGAAATACTGTTAGGCTAACAAATTTTCAAAAAGGCAAAAATCATAGTTGCAATCACAAACCATTTTGAACTCACTAAAATCTGTCCATCCGTACCTTCTCTGGAATAGCCTACAGTGTGTCATTTACACTCAGTCTTTTGAACTGCTTTTTTTATAATTATGGTTTCACTCAATGTAGTAACAGTTCCAACTGCTTGAATTTTGCTAAATTTCGTGACACATCTCCTTTAAGAGTGTAGTCTCCATCTCTGACTAGCAGATATGAAAGGGATGTGTTTGTTTCATTAATTTTTCTCAGTACAAATTAATTAAAATTAAATTTTGAGGTTTATATACCCCAAATCAAATATCCATCTCAGACTAAAATGGGGTAAAAATTGGTACCCCATCATAGATAAATGGAAGGTAAAATTCTGAATGGGCATAGAGTTATTTAACTTGAATAAAAAAGGCAGTACCCTCCTCCGCGAAAAGATCGAAGTTCAAGCCCCTCAATCCAGTATGTCTGCTATCGTGAAAATAAAATCTCCAAAACAACTGGGAATAAGCTACATATGTCTCTTATTCTTTACTTAACTTCAGCATATATAATTTATATTTTTTCTCGCGGAAAAATGGGGAGACTCAAAGAAGAACAGGACACATTGGTTTTATCTTGCAACTGGGTTTCTAGTATAACTTAAATAAAAATGTAAAAATACAAACTATGTCAAAGTGTAAACAAGCAAAGTAGGTTCTTAACTCTAATAAATGGGTGCAAGAGACCATAATTTATTTCATTCAATCCAGCAATTTATGGCATTTAATTATTGTTAAAATTGAAATAATTTGTTACAAGAATACCTGGATGCGACAAAAAGTTTGCCAGTTATAAAGTGACATTGACGTCCTTAGAAAACGCCTACACATATTGCATGCCTAGGTTTGCAAGGTCAGGAAAATGGATGCGAAGCAACATAAGTTATTGAAAATTAAATGATAGCTTTTGACACAATCGTTTTAAATAATGTTTGAACAACACTGATGCATTTGCCTTCAACTTTGGTTCAAAAAGCAAAAGCTATTTGTTAAAAGTACCTCATACAAAACACACGGCCAAATACAGAAGTCTATCATTGAAACGAAATACATGTAGCACCTTGGGGTCTCATCGGTAGAATGAGATGTTGAAAATTTCGAATAGCCACCTTTAAACTGTAAAAAAAAAGTCTATCGATTACTTAGCTTGCCATAAATGACCCACCTTATCACTTAAATTTCCTTGTTCTTTAAAAGTCTTTATCAACACCTATTCCAAAGTCGAATCTGTTGGAACTCCTTCTCACTTCCGTAATTTATAGTCATTGAGTAGTTTATTGAATCTTACCTCCGCTTGCCGATGACACGACAGCCGCTGCTTGAGCTAAAACAAAACAGACAAAACTTCGTTACAGACAAACCGTAAGTATTAGAAAAAATGAACGTAAAACCTGAAAAGAGCCAAAGAAATAGCATATCAAAGCTTCAATAGATCAATAAACACCCTTTCGTCTTTCAAACTTGTTTTCGAGGGTTCTTCGTTCTCCGAAGTCGTTTACTTTCTCAAGCAAATCTCGTTTCCCTGTTTGGGTCAAAATCGCCTTTAGGATGCTGAGATGGTTAACTCTTAGACAGTTGTTGTTTTTTAGCTCCTCAAACAGAGATCGAACGTCGTGGATGCTGCCTTGCCTGTCTTGTGGTATCTTTCCTTTGCAAATCGAGACGAGACGTTCCAGATCATTTAGCTCGTCGAGCGCCTGAATAATCTGCTCAAGCAATTCATCATATTCTCTTCTTTTGGTCTCAAACTTTTCAACATTTTCTAATAGGGACCATTCCTCTAAACCTTCCAGTAGATCCTTTAATACATCCAATTTGTCAGGTCCTAGAAATTCCTTTTCTTCTAGTTCTTCAAACAAGTAGACTACATCTTGTAAGTTCTCTTCGTTCCGAGGTGCCACCTTTCCCCTGCACATGAAAAGTAATTGCTTGCCTGCATTCAATTCGTTAAATCTCTGGCTTACTTTGAAAAGCAAATTATTGTATTCGATGGCTGACATTTTAACGACGGCTATATATAGTGATTCAGTCCATTGCCGTGGTTCTCGCAGCCAAATGGAGTAATCATGGCCGGCTGTACATGTCGAGGTATTATTCGGCTCTCTGGGCGCGCGTCTGTAATGTCCACTGCTAACTTGGTGTCGTAGGCGATGACGTTTACAGCACTGGTCACGCGAACATCATTGGTCACGCAAACATAAGTTTGCATATCCCCTGCAAAAGTTAAAACCGTTGCAAATCCCACTTACTGAATGGATTAACTAGCTTTGAATACCCCCTTGGACATAGACTCAGACTTCAGGCCACCTCTCAGGATTTAAACATGTCAGTACGTAAACAGATAGTGATGTCTTGTTGTTCAGTTTCATGTCGCACAATTATTATTTAAAAATTTCTTTTGCCTAGTAATCGATAGTAAGATTCCAGATTCAAATGCCCCGCTTAGTTTCCTTCCTCTTTGTCCAAATGAAATTATACCCAGTAAGTCTGGAGCTAAAAAAAGGAGCCATGTGCATATTATTTCTTCCCTTACAAAGTAAATCTTGCAGTTCTTTTTAGCAGTTTTAAAAAACCCTGTTGCTATAATTGTTGCTGGTCAGGTTGGAAAGTGTACACTTAACTGTAAATTTGCTTTGTAGTAGGCTATAGTGTATCAGTGGAGTCGAAGTGTTAACTCTAATGATGATGATGATGATGATGATGATAATGATAATGACGATGGCGATGATGATGACGACGAGGACGATGATATTAATGTCGTACTTATATGGCGCATTTCCAGAGCTCAGTACCCCATAACTTGTTCCACTATACTGAGCCTTTTATCTTCTGTATCTTCCATGTTTCTTTCTAAATATTATCTCCTCTATAATCTGTATTACTTTAAGAGATGAAATCAAGAACCTGCAAATTGCAAAATGTCCAGGTTTTTTATTGGGGGTTCTTTACTTGACGGTTCCATCGCCAGCCACAGAGCCCTCGGTTTCGCAATCATACAGCGCCGCCGCAAACCAGACATCGACTTGTCAGTTGGTAGTTGTCAGCACAATTCTTACAACCAGGTGTCTATCAGATACAAGCGCATTTAACGACTTTCAGTGTTTTTAGTGACCTACATAAATGCACATTAGTCATGCGTTAAAGACTTAAGCAGGTTGATCTCATTCCAGTGTTTGGCATCCCCCCCCCCCCCCCCCCCCAATGGATCTAGTGGTGCAGCCCTGGAAAACACGAGCCTTTTCCACAGCTTGCAAAACAATAAATCATTTACTGTATTATTGCTTTGTAAATTTGCATAAGAAGTGAAGTTGTAAAGGGCCTAGAAAAGTTTTTATCAAGGGTCTGGAAAAGTGCCCCATACCCTTACTTGAAGCTCAGAATACCCCATTGTCACCGATGTCTTACACCCAAAGGAGGCGTGATCTCACCTCCCAAACTGATTGCAAAGCCGCCCTAGTCAAAGATGAACGGGCCATTCACTTTTTTAATCGAGGGAGAAGCCTAGCGAATTCCCTGGTATCCGGGGCCAAAGTGAATGGTGAATGCTATCCCCCCCCCCCCCCCCCCCACCACCACCCCATATGTCTCACACGCGCACGGTACTCCCGAGAATCTTTTATTGCCAGGGATGGCTAATTTGACAGGTTTTTTTTCATATATATTTTTTTAAAATTAAAGTATAAAGCGTACAGTTTGCGTAAAACTTTGATGATAACCGTGAAAGAACACGTTGACTTCGGAGCAGCTATCGACTTGCCTTGCATTACCCGCGGTGACGTGGAAAAGGACGACTATTTGAAGACTTTAAAAATTATCTTTTTCTATTGAAACTTGAAGTCACAAAATACAGGATAATCATAAATTTCAACTAACTTTTTAGCATTACAGTTCCCTGGAGTTTATGTAGAACAAGTCAGTCAGTACCACGAGTGTCTTTTTATGTCATTTTATTGATAAAAATGCAAATGTTATACCATGCAATTGAAACACATCAGACAAAAGGTGTCTTTTTAGACAAGACAAGACAAGACAAGACAATGTTTTATTTGGAGTCTTATACAGTCCTATGTATATCGACTTTATCCAAATAATTTAAAATTATAACACAAATTGCACACTAGTGGGACTATAGTCAATGTTAACCTAAACAACTAATGATCTTCTTTTCTCACAGCAGTCGAAAACGTATTTTGCAATTAACTTTTGCACTAGTTTGTTCTTGCAAGGAGGGTTTATTAACAACAGAAGAACATCATCTGGTGCCATTCTGTTTACTCATATTCTGTATTCTTTGTTTAAGTATTCAAATAAAGTACTTATTTTTTCTTGATACGCAGGGCACAGAGTTAAAAAGTGTATTTAATCTTCGACGTCTTTTTTACAGATAGGACAGATCCTCTCTTCCGGTTTCTTATAAGGTATTACATACCGACCTGTCTCTATCGCCAATTTGTGACTACTTAGACGGACTTTAGTTAGAGTTATCCGGTGTTGGACGTTGGTGATCTGAAGGAGATAATCTTCACATTTATAATTTTCTATTGTTTTAAATTTTTGGAAGGTTCTTAGTTTATTCGTTTGGTTGGCCTCTTTTCTTACGTCATTGTTTACGTCACTTAACCATCTTTGTAATTCGATGTCTTTCAGTCTTTGTTTGATAATGTTCAACGGATTCCTGTCATTTTCATGTGCTTTTGTCCAGAGGTATCCCAGCCCTATTTGGTCTAATACGCGTTTGATTTTTTGGCTCCATAATTCCTTGTTCATTCTCGATTTCACATCATTATAAGCCACCTGTGATAGTTTGTGTTTTGGGTTTTTGGTTAGAGTTAGCCAAAACTTAAATTCCTATATTGTGCTTCGATTTTCATTGGGAATCTTCCTGTTTCAGCCCTACATGCGTTGTTGCTGCAGTATTTATTTACACCTAGCAACCATTTCAAGAATTTAATTTGAACTAGTTCTGCGGGATCTTTTTCTATTTGGTCGTTACAATCAACACCCCAAATTTCACTTCCGTAGAGAAGTATGGGGGATATCAGAGCATCGAATAGCTTAATCGTCAGCATAATATTTTCTCTAAAGTTGTCACCCATCTCTTTTCTTAGTTTATAAAGTGCCTCACAGGAATAAAAAATTTTTCAGGCAGCAAATACTACTAGATATTTAGAGAGACAAATATAGTGATTAAACACACCAATATTTCTCTTTACTTCTCAAAACCTGTAGAATCGAGCATTTTGATTTTGATTATTGGATGAACTATGTTGATATATGGATGCAGTATTTAGACTCAGACTTAAAATCCATTTAAATTAATTGTACTTATTGTGTCATTGTCATGTGTGGGAGTAGAAATTAACTTCATTTTTTTTATCCAGCAGACAGTTTGTCACTAGTCACGCTCATACGATGTCTGCTCTCCTGCTTTTAAAATTATTCAGTAGGAACATATGATGAGTTCATTCTCGTTGCTGATTTTCAAAAAAACTTGGGATTTCTCTTTAAGGATCAACTAACGAAAATAGAGCCCTAGTGCAGCACACGCCTTTTCTACATTCCATGCCCCAAAGCAAGAAGGCCAATATTGGAGCTAAAACGTTGCTTACGGAATCTTATCACGCAGATGAAATGAGTGCTACAGTGACTTTATGGATCACTTGGCTCCGGTACTAGCTCCGTGTTTTGGAGTATTGGAAGAAAAGACAGATTTTCATATGTACGTTGAAAAGTACGACTTATTTGGGCTTTAAGAAGAATTAGGAAGTATCCTTCTAGGTGGTCCACTGAGGCGCTCATTCACGCATTTGTCTCAAGACGCGTCGACTATTGTAACAGCCTGCTCTTTAGCCTGCCAGCCTACCAGCTTGATAAGCTACAGAGGGTCCAAAATGCTGCCGCTAGGTTGATTTTCCAGGAATCTAAATACTGCCATGTAAGACCATTGCTGTATAATCTGCACTGGCTGCCGGTTAAATTCCGAATTGACACTCTAAAAAAAATCCAGGTAAAAACATCAGCAAACTTGTGTTTCTGGATTTCTAGAGAAAAAAAACCTAAAAACTGGAGTCCTTAGCACCCTAACTAAGTATTTATCTTAAATGTTCTGGCAATGTTCAAAGTGTTTGAGATGACCGACTTCTGTATCCGCTAAAGTACGCTCCGTGCTCTCGCTCCTAGTAGCTTCCTCACCGACTTCTCTAGGTGTTTAGAGTAACCACCCAGTACGTCAATTATTACGTTGTACTGTTCAACCCTGTAACCATTGTATCTCTGCTTCAGCTCCCACATCATGGGCCCATACTTAAGTGTCTTTTCCTCATCTCTCTTGGCTCTGCTCTCAATCCATGGGCAGCTCATTTCAATTGTGCAGACTTCTTTCCTCTCGTGGCTGACAAGTCGCGCGTCGATCCGATTTGCTCTAACTTCGTTGTGCTCTGCATAGATGGGAATACCCCAAAACGCCTCACTCGTGGTGTTCTGGTAGCTATAGGCTGGTTTTGGCATCACCGTTGAGTACCATGGTGGAACCTCTTCTATTAGCCCATGCTCTCGCAGGAGCTCAAAAAACAGAATCTTCAAAGCTGCATTATGCCTGTATAGGTACTTTGTTCGTGCCAGGCAGGAACTTCCAGCCAATACATGTGCAACGCTCTCAGCTACCTTCCCACATAGCCTGCATAGGACTTCGCCGTCGGTGGAGGTTTGCGTCTTCTCCTTTGTGCAGAGCTTCGTAGGTAACAACTGCTCATACAGTTCATACATGCCCGCGATGGTATATGTAGGGCATGTAGCCCAACCTTTTAACCATGCAAAGCATATGGTTATGTTTAGGCTCTCATCTTCCCATCTGATACGAAATTATCATCATCATTATAATATTATTATTATTATTGTTATTATTATTATTATTATTATTATTATTATTGTCCCTGCAGGAGGCACTCTAACAACTCGTGCGTATATTACGGAAAGTACTTACAGTTGAAATATACAGTCAGTATACCAGAAAATATCTCGATTTGCTTGAACAGGGGCCGCAAGGAATCGGTAGGTAATGATGACGTTTCTATTGTTTGCGCCCGCAAGTATCCTGGATCGTATCGATCGAGATCGAGAATTCCACTCTCTAAAAGTTAAAGTTAAGAGCCTAAATTTAGTTTAAGTTCAATATTTTTGGAATATTTTGACAAATACCTGTCAAAATCGTTGTTGATGTGCTTTTTCTTGTATTTAGGTTTTCTAAAGCGTCTTTTAATGGGTCTTTAAAGCCTTAACATCTTAATCATAACGCATTATAAATTTTCGTCGTCATCTTGGCACTGAGACGTACGAAAGGTTGCCATCATGATGACAATTTTGCCATTTTACATATGAAATTACTTAACGCTGAAATTTCGAGCCACAATTAAGGAGTAATTCGTCACCTATGGTATTAATTATAAAAACCAGTGATAAAACTCAATACATTTCTGAAACTGTCCAGGAGAAAAGATACGGGTGCGCTTAATAGCTCCATGATGAAAATAAGATGGCATCTCTTAAATACGTTCATCTGTTGACCACAATCTATCTATCCTAGCATTAGGTATATGCCGATAAATTATTCAACTATGCTGGAAGGCCAGGCAAAAGCCAAAGTCACAGTCAATCATTCCTCTGTTTCGTTATCATCGGAGGTGCAATTCCCGTCCCTCTTGTTTCTTTTAATTTATTTCATCCTCAGAAACTGGGTTTCACTAAAACGCATCTACATTATAAAATTTCTGCTCTAAAGACGTCTAATTATAGACTACACAAAAATTGCTACAGTAACACTTGTTCATACAATGTTTGGAGCTCTTCAGGAAAGGAGAGCCGTGCGTTATTCATTCCTTAACATTTGTCCCGTCATCAAGCTGAAGCCTCGGAAGACAAGACAAATTTTCATGTATTTTCAATTCCCTTCTGATACCCTGCCCTAAACTTTTTCCCTTGAATTTCTTCAAAAATTGAGATTCTTCAAGATTTATTTTCTCAGTGCACGTCCTTTGCAATTCCTGCATCATCGAAATCAGGTCCAATGTCTGCCAGCGCTTGTTCAGAATCTCCACCACCATGGTTGGAACACCGCGAAGGTTTAAATTACACACTTGAAGAGTTTCGCGGGGAATTTCTTTTACACGTGAGAAGAAACCAGTTATCAGAAGCTTCGTGTCGTGATTGAGTTCCAACTTTTCTGTCAAACAAACTTCTATCATTCCCATATAATTCCGACCTTCCTTTGAACATGCCTTGGAAGGACCGTTGAACAAAGAAAATACGACAAAAAGGGTTGAGTTCTTATCTACAAGGGAAGAACAACATTTTCGGCATGAACAAACCGGCTGACAAATTTATCCTTGCAAATCCCGGGGGGAGCTATAATTGATAGCCTATACAGGGAGGCTTCAGGTATATAAACCAGAAAGGTAGTGATTTTACTTGTTGACGAATATGAAAGGGTTGGGACAACGAACACTTCGGTGCGATAAAAAGGTCCAAAAGGGCTTGCAAATGCATTTTCTGATTGTGAAAAAGTCTCGAAAACGTTCTGGTTTTGTGATTTATTCATATTTTAAAGACAGTGCACTGATTTAGAGTAGTAAGTAAGAGTTCTTAACTAGTTATACGAAAGGGGTACCATTTGTAAATAGAAGGTATCTAAAAAGGGGAACCTTTTCTGTTAAAAATGCTATATAAAAGGGTAAGGGGTTGGACCTCGGGACGGACCCTCCCCGTGTTGAGTTTTCACCCGCGTTTGAGACTTCTCTCTTCATCAATATAAGAGCCTCTCCCTCCCAGCCCTTCGTCAAAGTGCCATGATTGATGCAATTCAAACTACAGTGGAACCCCGCCTTACGGCCACCTCAGGAATACGGTCACCTCGTTATTACGGCCACTATTTTTGGCCGCACGACAAAACGGTCATACATTTTCTTGTAAAAAAATAAAACCCTCGTTAATACGGTCACCCGTTAATACGGGTTTTTTTGGCCCTTTGGTGACCGTATTAACGGGGCTCCACTGTATCCACTTACCGTCATGTGACTGTTCGATCCATTTGTCGACGACATCTGTAACAGCCAATTTGAATTTTTCGTTTTCTCTGTTTAGTTCCTCTTTCTTTTGCATCATCTCCTCGTTAAGCTGAATTCTTTCTTCCATCAGCTGTTGCCTTCTCTCTGCAAGCTCTTCGTAGGACGCACTGTGCGCTGCCCTCTTCTCCAGTTTTTTTTTTTCCAGCTTGCGCTATATCGCTATCTTTTACACGCGCGTATTCCTTCAACTTTGCCAGATCTTCAAACAATTTCCCAGAAGTATCTGCCTTCAATGCAGTTACTCTGTTTTTTGAACTTATGTCTTGAAAAAAAGATGCGATTTTTTCAGCTCCTTTAGGATCACTTTCAAAGAAATTGATGATCAAAATCTCCGCTCTATTGTAAAACTTTGTTGGACGATTACTAACATCCGCCGTTAAGTTTTCTATGTCTTTTAGGGAAAGCCTGGGACGAAGTGCGCGTGGTCTTGTTGATTCTTCCAAAATCTCAACAAGGTCATACAATTTTAACGTTTTGAAAACGCCTTTTAAAGATGTGACTGAAGTATCAGGAAAAACTTCTCTAATTTTCCAGAGTACTGTTGTAGTTAATTTCACTTGTGATGAATCAAGCCCAAATGATTTACAAAATCTCTCCAGCGCAACTGGGTCAGCTTGAAGTCTCCACGCCAATTCTGCGGTCACTTCTTCCTTTAGATATTTCACGTATAGTTGAAGAGGGGAATCTAAAAATTCAAGAGAAAAGTAAATTGATTTCTTAACAACCTGAATTGACTTCTCCGACATAAAATGAGTGAGAAAGAAAAGTTGAAGTTCTACTGTAGATACGGTTGTTCTTATTTAGACACTACGCCCGAAAGAGCGGGAACTAGCTACTCTGCTTTTTCTTGCAATTTTCATTTAAAAAACTGACAAATGTTTATCTCATCTGAACGATTCAATTTTGGAGTCGCTTTTTTTCTATTCGATGTTTAAAACATCATAGTGTATCGGTGTAAAGAAGCATAGAAAAACTGCCTCGATTGAAGAGTATGTGACACCACCCTTAGAGGCTACAACTCAAACGGGAAATATATCAGCTATCCTAAACATGCAGTGTTTAAATTGTTTCCAATATATGCCAGATATACATTGTAGAGGTAACTTTCTCTGCACATGTTTGGTAGCCTTGCCACCCAAAGCAAGAAGACAACACAAAACAGTGCGTGCTTATAGTCACAAAACTAATCAACAATTAGTCGCCGAAGGCGACGTGAATATTCGCGAATAGTCAACGATCGAGACGAAGTCGAGGTGACTATTCGCCAATATTCACGTCGCCTGAGGCGACTAATTGTTTTAGTATAACTACATTCAATTTGATGATTGTTCGAGAAAATAAAATTATTGATCAATTTCCGACCCGAAACATCAAAAAATCTGGCTGCCATTTTGAAAAGTGCTAGCCTTCAATGCTATAATCACCGCACGGTGATTATAGCGGGATAAAGCGAAGCTCCTAGCCAATCACAGCGCTCTATTTTCGATAGTCATGTAATTATACTAAGAACAAATAGAAGCAAGAAATGTAGAAAGTTTAATCTTACCGCTAGTGTCTTCAAATCCGAGCTCAGACGGTGCATAAAATGATGACCCTAATCCACTGTCGCCTGTTTCTGATATTATGCTGTTTTTATCGCTATCTTGGATGTAGGAGTAGGATTGTTCAGTAAACCAATTCTGAATGTAAGATGATTTCTCTTGATCTACGTCTATATTAAGTTGGTTTGCTTGTCTACCATCGTGAGAATAGTCTTCTGAAATCGTAATGACCATGCGGATACATGTGCAAATGCAAAAAAAAAAAAAGTTAACTGGAATGAGATAGATATTAAGCCCGAGCGATAAGCATTGCTTTAACGCTAAATGCTGAGTACCTCACTACGGGAAGTTATTTTCTTTATTCCTAACAGTTCAAGTAAGTCGCCTTGTACATCATTGATTAACACTGGCAAGCTTTCTCGAATTTTTTTTTTTTCACATTTTGGGTGGTCGCTAAGGGAGGTTCGACTGCATATAGAAATTAAAAAAACCGAAGGAACAAAGTAGCAAGAAGGATTTTTTGTTAGAAAGAGTTCAAAGTGTTCAGTTTCAAGCTAATAGATTTTTTGGCTTTCTTTTTTGGGTAGTCAATTTCCTACTGGGATGTTACCCAAGTTCACAACTACAGTGTTCAATCATTTGGCCCTCTTTAGTTATAACACTTTATCTAATTTAAAGATAAAGTTATACTAGGCATTAACCCGTGCGTTCATGTTAAGCTGAAAGTAAGATTGCGGAAATTATGAGCATGGGCTGGAAAAAAATTACCTTCTGCTTCAAAGAGTAACTCTTTACGAGCTTTTTCGTATTCTTGTTCCTCTATGGTCACAATCACTTCCACATGTTCTCCACAGACAAGTTCCGCTCGCATTTTGTCCGTAACAAGCAAAACTTGCAGGGCTTTTCTGAGCTTTCCGTCTGTGTATAAACTCCACAAGCTGTCAAGAGCTGAAATATTTTCTGCCTGAACTTTGAGAATCACACTGCCCTCAGCTATTTGCATCAGTTTAACGCCAGCGGGTAGGACGCAGGTATTAACAGCAGTTATCAACTGATCATATGTGGAACCATGCCTCAGCAGCTGATAGGCGGATGCTGTAATAGCCACCCCTGCAGCAATTTTGAACACAGTTTTTATGTTCAGAACTGAAAATCAAGGAATAAGTAAGTAAATAATGATTTGCAGGTAGCACATCCACAAAGTGGTTCTTCGTCTACCTGATTCCTGGTCTAATTGGAATTTGGAAATGTTGGTATTTAAGGAGAGGGGAAAACCGGAGTACCCGGAGAAAAACCTCTCGGAGCAAAGGAGAGAACCAACAACAAACAAACCAATAACACAATATCAATCACAAACCAAAATACCAATGGCAGTTCAAAAAATGTGCCCTCCTCGTATCTAAATCGGAAAAAACTCAGGTCTATCAAGCCTCGTCTACCACATTTTTGTTCTAAAATGAAAGGGAACGGGAGTGGTCTGTTATCGAAAATAAAGTTTGTCAAGTAAGATACGTTGATTGTCTCTGCATCACTAGTCCATGTTCATATAGTTATTTTGAGAATGACAAGACTATGGTACACTGTAGTATGTTGATTAACAAAGTGTAAATCGCAACTCCTGCGAATTTTATTTAGAATTTCTGAAGGCAGACTGGACGTAGTATTAGCATTTAATTTTTTGTGGTGTCTTTTTTTTTACCTCTATGTAACTGGATTGGTTGTATGTTTTTCCTTGTTAAGTATTTTATATCCTATCCTTCGATCTTGCTGCCTCGTGCTCCCCGTGCAGTGATCATTCCCCATTCCCTAGGTTTTAGCAATCCTTTTCTTCCGTAATTCGCTATCCTCTCGGATCCTCAATCATATTTAAAGACATGTTTTTCCACCTCATTTCCTTTTCGAATACATTTATTGACTAGTGTGCAAGGCCCTGTTTATATGAAGGAAGGTTGTCCTACGATGGACAATTACCCTCCCAGCCGAGGCAACTTTAGCAAGCCTTTATGAGAAAATAGTTTATTCCTTTTCCCGAACCAGCATTGCTCGCGCATGCTCTGATTGTCTCGCCTGGTCAAGAAAACTTTTTATCAGAACCAAAGTGTTTATATGGAGAAAAGTTGGCCGGGCTAAAAGGGTAACCCTGCCATTACAGAAGAGTTACCCAGCTAGCGCTAGGTGGGCTACCCTTCTAGCCGAGCCAATTTTTTTGTTTCTCATGTGAACAGTTTGCCACGTTTTTTAACTTTATGTAAAGTTGGCCCGTCCAGGGTTAAGTTCAGGTAGGCGGGTGACCCTTCTACAAAGTCGCTCTACATAAACAGAGCACAGAGTACGTATGAGAAGGAAAAAAATCAGGTCATCAGAGTAGTACGGTGAAATCCTCTTCGGGCTTTTTGTCATCGGAGTTGTGAAAGCTGACAAGGATCTGGTATATGAAGAAGTGGCCAAGATTAAAGTTCAGGTGCCTTTAACTTGGGGGATAGGAAGGGTCCCAAATCCAACTTTTAATGGCTGAGGTTATTTACCATGAATTAAAAAGAAAAAAATGGAGTCTCGAAAGATGAAGGGCGGGGAATGCGATTTTAAGAGATCTAGGTGATACGTGTTTAATACATATCGTTTGACCCTGCTTTCAGTACAAAGTCCGGGGGGAGCCCGGGAACTGGGGACCTTAAGCTTTTTCTCCGAGATACCTTGCAGCAAACGTCAAGTTTTGTAAAACGTTTCCTGTACTTAGCCGGTATCTATCACTATGTATGAATGTTCCAAGTCAAATGGAAATATTGTTGTTATAACTAATAATACCGGTTATTTTAGACTTGATCGAGTTTCAAATATTCACGTAGAGACTTCTGAAAATAGCTGCATTGTCTAGGATTCTAGATTTCAACATTTTCTGGAGGCTCGCGCCTTTGGCGCTCGCAATATTTCCCGCCATTAAGAAATATTGGTATCAGTACGAACACCCCTTCTCAAACCCCAGCTTCGCGCCTGACCTCTGTTCTGAAACTCCACAGGGACAGTGGCAAAATTAAGCTGGAGGTGGGTGCAAGAAAAGGGGACAATATAGCGCCTAAACTTTTCACAGCACGTCTCCAAGATGCTATAATAAAGAGGATCGACTGGGAAGGTATAAAGGCCTAAACGTTAACATTGCCGGTGAATACCTCTCCCATGTAATTTTTGCCGATGATGTCATCTTATTTGCCTAGTCACCAGATCAGCTGACCAGTATGCACACTGAGATTCATAATACAAACAAACCAGCGGACCTTAATATGAATGAAGACCAAGGTAAAGTTCAATGAACATGCCAAAAAGTGCAAAATTACTGTTGATGGAGAAACCATCAAGAAGGTTGATACTTAAGTATACCTAGGAAAGACGGTGACGAAAGATTTTGACCTAATTCCTGAGATTACTAAGAGGATCACACTTGGCCGGGCAGCCTTTGGTAAAGTGGATAACATTATGAGGAGCCGCAAAGAAAGCATGAAGATAAAGAGGAAAATCCATGACGAGTACATTTTACCAGTAATGACGTATGGTTGCGGACATGGGCGCTTAACAACGCTATGATGGATAAGCTTGCAGTAGCACAGCGTAAGATGGAACGCATAATGCTAGGCATCATCCTTCGAGATCGAAAGCGAAACACCTATATCTGTTAGGAAACTTTCGGAAGCGATATCATCAACGCTATCAGAAAAGCAAAGCGTAGATGGGCAGGTCACATTGCCCGGCTATCTGATAATCGTTGGATCATCAAGGCAAGAGTGGACCCCAAGAGATTGGACCAGAAAACAGGGTCGTCCAAAAACAAGATGGAGGACGATCTCACCAGACAGCAGAGCAGACCCTTATGGTCAAGACACCTGCGAGATCGATCCAGGGAGGTGTTCCTCTGTCAAGAGTGAATATAAACCCTGATGATGATGATATATGTGTCGACAAATACCGACAAAAGCTGATAATAATAATAATAATTAATTTATTCACAAATCCATAGAAAAGTGAAAAGGAGATAAAGGAGGTTATCCCTTTCTAGTTTATCTCGTGATAATAAAATAAATTAAAACATTAATTATTTACAACTGTTTAAAACACTAAGTATAAAATATATAATACATCACACGTTTGAGGAAGTTAGTGTTCACTAGAAAAATTTGCAAGACGACATCTCATGCAGTCTGTTCTTAAAATATTCGACAAATACCGACAAAAGCTTGTTCTACTGGTACGTTCCATTGCGTAACTTTGTCTTCTGTTGTGAAATAACGTCAACATGCGTTTCCCTTGTTTCATTTTATCGAGATATTTTTGAAAAGTTCAGAGGATTGAAAACTAAACTCAAGTTGGGAACTCCTAGTGAATCGCAAAATTTGATGCCCTTTTCGTATTTACCCTTTGAAATCGCGAAAATAAAACCCGGCCAAATATTGTCTTGCCAAAATTAATACTATCCTGCGTACAATGTAGCAGGCGCTTGCAAGTTATGGACGCCAGAAGAATGGGGCCCGTTCTTTTCTGCGCCGTTACTTACAAGCGCTTGCTACGCGGGCTAAATTAATCAGCCAAGAAGGCAGTCAATATGGCCGGGTCACTCGATTGGCTTGCCATACGTACCATACATTTCATTATTTTTCTTTAAAGCAAATCAGTTTACAATAGCGATCAATAGTTGACATGATTTGATCTTCCAACACGAACGAGACTTACCTCCAGCTAAATTGCTGCTAACAGATGACGCAATCGAAGTTGCTTGTGCTGAAATGAGATAGACGTGATAAGATCAGTTTTAATGTTACATGCAAGGTGGCCTGACACTTAATTAACACATTAAGCGAATTCGAAAGACAGTAAAACATAAACACTGTGAACTCAATTGTAGCATTTTGATACCACAGATTCATCCAAGCTTTAAAGGGCTTGGATATTCTTATACAGAGGACAAGACATTATTAGGCTTGCCTCTGCAGGTCGTTACAGATAGGAATAGGCTTGTTTCAGTCGCGAAAGTTAGGGCGCTGACCATTTCGAACCGGCTGGCCTCATGAAAATCCAGTCAGAGCAGTTTATTTGTAAATGATATGCAAGGCAGTGATGGGTTTTTGTAAGAATTTCAAGAAAAGACTAAGTATTTCTTTTTCAAAATGACCGTTTTTGCCAGTCATTTCTGACTTTTGACAGGATTAAAAGGCAACGTGTTTGATCGAATAGAGGGATTATATACCGTGGAATGGCTTCAATAAAAACCGGTTACAAGCGGTTTACCGCTGCCCATCATGCCTGTTACCGCCGTGTATTCAGTTTGTATTTCTAAGATTTCGAGAACTGTGTTCATTGGTCAGTAAAAATAATCACAAACAACACTCTTTTTGATGCTTAGAATGCTGGAAATTGCATTTTTCTGGGGGAGCATGACCGCAGACCCCGCAAGTGGAAAGGGGCCTTACGGCTCCTTTTGTTGTCACAGCCACCTGATCTACCTCCAGCTGCCGTTTGTAGAAAAAACTTATTGAAACCCTGATACCGTGGCATAATTATATATTTTTGATTAAACACGAGCTTAAAAGCTCGTGTTTAAACCGGTCTTTCTGAAACAGTTTCGGCAGTTTCATTTGCTTAAAAACCCTTGGATATCTTTATGAGGCTTTTGAAATACGCGAAAAAGGCACGTCAGCTAAAAAGGTAACATTGAGGGACGAGAAAGAGGATAGAGGATATCGACAAAATCTGCAACGAGGTACAAAAAACTTCTAACAACGCAGGCGGAAAATCTACACGCGGTTTTACACTTCAACACAAAACATTTTGCTTTGAACCACGTCCAAGACTTTAGAACCACAGTAATAAAAGGAAACGCTTAAAAGAACTACGAGTTCGAAGTGGGCTACACTCACGAAAGTCGAATTGTCCCGTGTCAAATATATACTTTCATGCCTTTGTCAGCACACTCAACTATGTCTCTTCAATCGGTGCTAACGGTGATTGAATTCACCAATTGAATTCCAAAAATAATGGTTCAGTTTTGTTATTTAAGACTATATTTTGGCATTGATAATGGTCGCCGTCGTCTTTTGCAATGGATTGCAAGGATTTAAAAATGGATTGAAACTTAGGCCAGAAACAAGATACAGGACATGCAGTAACCAGATAAGTACAAGACTGATTCCGATGAGAAAATGAAAGTGCCGAAGGTGACTTTGAGGTAGCTAATGGCGGGACATGCATGACCATGTCGGAAAGATCAGTACGAGATCATGACTGGTGCGTCCGGATCTATGAGGCTGGTGTCATTTTGATAGTTATTATATACGACTTATATTTTCAGTTATTAATAAATTGTACTAGTGGCAGAGTTCATGTAAATTTATACCTTGATTTTAGTAGGGCCTACCCAAAAAAATGATTGGCTTGATCATGAAGGAAGAAAATTCGGGTTATGACTGAATAATATTCGCTGTAGGAAAGTGAAAGTTAATAGCTACCAAAATTAGTAGTTAACTGAGAATTGGCCAAAAATAATAGTAGTTAACTGATATTTGGCCGAAAAAATAATAGTTAGCTGAGAACTGGGTACCCCATTAGCACCCTCCTAATACACATAAGAAGTATCGTATTGGAAACACATTTGGTAACAGGAAAATACCTTTTCGCCATTCAAATTCATCCTCTTGATTTAATCGTTCTTCAAACTCCTCCACTTCCCGAAGTAGATCAGTTTGCTGCTTTTGGATTAAAATTTTCTTTAGGAGTTCGTGACGGTCAATTCTTAAGGAGTCTTTCTCTTCCAGCTCCTTTAAAAGTGATCTAACATCTTGTATGCTGCTACGCTTTTCTTCCGGTATCCGATCACTGCAAATGGAGACAAGTTGTTCCAGACAATCGAGCTCATCGAGAACATGAATAATTCTCTCCAGTAAGCTGTTATATTCCTTTCGTTTTCTCTCGAAAGATATGACGTTCCCAAAAAGTGACCATTCCTTAAGGCCTTTTAACAGATCTTTCAAAACTTCCAATTTGTCAAGACTTAGAAATCCATTCCGCTCCAACTCTTGAAACAATTCTTTAATGCTTTGCTCGTCACGTTGCGCCACCATATCTCTGCACATGAAGCGTAATTGCTCACCTACATTAGACTCGTTAAGGCTTTGGATTGTTTTAAAAAGCAGATTATTGTATCCGATGGCAGACATTTTGACGACGAGGTTAAGTTTAGGGTCCTTGTCCTTCAAAATAATCTGTATTTAGCATCCAAAGACCGTCTGATTGTGTTGATTTCACTTTGTCAGTCACGCGGTGTAATCAAATATGAATCTGAAACCAGAATAATAATGTTGGTCATGCTATATGAGGTTTTGCGTAATTATGCAAAACAAACAGCTGCTAACTTTCATTTGCATTGTTTCCTCAAGTAGATTATAACCTTCCTCATTTATGGTTTTTATGTAATATATTATTTTCCAAAAACTATTGTTAAAGACATTCACCAGGAATCAATAGATTGTAAAGTAAAGTAAACTTAAAAAAAAAAAACATTAGTCGTGATCGACCACGTCCACTATTGTTCAACAAAAATTGTAACTAAGGATTCCCACTACGTGCCAAACGAGAAAGGTCCAGTTTCTCTGTATCACAACATTGACCCCGCAACGTGTCTCTCTTAGGGCCTGTTACATGGAGGCGGGTTACCTCACCTACCTGGGGTCCCCAACCTTCATGTAAACTGGCCCTTATCTAATTTTTGCCTACGAAATCAGCTCGGAAAGGAATTCGGAAAGTTGCAATTGGCAGGTGCAATTGGTGTTTATTGGCTGGTGCCAGTACTCCTCTAACCAAATGTTTCGTAAGGAGAAAGACCTTATGTTGACCTCGTCTTATTATGACCGTTTTTACGAGAAGACAATCAGTAGCCACTTTTTGTACCTACAAAAGGTAAACGAATTGCTTTCTACCTGGTGGGCATTTCGACTCAAAGGATTTCTCGATTGAATGAATAATAATA
Organism: Porites divaricata; assembly: GCA_038088405.1. Lineage (NCBI taxonomy): Eukaryota > Metazoa > Cnidaria > Anthozoa > Scleractinia > Poritidae > Porites > Porites divaricata. Next base: position 18,614,217 of record JBBMOI010000007.1, read on the forward strand.
ACATTTAACATGAAATTGGAAGACTTCTTCGTTATGATTAGCCTTAAAATATTAGTCATGGGATATCTTAAAAATGTTTTACATTACACTCCTCCCCTTTAAAAATTCTGAGAAATCTGTTACCTGTCTCTTAGAGCTCATACATTTGTGCATGATCGAAAAAGAGAGGGTAAAGGAGAGCTCGCAACATGACAGTGTCTGGGTGGGGCTCTTTCTCGGTCAATCAGGTGATTGCGTTTTTCAGGAACTAATGGGGACCTTAAGCAAGTAGTTATAATAGGATGCCTTCTGCTTCAATTTCGCCACCGATAATTTCTGTCATTTCCCTGATTAATCCATATTACTTCCATCAGTCCAAAAAATGACAAACTTAATGGGAAATTTTTTTCTGTCATTTATTTTTTACTGTTTATCTTTTGTCATTTCCTGGTTATTTCATACTAATTTTAAAGTCTCCCAAAATGATAAAGTTAATCGTAATTTTTCTTCTGTCTTTACCACTTCTAAATGACACAACTTAATCGGAGACCTTTTCTGTTATTTTTCATTTCTTGTTTAAATCTGTCATTATTTGGGGGTCAATGAAAAAAATAAAAAATCCCATTAAATTTGTCATTTTTGGGGTACTTGGAAAAATATATGAAATAATGGCTCGCCCTGCGGGCTCGCGGAAATGACAGAAATTAATCAGGGGTGAAATTGAACCACAAGTCATCCTATTATAACTACTCAGGAGAGACTCTGAGTTATCTCAGACAGTGGGCGATGGTTGAATGACGGGGAGTTTGCAGGTAATTCATCTTTTTATAGGTTTTGGGGAGGGTGGGTGGGTCGATTATAGAGTTTTGAAAGGTTGCAGGGGTTAATCGAATTTTATTTTGTGAAGGATGAAGGTGGTTATTGAAAGAATTTAAGTTATGTATTAATGTTTTTCATATACAATAAACATTTGGCATAACTATTCTTTCTCCTTCGTCTAGATAAATTACTTGTTTGATTTCATCACTGGCTTTTTCGAATATTTTTGTCTGATTTTCAAGAATGTCCAAAACTAACTTTTGTGCTTTGATAATATCATTTTTATACATATTAAAATGTAATTTTTTGATTTCTAGTTCTTTTAAAAATAATTCTTTTGCTTTGACAGGATCTTTTTCTGCTAAATCAAAATTTTCCATGTGTTTAAAAAAATCTTTATGAAACTTATCGGTGCCTGGGTTTAAACCAAATTGGAGTAATTTGGGGGTGAAATTGTGAGGTCTATCTTCAATAATGCCAAGATAATCACTATTTCCTTCATTAATAAGATATTTAATATTTTTTACCATATCTATTAGTTTTTTGAATTCTTTTTTTATATAATCATCATAACTTTTATCTGTAAACATCAATGAAGGATAAACTTCTAGTTCAGCATTGTAATCATCTAATATTCCATTTATTGAATCCTCAAAAAATATTTCATTACTATAAACATTTGGGTCCATCATCGCAACTTTAAGATATTCATTTTTTTGTTCTTTGATTACTTTTCTTTTTTCTTTTTCCCACTCTGAAAGTGGTTTTTCTCCTCTGTCATATTTATTCAGATCAATCTTTTTTACTTTATTAAAAAAAAGAGTTTTTTTATCATAGTTATTATTCATAAGAAGATCATATTTACTCTTGAAATGAAGTTCCCATTTTTCTTTTTTTGAATTATCATTTTCTTCTACATAGAGAGAGTTATCAGGAAAAAGATTATTTTCTCTTTTAAAACTAATTCCATATCTGTTATAATCATCTAACATTTCGAAGTAGAAATCACACAAATCAATACCATCCCATCTGCTGTAGCCAGGGGGATGTTTTCCTAAATAAAACATGAGAATTTTGAAAGGATGATTAAGGAATATTTTTTCTGCTTGTTTCATATCAAATGATTCTAGTTCCATTTCTGGTTCAACTTCAAAATTATCAAATTCAGTACCGTATGTTATCATTTTATATAAGGATTATATAATTTAAATAATTTTTTAGATTTCTTGGAAGGGAGGGTTGCTTATAGAGTTTTGAAAGTTTTGCAAATGTTAATCAAATTCAATTTTTAAAAAATCTTCTATTCCATAATATTTCATTCTATGATTGAATTTTTTTATATAAGAATCTGGATTTTCGATTACAAGTTTAAAAAGTTCAGGATAGTTATAAACATCTGGGTCCATCAATGCGACTTGATGTTTTTTATTTGTTTGTTTTTTAATTAAATCTCTTTTTTGTTTTTCCTCTTCTGATAGAGGTTTTTCTCCACTATCATGTTCATTTAGATCAATTGTTTTTACTTTATTGAATAGAAGAGTTTTTTTTATCATAGTGATTAACAACTAAGTGATATTTACGTTTTCCAAAATTTTTATATTCAAATACACCCAGTTTATTGCCAGGAAAAAGATTATATTTGCGTTCAAAAGCAATTCCGTATCTATTATAGTCATCCAGCATTCTGAAGTAAAAATCAACGACATTGTCATTATAACCATCACAATCTGGGTTGGCATCATTTTCTTTCCAATCGTTGTAGCTGGGATTATATTTGTAAAAAATCCATAAAAGAATTTTATAAGGATGATCAGGTTGGATTTTTTTTTATTAGTTTTGGATCAAATGGTTCGAGTTTCATCCATGGTTCAACAATGAATTTATCTAGTTCAGAACTACCAAGGATCATTTTATTTAAGTGTTTAGATTAGAAAAAAATTGAAATTTAAATAAATAGTTTTTACTATAATAAAAATGCAGTTGTCAAGTTACGATCGTCTCACACCAGAAAATATTATTTTCAATGAAGCCAAAGAATTCAAAGTAAAGGATAGCAAAATCAAATACAAACGAATCCCAATTGAAGTAAAATACCCAAATGGAAAGAAAGGTGCTCTCGTAATTGAAACTCCATTTCTTTTTTCTTTTGGAGTAAGTGAAAAGAAAAACCAAGAAAATAACAAACTTGTTGGCTACAGTATTCCAGTTTGTCTTTGGGGAAAAGATAGTGAACCAAATACAGAGGAAAAAGCATTTTTTGATACCTTGAATAATATCGGGGAAATATGCTGCAATCATCTAGAAAGTGAATATGGATCTGACATGGCATCAACCCTGTCTTCCCCCCTTTATTACAAACAGGTTGAATATACTGATAAAAAAGGTAAAAAGAAAACACGAAAAGATGAGACAGCTGCTCCAGTTTTATATGCAAAACTTATTTACTCTGAGAAGTCAAAGAAAATACTTTCTCTATTCAAGACCAAGGGGAAAAAAGATTTGAATCCTTTTAAATATATTGATCAGTATTGCAATGTCAAAATGGCATTGATAGTTGAAGGAATATTCATAAGCAAGACTGTTACATCTCTTCAAATAAAAGTTCATGAGTGCTATGTTAAACCATTGAAACCTCGAGAATCTTTACTAACAATAACTGAGGAAGAAGGTGATAGTGAAAGTGATAGTGATGATGAGACTGTTGAGGTTGGCGATATTGAAGATTTAATTATTTCTGACATTGAGGAAGAAACTGATTAAGATTTTTAATACAAAATTTGTATTAAAAATTAACCAAATCCTTGAAACTCACCCATGAGTTAAATTTATCAGGGTATCCACTCCATTTTACTAATGCCATTTTTTTCTTGTTATCTCTCCTAATAATTTTTTCTATTCTAAAAGTCTGCTGTTTTGCTTTCTGTAATTCTTGTTCGTAAAAAGATCCTTTTATTGATTCCGTCATCAGATCAACAATAGAATACGTAACAGGTTTTGTTGGATTAATTTTATCAATCACAAATATCTCCTCTGTCCAGTTTGGTGTGTAACCTTTATCAAATACCTTTCTCTTATACTTTGAAATTCTAACATGATCTCCAATCTTAAACTTTGGTTTACCCGGTTTCAAGTAAATAGAATCACCATACAAATTATTCCAAACTTTTTTTTCATTCTTCTTTTTACTCGCTTCAACAGGAGTCATTTTAATACTAGAATATCTCGTATTATTGTAATCATTAACCAGTTTATCTATCTTATCCACATAAACAGTGTTGTTATTTACAGTAAACATTTTCCACATCCTGTTTTTCATTGTTTTATTCCATCTCTCAACAACACTAGATTTTTCTTCATTTTCAGTGTGATATAGTTTAATATCTCTACTTTTCAGAAAATCTTTGAAATGTTTGCTGATAAACTCAGAACCTTTATCAGTCCACAACATCTTTGGTTTACGGCCACTTTCAAAAATATCATCAAATGCTTTACTAACAGTTTCAGTTTTTTTGTCTTTTAATCCCCTTATCTGTCCATACTTGCTAAACACATCAATAACCATCAGCAAATATTTAATACCTTTGTTCCACTTAGAAAACTTTTGCATTTCAACCAAATCAGCAGCCCAGATTTCATCAATTCCATTTGAGATGACTGATCTCTTTTGAAAGTTTCTTGTGATTGGTTTGTGAAGTTCGTCGGCTAATTGTTGAGACCAATCACTACTCAACGCCGACGCGCGTTTTTTTGAAGCCCAAGTCCAAGTTTTTGTTTTGTGTTAATCATTGTTCTAGCCAAAGTATGTCCCCATTGTCTCTGTTTCCAAGGAATTGCATCTAATGCTTTTATCATTTTTCTATCAGCTTCATTTTTACATTTTACTTGTTCACTGGTTGGTTTGTTACCACAGACAGAGTAATCAACATCGTGTTGCATACTTACAGCATCTGTTCGTCCAGTTGGTTGTTCAAAAATTTCCAATATCTCACCAGTCTGAGGATCATATCTCAATTGAGATTCCAATGGATTACCGGGACCAGTATACTTATGACCAGGAAGTGTAAATCCTTTACGTGGTGCGACTTTAAGAATGGCTTTATGAATATCAACTCCACTTCCAAAACTTGTCAGAGGATTATTTTCCCAGAAGTGTTCATCAATAATAATCTGATATTTGGTTCTTAATAACTGAGGCCATGTATCAGGATTAGATGAAATAATGTTACTCATATCTGCCAGCGCTTCTGGATTATTTTCAAAAAATCTTGACTTTTTCATTCTTCTTGAAGGTTTTTCAAATTTAAAAAATAATTCAGGATTAGAACCTTTTTTTATTATTCCCATCTTGGCTTCTTCAGCTGCTGTTGGTCTTCTCCAAAATTTACCAGATGTAATACCATGATCCGATCCAAAAGCTGATTTTATGATATCACCAGATTTATATCGATCATAAACTGGTTTTAACGATGGAATCAATTCTTGAGTAGTTGACATTGCAATATCTGGTGCTTTTTTTACAACAGTCATTGGATCAATTCCTGATCCATCTAAATCTTTTCTATTAGTTTTATATCTTTTCTTTGGTCTAACTTTGGTTGATAGTTGATCCATTGCTGATCCTACACTTTCCTGAATAAAAGGAGTCAATTTATTAATCCCATAATTTACAGCTTTCTTCTGTAGATTTTTATTTCTCATTAATTCACTTGCTCCATACCGTCCCATTTCAACTGTTTTTTGCCCCATCCAAGGAAGAGCATGTTCAACGAATGCATCTGTAGCTGTTCCAACAACAGTGTCAAATAAATCTCCTCCAGTTTGCTTGCCCGCCTTCTCAGACGGGCTAACTAGTTTTTTGACTTAACATATCTAACTTTTTTAATTCCACAAACAGCGCAATGACAAAAGAATTGTGTTCTTCCTCTTTTATCAGTTTGGTAACCACTTGGCTCAGAGCAAGGAGTTACTCTTTTATCTTTAATGCAATATGATTCTTTCATTTAGTATAATGTTTAGATAAAATGTCAGCGAGGGCTAATTTTGTAAAAAGTGAACTTGAGAAGATTTATAATAAGTTAAATGAGAGTTATGAATATGTTAATATAACAAGATTGGAGAATGATAATCGATTTATAAAAATATTTGAGTTGATTGTGGAGTTATCTGAGAAATCAAATAATCTCAAACAAGTTGTAAGGGGAAGTTTAGTATAAACTAAAGATAAATGGAAGCTAAATTCTTTTCCGAGATAGAAAAAAATATGGATGTTAAAACTCTCAAAGATTTTGAGAAAGAAGTAAGGATAAAAATAAATGATGAGTTAGAGACTCTTAGAAATAAAAATGCAGATCTTTCAAGAGTTTTAATGGCTGGTGAATGTGTGATGTGGGAAAAAATAAGAAGAGGAGATTATTCTTGGTTGAAAATAAAGTCTGATAAAAAGAAGAAACTTTTTAGACTTATTGATATTTACTCAAAATTTGATTCCATAGTTGATAGTGTTAAAGAATTGGAAAAAAAAGTTGAGAAGGTTAAAAAGCTAAAGGATGCACCAGTGGATTCAGAATAAATATAAATTTTATATTTATTCTTTAAAGTTGTAAATCTTACCCACCAAAGTATTCTTTGATAAAATCACTATTATCATTATCAAAATGAGGATTATGAATTACATCTAAAATATTTTTTCCATTTTGTCTCTCCAACAAATAATATAAACACCAATAACCACAGAGAACAGTGTTGCGATTTTGTATTTCATCTATCGAATAAATAATTTGTTTTCCAGAGGTATTAAAATACTTCAAAGCCTCACTCGGCATTATCAGACCAAATGGATCAAAGTACTCAACGACTGAATCCAGGTTTCTATAACAAACCCAATGTGTGCCAGGTCCTTTAATATCATCAAGATTTATTATTCCACATTCTTTTTTTATCTTATTTGGCAAACGGTCTCGACTGTAAATTCCTCTGAGATGTTTAATACCAAGTTTTTTCGCCCATTCCATGAGGTCAAAGTTTGAAAGGGGTTTAATCACAAAATGGAGCCTATTATGGGAATATCGTTGAATGGACTGTTTTTTCCCAGTAGCAGACCCTTGCCTTTGGGCTTTTTTTTTTTTATTTCCCATTCCTATTAGGTTTTCCCAAGTACCATTAAAGGGAGGAGGGTAATAACCCTCACCATGTGTGGATTGTGGTGGAACATAAACACTTCTTGTGTTACGTGAAGATCCCCTATCAACCTGTAAACCAGATCCAAACAACTTTGGAAGCAGACTAATTGCCATTGGAATTCCGATTGATGCAAGTGTTCCCAGGAATCCTCCTTCTATTTGTTGTCGAGTTGGTTTGATAACAAGTCGACCTCCTGTTTTAAAAATTTTGTTAATCTGATCTATTTGAGCTTGGGTAAACTCATTAGCAATAGGAGGTAAAAATGGGAAAAACTTTTTTGGAATTGAAATACCTCTTCCAAACAGTTTCTTTATTCCAATGTCTCCAAGTGCAGTTGCAGCTCCAGTAGCAAGTGCAGGAGCAACTTTTGAAACTCCCTTTATTGCATAAGGAAGAAGTTTTGAACCAAGACTTATTAAACTAGTAAATAAGTTTCCACCACGTTTTACTAAACTTCTAATCTGTGTTTGGCTTATATTTATATCTGATCCTGTTCCATTTGCAAGTGATTTTTTTATTTTTGCTAACTGTCTTTGGGTCAACATTACCTCATCAGGTCCTTGAAGATGAGAATGTTTTAATCGAAGTTTTATTGCTGATCTTTTTTGAATTGCTCTTAACAGTTTTGTCTTTTGACCATCTGTAAGAGTTACGCCATATTCAATATAAGATGTCATTTTATATATTATATTATATTAAATTAAGCTCTAAGAATTAGTTTTCCACTTTGCTGTTCTATTTCTGCTTCTCGTTCGTGAAGTATAAGAGCGTAAATATTATAATTTGCAGCAGTAGCACCTGACAACTCATAATGAAAAGCAAGTTTTGTAACTCCATCTTTTATGTCTAATTTCTGCTTAGTCAAATTAAAATACACAAACGGGAAAATATTCTCAAAATTTTGTCTATTAAGAAGTGTTCCACCTTGAAAATCATTGTTGGCAAATACATAAGACATCACATCTCTAAAAACTCTTGAAGGATCTTCTGAAGGTTTGTAGTGAATATTAGGATATTCATTTCCATTTCCAACTTCAAGATAACATCTATTTAGAGTTCGAGGATCTGTGGAAATACTGAAAGTATTGTATAAAAATGGATTTGCTGTCTGTGATTCAATATTTGGAGTATTGATAAAGAAAACAAATACATGCCGTGGTTTTGAAATTCCGTTTGTAATTCTAAAATTACCAACAGCTTGGTTGCCAGCAATGTTAGGTTGAATAACTTCATTGAGATAAGTCCATTTGTATGGTTTGAGATACTCACTCATATAAATCTTACTTCCTTCTGAATTGAATATTAATCGAGGCACAAATAGTTGAAGACGAGTGATCACTACTCGACAACGATTTCCACCACTCCTCCATATAAGATTATCATCTTTTTCAGTCTCAAAGTTTATTTCGATTTTAGTGTTTGGAAGTAGTTTATCTTCAAGTGCCTCAAAGAATGAATATCTATTGAGAGGAATTTCACAGTGTACTGTGCTTGAAGTTCCAAGCAGAGCTTTTCGTTTTGCAAATCCTTCATTATATGATGCAGGAGTGTTATCTAGCATAAAACCTCGGTCAGCTCCATTATTAGCTGCATTTTGTCGATGTTCAACATCTCTTCTAATAAATCTATTTTTATTAGCACTTGTGGATGTATCAAGAAAATAAAATTCATTTGTTGCCACACTATCAGCATATGATTTGTTATACTCAAGCAAATTTTTTATATTTACACTATGATTGGCATAATTACACTGATAAAGTTCCTTTCCATTTGCCAGCACAGATAATCTTGAAATAAAAGAATTAGCTCCATTTACTATTCCCATTTGATCAGCCTGGTAAGCAGTAATTTGAGCTGCTCTATTTTGAGTAAGATTATCATCAAATACATTAGCACCAATAACAAAATCAGTTCCATCATGTTGCTCAACTTTAAAGTCCAGTGCTATTCTAGCATTATACCAATCAAATGGAGTGACTTCACCTGTATTGTCAGCAATGAATTTAAGATTATTTCTAACTTGAAAGGTGTTATTTGCTGGGGCAATATTAATAGGGTTTTCAAGGTCAAAAACAACATCTTCATATCTTTCAAGATATTTTGGGTTTCTAAAAGACTTCATTTTATTTTAGCATTAGATTATTTTTTTCCAGATCCAGACATAATTTGTAGCACTCTATTATTGATTTCTTGTTGTGTCATTTGCCTCTTTGTTTTACGTGATGGTGTATTTTCTCCAGAAAGCATTTTTACTATTTTGTCCCCTGCTTTTTTAGCAGGGGTTGGTTTGGGTGGTGGAGCAAATGTTACCTTTTTTCTAGTTGGTTTTTTACCAAGAAAAGATTTTACTGTATCCATTATTCCTTCTCCATATATATGTTTTCGTGTATATCTTCCTGTATCAGGATCATATTTTTTTTTAAACTCTGATTGCCGCATCATTTTATTTATATAATTATACAACATTGCTATCTTCAGTATGGCGAAGTAGTAATGTCATAAACCAATCAATACCGTTCAAGTCAATAGGTTGACCGAGTGAATCATTTACTGTTATTGTCATTTCAGAAATAGTATTTGAACTTACAGGACAGTACAGTGTCCTTTTTGGTTCAAAAGTGAATGGATATGACCTTGTCAAATTATCCGTTGGAATAACAGCAATTGTGTTTGTATTCACTCCATTCACAACAGAGTCTTTTATAGCACTTATGTTTATGTTAAGGGAGTCAATTGATTTTGTAATATTTGGAAGTCGTGTTCCATACTCAGTTTTAGTCACCAGTTTCTTTTCAAATCCGATGAGGTCTCCAAAATCTGTTCCTCTCAAATCAAGTTGATAACTACCATCAAGTGTTATCAGTACTCGATAGGTGGAGAGAATGAAAGACAGATTTATTGAGTAATTTTTCACACCCTTGGAGTCTGTTGTGTGATGCGACTTTTGTTCCATGTACTGATGAATGTAATCATTAATGTCTGAGTAAGAATACATTCCATCTGAAAAGGTGATAGTCTGCCATGTTGTTCCATCATGGGTGTATTTGATTTTATTGTTTCCATAACTACTTCTGATGTTGTACCAAGAATAAGTCATTGAAAACCTATCCAAGGCGAGAAAATGCTTAAATTGTGGGTCAAGTTTCAAAGGAGGATTAAATTTAACCAGGAAATCATGAGGTTTGTTTACTCCTATTTTTTCTCTTTTAACAGATGAAATATGAATAGCACTTTCATTCATTTATAATATATCTAGATAACTTTTCTAAGGAGTGTATTAAGTTGGTTATTATTAATAATCCCGAGATTTCTTAGTCGATGAGCTATTTGAATGAACTCAGGCAGCACACCATTGTTTCCTGCAACAAGTGATCCGCTGAGTAATTCAAGTCTATGAAGTAGTTCTTGGGGGGAGAAGTAAAGGCCCTGCCCTACTTTATATTCAAGTGATCTTAAGTAAAAATCAAGAATTTCTTTATATTTTTTTTGTGTTTCCTGCTGCATATTGTATAATTCAAGATCTTCTTCTTGTTTCGCAGATTTATTTTTTGTTCTTTTCAAAGCTCCAATTTGATTGCCTATTACTTTTACATCATTCTTTACCATTTTATAAATTTCGTTTATTTCATTAGGATCTTTATCTAAAAGTTCATTTGGTTGCGGATAATTAAGTAAGACTAAAATCTGTTTATCTTCTTCATCAAAATTTTTTTCAAGGTTATATTTTAAGATTTCTTTTTGTCTAACTGGATTTAAATCTGGATCTATTTCATCCTTATTTTCTACCTGAGGCAACTCTTGCATATCAGCCAATCTCTCAAACTGACTAAATCCGTCTGTAATGGCTTTTTGATTTGCTCTAATACCTTCTGTAAGAGCCAACTGATTTCGCAACATTTCCTGGTTTTGAGTAAATATATTTTGTGCTTTTGGGTCATCAGGTTTTTCAAACTGAGAAATCAGAGGTTTAAATGTTTCAGTAAATCCTTCTCTCTTATTCTGTTTATCCCAAATAGTCTCTTTTATTTGTTGTCTCACCTGTTTAATAAGATCATCGGCTTCAATCTTATTTTTAGAATATTTTTTTATTTCTTCAATATCCATTTATATATTTATTATATAAAATGGAGATACCAAATTATGATAGCAATGATAACAGTGATAAAAAATTTAAACAACTGTTTCCTTTTATGCCATCGGATACATTTAGAATGTTAATTTGTGGGAATAGTGGAAGTGGTAAAACTAATTTGCTTTATCATATGTTAATGAAACCATTGTTGTATTATGATGAGATTTATCTTTACGCTCGTAATTTGGAGCAGGATAAGTACAAGAGATTGATGCAAAAAATGAGAGAGATGTCACATAAGCTCGGCTATGAAATACTTAATGTGAGTAATGATGAAATAACTCCAGTAAAAGAAATGGATTATGAAGACAATCAAAAACTTGTGATATTTGATGATTATGTCTGTGATAAAAATCAGAGACAAATCATAGATTATTTTATTCAAGGCCGACATAAGAATTGCTCAGTTATTTATCTGAGTCAATCATTTTACAAAACTCCAAAAGATATTCGACTTAATTGTTCTCACTACTGTTTATACGAATTTCCATCATCCAGAGAAGCCAACAGAATATCATCTGAATTGGGAGTTGATAAAAATGTGTATAAAGAGGCAACTAAAAAACCATTCTCATTTCTTTATGTCAATAAACCAAAGAAAACCATATCAAAAAACTTTACTGGGATTATATAATCAATAAATAAGATGGGAATATTTAATGAACATTCTTCTAATCATTATCAATTTGCCAAAGGAGTTCAAGGAGCTCCAGGTGTTGGGTCTAATCTCACTGCAGATGGAAATTATGATATGGTTGGTAAAAAACTGACAAATGTTGGAGCTCCAACATCAGACACTGATTCAGCAACCAAGAAATATGTGGATGATAATTCCGGTGGCGGAAAAACATCTTTAATAACGGTAGATTCAAATATTGATATGAAGGATACTTATCGTATTTTGAATCTTAAATCTCCATCTGATGCAGATGAGCCAGTTACAAAAAATTACGCTGAAAGTAATTTCTTTCAAAGAGATGGAAGTCAACAAATGACTGGAGATGTCAATATGAATAATAAAAAGATAAAAAATCTTTCATCGCCAACAGCCAATAGTGACGCTGCTACTAAGAAATATGTGGACGACTCCAAAGTTGATGGAAGTGTCTTTTTAAAATTGGATGGAACAAGACAAATGACTGGAGATTTGAACATGAATAACAATCAAATATTCAATATTCCAAATCCAACTGGTTCCAAACAACCAATACCATTAGCTTATGGCGATTTAGCTTATCTCCACGTTGATGGATCAAATATGATGACTAATCATATGAACATGAATAATAAAAAAATAACCCACTTACAAACACCAACAAATAACACAGATGCTGCAACCAAAAAGTATGTGGATGATAAATCAAAATCCCAAGATCTCAGTCCCTTCTTTAAGAAAGATGGGAGCGCCCCAATGACAGGAAATCTTAATATTAATGGTAATAAAATAATTAATCTTGAAGATCCAGCTTCAGATAATGATGCAGTAAATAAAAAGTATGTTGATGGCCATCTGCACCAATCCCAAGTTCAACCAAGTCATTACAAAGATGAGTTTGCTTTTTTGATGTCAAGTCCAACTCAATGGACAGATGAAATAGATAATAGAACTAGTTTTATACCAAAAAAGATAGCAGACCTTTCAACCAAAAAAGGAAACTTTCACGATTATAATCATAAAGTTCTTTATATGAATATATTGAAAAATTTTCAAGGTGGTTATAAGTATAAGATGGGACTTAATTTTTACAGGTTAGTTGGAGGAGCTGACTATACCCTTTGTTTAGAAATACTTAACATTGATTATCAACTATGGCATAAAACTCAGATAAGTGTTGACGACAACTCATCACAAGGATTACAACTTGGAAATGTTAGTGTAAAAAAACTTCAACATAGTTTCATCGATTCATTAAATCACACACAATTTATGTATTACCATAGAGTCATAATTAATTTTAAGAAGTTGACAACTGGTAATAAATTCTTTATTCACATTTTGGTTAATATTCCAAATAATGGAAATGATTTGTCTGTATATCCAATGCAGTTTTCTGGAGTTTTCATAATTGCTTATGGTATTATAAGCAAAGTTAGCAATATCGACCCAGATAAAGTTTATGACTATCATACAGCATTTGATGTCAAACCAACACAGGTAGTTTACAATGTTGATATTAATGCGAATAATAAAAGAATATTGAACATTGCTCTCGATAAAAATCAGAATAAGAGTGTAGCAACAGTTGGAATGGTAAAAGAGTTAATTCCTTTTACCACAAACCATGTTTACAGGCAATATTTTGAAGAATTTTATGATTTTACTGATGCAGATATTTATGGATTAAGTAAAGCATCATCTGGTATTGTTTTTAGTTCTCTTGTTCCAAATATTACCCTTCCTATTAAACACTTGACTGATATCAGAAAAGAAGGATTAAATGTTAATGGTTACAATATTACTTTTACTCCATCTGCTAATTTTACAAATTTTACCTTGTGTCTTGTTTTTTATCTTTGGACTAATAAAAATTTTGCTTTAGCTAAAATTAATTCACAAGATAATCATAATTTATTAAGTTTAACCTTTACTAAAGCTTCTGGTTATATAACTTTACTTTCCAATAATCTTAGAAGTCATTTCGCTTTACCAAGTGGTTTTAATGGAAAAAAAGTTGTTTTATGGATGACGCAGAGTGTTGATTCAATTGTTTCAAAAGTTAACTTGAGTAACTACAGCGCAAAATTAACTCTAGATAACGCTAATTACTCTACTAATCAAAAATTTGACTTTACAACTGATGAAGGAGTTTTGTGTAAATTAATGTTTTCTCCAAATTTTTATGACTTTGATTCCGAGCAATTTCATAGAGTAATGATTCAAGAGAAAATAAATGGTAGTTATATATTTTAAAGAATAAATGAAGGACGTTTTTGAATTTAATCACATTGATAACAAACTATCAGAATCAGACATCAAAACTCTCAAAGATTTCTATAAACATTATCACAAAAAATACTGGTGTTTTAAAAAATCTTACAAGCGATACAAAATTCTTGATGAATCACTTACTCTGTCTGGAGGAGGATTAGTTGTGATAGGAACTATTGCTGGAGGAATAACATTGAATCCAATAATCCTGGGTGTTATCAATGGTCTTGGAGTGATTGTGAGTAGTATTTCAAAAATGAAGAATTACAAGAAAAAGATTGAAATGTCACAAATTGCATTTACAACATATGAAAAAGTATTGGTTGAACTGCGATCAGCTCTCCGAGGAGATGATTTTAACAAACAAGAGTTTATTGATCGAATGAAACTAATAGATGAAATGATAATTGATCAGTCTCCTATTGCAGATAGATTTTCAAAGAAATATAATAAAAAATATAAATAATTTTTTCATTTCTATATAATCATAAATATAGAAATGATAAACTCAATAGTGGCATATGTGAATTTTTACTTTCCTTCATGTAAAACACAGTTTTACAATGATAACTTTATTAAAGCTTGTCTTGTTTATTGTATATAAAGTATTTCACACAAAGATTAGACTTAAACCAAATTATTTATAAACTATCAGACTTTAGACATAATTGCAGATCAAACTCATCAATACTATCCAATCATCTTATATTTAATCTCGCTTTTCGAGAATTTTGGAAACATTACCATCTTGGCCGAGGTTGTGTTTATACTGTCAATTCTCCGTTTAAAAAATTTGAATTACTTGGCTATTTAACTGGAATTATTTACTGGTGTTTTCACAGAGGAGTTACTGATTGATTTATAACTGCGCCACCACTTTTCATAATTCACCAGAGTTTGGTCTCCAATATTCAGATAAATTAGTTTGTACTTGACATTTCCCATTTCTTGCAGTATTTTTTTTATTAAATATACAATACTTATCATTCTCTTTCGATTAAATTGTTTGTTTAATTTTTCCATGGCATTTTCATCTATTTCCATTAGTTTATTATACAAATCATACTTTTCATCTTCAGTCAGTTTTAATCTTTTAGAGATTTGATTAACCTTTTTCTCATAATGATATTTTCTCTGATAAACACTCTTCTTTCGAAAAAGTAATCGATCATAATCTTTTTTATCAAAATATCCAAGAACATGGTCGTTTTGGCAACCACAGTTTTCACAAAGTTTAAATCCTGAAACCAGGTCAAAATCAGTTTCTTGACAGTTCCAACACGTGGTCTTTCGTCTCATTTCACTCAATTCCTCTTCTTGAGGTTTGGTGAAAGTATGAAGTATGTCTAAATATTTTTTTATTTCTTCCTCTGAATAACGCATTTTATTATTTAAATTTTATTATCTTAATGCCTTTGAATTCACTTTGTCTTTTCTCAAAATCCTTTTATCATCCTCCCCGCTCAAAGCTAACTTGTTTACTTCCTTTGAATACATTTCGTGATTTTCACTCCTTATTATATTCATACTTCGCATTTGTTTTTTTCCAGAAAACAAACACTGTACATAATCCTCAAAATCGATTCCCTTTTTCACAACATTTTTCTTTATTCCTTTGCATTTTTTGGTAGTACTTGAATCTTCAACTTTGAAGCTGTATAATTTCGGGCGAAGTCCTACAAAATGTGTTATCTGTTGGCCAGCTACTTCATCTTTGAACATCCCGATCACTTTTTTATTAACTCCAGTTAATATACCAGATTTATGGTCCTGTGGATAGTCTGATGTATCAAACTTGGTTTTGATATCTTCTGATATATCCTTGTAAAAATCATCAGTGTTTATCTCATACATTAATGAATCAGTATCAGTGAATAATAACTTGGCGCGTTTATAAGAGTATTTCTTTTGTATGTAATTGTAGTGAAAGTCGAACATCAATGTCTTTGACAAATCCAGAATGGCTTGGCCAACATAAACTGGTTTGTTAAAAAACACCTCAGTCTTTTTCATGTGAATAGCAATAAGATTTCGATCAAATATTGTCGCTCTATCAAAATTAGGTCGACTTGATAATTTTACAGCTTTTGCTCGATTATCAACAAGAATTATATTCTGTCTTTTTCGAATGTTTTCAATAGTCTTTCCAAATACTGAATTATTCATTAATTTGAAAAAGTCTTTCTCAAAGCTGTTGGCTGCTGTTTTTCGAAGTTCAGTGTTTTTTCTGATATAGGGTTCCATCCAAGGTGACTGTTCAAAAGATATTCCTCGATGAACAGCTGTAATTCTCAAACCTAATTCAATACATTGTCTCAGATTTCGATAGTGTATTACATATTTTTTATGAGGTTTAAAATGACTAATAAGTTTTTCAACGCCGTTAACTTTCATCTTCTCCGGGGCAAGTGGGTAATCATTATGCGATTTCCACAATTCTTGTGGATATTCCAAATCTACTTCAAAGATGAATCCTTTTTTATTGATTGGATTTATCATACTATCATTTGCTTTATCGAGAATATCCATTACTTCATCTTTTGTAAGGTTTTTCATCCACTTGAAACCATGCGTAGGAAGTGATTGAGACATTGCCCAACCATAAAGATTATTTGCATCCAAATATTGAATGTATTTTGAAGGCTTGTCTGGATTGAAATCTTTCATATATTTATTATTTGCTTCCGAGTATCTTTTGGAGATATGTGTTATTCCACCTCTGATACCTCTCTCAAACATCATCAGCATATCATAATCATGCAGCAATTCAAGTTGTTGACCCGTTTCTTTGAGACAAGCATCCCAAGCCAGACCAGGTGAAGTATAATAATGCGCTGGATCTAGGTTGTAGTGTTTCAAGCATGTTTTACGAAAGTTTTCAAATACATCAGCCAGCAACAAAACATCTGATTTGAGATAAAGATCGTGGTAATCTCTGATAGACTTGCATTTGAACGTTGACCAAACATTGATTGCATGTTGATAATCTTCATCTGTTATATCTTCATCATTCAGTTTTGAATAGAATTGCTCCTTGGGTGGAAGTTGTGTTTCAGTTAGTTTTTCAAGAGAACCAATATAGTCATAGGGATAAACACCCTTTCGAGTAAGTAGATCAACATTGTCTTTGAATATTACTTTTGTATTATGAAAATCATCTGGTTGCAGGTTTCCAACAAGATTAGCAAGACTGGTTTGAAGAAACTTAAATGAATCAATAAATCTTATTTCAAAATTCAAAGAAACCATCTCTCCAGTTCGCTTGGATCTGTACTCATCAACTTTTATCTTTTTGGAAAATGAGATATACTTTTCCTCAGTTGATGAAATACAGTTAAGCTCACCTGGAAGACCAGAAAGTTGTTTTATAAACAAATGCGCATCATATCCTTGAAGATTGTGAAATACTACTGGCAATATCAATGGTTTTCGACACTGTAGATTACAGCTGTTATGAGCAGCTCCACGATATTGGCCAGTGAAATGACAATGATCTCGAACTTTATCATCTTTTAATTCTTTGTTGCAAATATGACAAGTTTCAGATTTATCGAAGGACAATTGTTCTTTCTTTGTTAATTTAAGAGGTTTTGGATGACGATAAAAATCATCGTATAATTTTCTTGTTATCATTGCAAGTTTTGAAACAAATATTTCAGCTATATTATCACTATCTTTTTGTTTTGTGTAAATGATAGGTTTAAAAATATTTGAAACTATTCCTTTTATGTAAAAACAAAATCCTGATGGTTCATGTTTCTGGTAATCGAGGGTATATAAATCTGCTGGATTGGGATTACAGGTATTAATAGGTTTAGTAAAACATTCAAAATCAGCATAAACTACAAAAGGTATTGGAAGCTTTTTATAGTAATTATTAAATCCTAATTTCGAATTTCTTGTTGGCATTTTTACAACAACTGATTCATTGGACGAACAATATTCAATATGGCGCTGAAATAATTCTTCCTTTGAAAAATGGGTAAAGCATCTCTTACAAATAAAGATTTTCCCATTCGTTCTAGAAGTTATTTGAGATCGGAATAATCTTGAAAAATTTTTGATAAGAGAATAATGGCATTTGCCATCTTCCTCATAGAGGAATAGATCGATTGTTTTCTGAGGATCTCTCTGTGCCATACGTAGCGGATAAAACTTGTTATTCTCGTTGACTGAAAACACATTTATTCCCGGAAGGCCTGGATTAAGTCTCTCAAATTTTAAAATATCTTTTACTCTGACAGGAAAAGCAATTCCTTTTGTATTCAAACTATTTTCATATTGCTTCAAATCTGTCAATCGAAAATCATTACGGTCTCTTGGATGAAGGTATCTCAATACACACCATAAAAAGCATTTTTCGTCTTTATTTTTGATAGTCAATATCGCCTTCTTTCTCATTATCCAATCTGGAAGTTGAATATAGGAAGAACCTCTCATTGGGTTGAAATCAGCAGTGTGAATCTCAAGATGAACTATTTCCTTGAAATACATCCACTACCATTTTGTTGATAAATATTAATTTTTTCAATTATTGAGCGAATAACTTTAGTTAGTATTTCTTTTACATCAGTTGATTCAAGATTAATATAAGTATCAGAATTAAAATATGCTTTATCTTGAATGGTAAAACTTAACTTTCCATCACTTGACTTTCCCATTTGTTCCATCATGCAAACTAATACAAATCTGACTTTAATATTTCGATGATTTCTGAGAAAATCTTTTAAATAAGTAGATTTAGATTTAAAAAACTCCAATGGTGTAACATCAGTTTTTCCCTTTACTATGTATTTATTAGCAAATCCTTCCAGAGATGATTTTTCTTTTTCTATTCCTTGGTCATATTCCCTGAGAGCTCTCTCAAGTGCTTTTCGTAGATAAGATGGTGTATCAGATGGAATTTTTTTATTCTTAATACAATCTTGAAAATACTCTTCAAATGATTTGGGTTTGGGTTTGGGTTTGGGTTTAATTTTGTCTCTTACTTTTTGTAGCTTATTTATATCATCAAT
Organism: Porites divaricata; assembly: GCA_038088405.1. Lineage (NCBI taxonomy): Eukaryota > Metazoa > Cnidaria > Anthozoa > Scleractinia > Poritidae > Porites > Porites divaricata. The sequence continues at coordinate 18,633,271 of JBBMOI010000007.1, forward strand.
CAACTTTTTCTTATAATCAGCTTTGATTTCTTTTTTTATATCTTTTTTTATTTTTTTTAGCTCTGAAATAGAAAGATTATTTAGATCAGTGGCCATCTTTATTTATTGGTTTTTTTATTTTTAAATTTCAATTTTATTTTTCTGATTCACAATATTAAAAAGTTTTATATCAGATTTGATATAAAACAATAATCTATATCTCAATATATTTAAATTTTGAAAAAAACTTATCAGCAAATTTATAACACTTTTCTCTAAAATTACTAGTTCCATAAAATTCATAACATAAAAATCCTGTTATATTTGGAAACAAACCATCCATCTCTTCTCTTGCTTCAGGGTATGTTTCAATAACTTTTATCGGTCTAATTTCATTAAAAAAATCTTGAAGATCTTTCTCATCATTGAAATCTGAAAGAATAATTTCAGCACCACTATCTATTCCTTTCAAATCTTCATAACGATATTTGCTTGGAAATATAAGCCCACCAACTTTATACGGAGTTATATCACCTGGCAATGTTGACCTGAATCCCATTTTTATTATTATTTTGAAACCTTTAAGCCAGAAATTCAATTTTATTTTTCTGGCTCAAATATTCTACTTCCCCGACCAGAGCAGATTAACACTCCAAAAATTAGCTGATTCAGGATTTTCATAAGTCAACTCACCTTTCTTATTCTTTATCTTCTTTGCCCTAGAAAGATATTTTTCTTTTCGCTCTTTATCTTTGTGAATTAAAAAGTCTGGATATTGAGACGAACCAAAATGCAAATTCTTTCCGCTTGGCAGCTTTACTACGTATTTGTTATTTTTCCGCTTTGAATAATCAAGAGATTCGGCGCCGAGTTTTTTTGCCTTTTTGCTTAATTTCTGAAAATCTTTTCCTTTTACAACATATTTATCATCGTCGGATGATTCCTCTTTCTCAGGAACATAATCAGGATCTTCATCATGTTTATAGCCATCATCTACTATAAAATCTTTGTCCTCAGGGCTTTGATATTCCATTTTAGTATTTGTTTAGATTATTTTTGTAGGGAAACCCCCTGATTACTAATTCAGATTATGATCTCATCAAAAATAACTTCACGTTTACATGAAAAACAATAGTTTGCATTCCAGAGTTCCCTAACAACCAGCAAAACTATTAATAGTTTTTTTGTTTACCTTCATCAACCGAAAATAGATTTTGTGTTTATCTCCAGCGATTGAAGTTGTTAGGGAACTCTGGAATGCATTGACGACTTAGAAACACTACACTATTCACATGTAAAACAATAGATTTTTTAAGACTTCCCTAACAACCTGAAAATAGATTTCATGTTTACAACAAACACTCAAAATCGTTAGGGAAGTTAAAAAAGGATTAACATCTTTGTGTTATAAAAGCAAAACGCTTAGAAATTAACTTTAGAAGTTATTATGGATATTATAAGCAATATGGAAACTGAACAAACCATCAAAGAAGAAAAACAAGAAATCCTACAAGAAGATCTAAAAAAAACCTGGAACGCAAAGAGAACTGAGCGAAAGAAGCTGCTAAAACAGTGAAAAAAAGCACAGGAATCCATAGACTACTGGGTTAAAAAAACAAATCTTCTCAAATACCAACTAAAGAGAAACGAAGAAGAACTCAAAGATATGCAAGATGCTATGAAAAAGGATTGTATGCTGACTGATGAAATCTAATTACCATCTGGATTTATAACAAGAACAGCTTTACAAACTATAATATACTGTCAATCCCTATTGCTTGCTGTTAATAATAACTTCTCCTTCTCCATTTTCTCCTTCTCCAAGATGAGCAAAATGGAGTCGTAAACGTCCGCTTATATTTTTTTATAAGATAGGCGTTCTGATGAGGCTTGATATTAGCCGAAACGACTCTTAAGCATTTTTTCAAATAATAATAGTAGTTATAATAGGATGCCTTGTTTTTGAATTTTTTCACCGTATATTTCTGTCATTTCCGCGAGCCCGCAGGGCGAGCCATTATTTCATATATTTTTCCAAATACCCCAAAAATGACAAATTTAATGGGATTTTTTATTTTTTTCATTGACCCCCAAATAATGACAGATTTAAACAAGAAATGAAAAATAACAGAAAAGGTCTCCGATTAAGTTGTGTCATTTAGAAGTGGTAAAGACAGAAGAAAAATTACGATTAACTTTATCATTTTGGGAGACTTTAAAATTAGTATGAAATAACCAGGAAATGACAAAAGATAAACAGTAAAAAATAAATGACAGAAAAAAATTTCCCATTAAGTTTGTCATTTTTTGGACTGATGGAAGTAATATGGATTAATCAGGGAAATGACAGAAATTATCGGTGGCGAAATTGAAGCAGAAGGCATCCTATTATAACTACTTAAGCAGCCAGGACGAGTTTGTGGACGACGACGCGGGAAAACGAGCGAGGTCTGGGTCGAGAACGTCGTCCAAAGCGGGAAAAACAAATGTTTAAGCAAGCTCCCGTCTCGGCTCGTCGCCGAAGTAGGTGGACTGCACTGAATGGCTTCGTTTAAAGAAATACGAAAGTTGCTTCTTTCTAGCGTTGAGAACAACACAATTAACGAGGAATAATTTTTCCTACTCTCCGAAGGATTTAAATCAGTAAACCGTTTATCAAATGAAAAGGCTTGAATCGAATCAAACAGAACAGAGCTGGTTTTGTTGTCCTATACATTTTACAGGCGTTAATTTTTATATTGCCTGAGGCAAGATTTCCGTACAGTCCCATTCATTTATCTACTACGGACATACGATTCTATTCACGTTGATCAAGTTTACCGGAAACAGTATTTACGAAATATAGTGATAATCTTGCTTTCGAGAGGCAGACATGTACATCTCAAAACATATAAACAAAACAAACAGTGTGGATGAGATTGCCGATGCTTCGAGAGAATATCCTTGGGATTTTTAACCGGCCTCTTTCATAAAAGGGTCCCTAGTATCAAAGCCTTTTCCTTTTCCAGTTAAATAGCGCTTCTGGAAACGGATTACAGTTCAGAAGCATTTAAGGAGAACAATCATGAACATTTTACTTTTACTCACGGGTTCTTTCCCGCAGAAGCCATTGAAAACAACGGCTCACGGTTTACCAAAAATCTCTTGAAATCTTCCCTCCAACGGCCCAACCTTGGACAAAAAGTTCAAAAAAGGTTTCCTTTTTTCAAACATTGGTATTAAACAAGGTAAAATGGGCACAGAAACGTCAAAGATTGCTTTGAACGCTCACGTTCAACTGAAGACGGCAAATCAACAGATGTCACGACGTCCCGAACACCATGTAGACGACATCACTGACGTGCACAGAAATTGCCGGCTTTGTGAGAACACTTCCGGTCGGCGTCCACTCGGCTCGTCGTATAGGCTGCTTAAGGTCCCTAAGCTCTTGTTTGGATTTCGCATTTTATTTCGAAAGTCAAATCCCTTTTCCACTTTCCCTTATGCTGTAAGGTTCAGACGCTACACATTATACGATGTGTTTCACTTCACTTTTTTCTTTTGCGCTTACTATACAGACATAAATGATTGTCAGTCGAACCTTTTTGTTCGAATTTGCATTTCCGTTGACTGATAAGATTATATTCAAGACTGAAGTCTTCGTGTAAGTTAATATGAAATGACAAGATAAAAACTGGCTTTAAATGCTGGGAGTGGCTCACAGGGGTATTAAGGGACTGTTTTAACGTTAATTTGTCAAAAATCTCTTGACTTTGGTGCCACAAACTGTCAGTATGCCAACATCTGCCTTGTGTTTAAGAATGAGCAAGGAAAGATCGCTGGCGACAAAATATCGACTTTATCCCTGACCTGCAATGTCTGTAAGTTGTGTTGGAGCATAATTGTCTACTTACATAATTTCAACTCTAGAATCATAATGCATATTTTCGACCAGATGGTCAGCACCGCCAGGCTTTTAGCTATTTGCGTGGTTTTGCAATCCACCTCTACTGTGTTTGGCTACCAAAATCACGTTTAATTAACTTTGTGTTTGACTTTGCCAAACCCTTCGATATGGTTCAGCGTAAGAGATTCAAATCCAAATTGCATCAGAAGTGGTACTCCTTAAAGTGTGGAAGAGAGGTTGTGTCAGTCGTCCTAGTCAGAAAACAAGGCCTAAACACTCTCTCTTTCCACCCTCGAAGGCGTACCTACACTCCTCCACAACAAGGCGTGCATCTTGGCAAATGCACAAAAAGCACCTTTTTTCATACGGTTTGCAGAAGTAACACGCCCAAATTAAGTTTAAGTTAAAACCAAGTTTTTTACTTAAGGTAGCCCAGAGCAGCCACGTTATGAAATGATTTTCCCTCCAATGTAATTGAACTCAGCAAGGAAGAAGGAGGGTTGCTATCTGTGGACTGTGATTGTATATCACACGTGGTTATATAACTTGAAATTTGAGTGCAATGAAAAAAACTGTTCCTATGGCCATATCAAAACATTCTGTTAGAACAACTGATCGTTTCACATGCTCCTTCGCAAATGTCATCTATTGCATAACATTAATTACCATATGTATGCTTGTACCCTACGCAAAACAATCTACCGAAGGAGAAACAAAGACAAATTAGAATTCCGTTTCCGAGAACAACATCTATGAAATTTCTAAGAGCCATAAGAGCCGAAATCTTTTATGAATATCATTAATTTATATCTTTCAAAAGTAATATGCAAAGACAAGGAAGCCAACTGGCCTCACATAGGTACAAACTATGAGCCAATTTCTTTGCTTCCAAATATTTCGAAAATCTCCTAGAACGGCCATATACCAGAAAAGGCCATGTTACAGTTGTGTACTCAGTACCCTTGCCTAAGAATAGAAGCGAGGCTAGAGGTCACCTTTTTTTTTTCTTTACAAACCTTCCTGTTTTTCACAAGTAAGAGAATAGCACGATATGCGGCATGAAAAGCTGGAAGGTTTTCAACATAACAAGGTCACCTCCAGCCTCGCTTCTATTCAAAGGCCCAGGTAATCTGAGCACACAACTGTAAAATGGCCTATTTGCAAATAATTGTGATCTTTTAATTACCAACTTCCCGGTTTTGATTGCAAAAAAACAGCACCCTACCAGCTATACTATCGCTAATTTACCTCACGAATCGATTTAAACCTACATGAAAGGGGCACGGCGGGTGTAATACACCCAAGCATAATCGGTATAGTTTGTGTACTTTAGATCTTGGAAAGAGAAATACATTACCAGAGTTATGAATTGCTTGGTGTCAAAGGCTTATTATTTTCATGTTTTATCCAAGATTCAGTCTATTTTCTTTTGTCTGGTGAAAGAGGAAAAGTGTTCACGAGTAGAACTGTATTTATCCAAAACTATAAACGATGCGCTAAATAGAGTCTAAAAAAAGAACTAGTTCTATGCGAATCTGAACGAAAAATCTGTCCTTGTCCTTAAGCCACGTTGTTTTGCTCTACCACTCTACGATTTACTAACTCTATTTTTTAACAAGAGGGATGTAAATTTCCTCAGCATGATTCGAAAGTCTCCAGGGGCACGAAATTTGCACCGTTCACGCTACTTCATTACTCCTTTTGCCCAAAAAGGTTCCTGCAATTCTGTGTCTCATGCCAAGTATTGACCACTACAGAAAATACCATAACATACCATAATACTCTTTGTTGGTCAGCTTTCCTCACTCCAAAATTTTGCATAAGCGTTGTTTTCAGTTTCTCTTGGGACCATTTAACTCTCAAAAGAAAGTGAAGACAATCCTTCTGCAAAAGTTTGGAGTGACCAACAAATAGTATCATGGTATTTATGTTATTTTCTGTTGTGGTTAATTGAAGCCACGACGTGGTTCATTGTGGAATCTCTCCCTTGAAAGAGAAGGGGTGTCTCTCTAATGTATTTGGACCCCTATGGGTCGCAGTTCTTTTGTTTTCGGGTAGGTTCCATCATTAACTCTGTTTGTTCATTGTTTTCCCAACCAATCACATGAGGTTTTCCGAGAACTGCAAGCGGGTCGCCCGAGCAAGGAGCGGAAAGAAACGGGGGATGAAGCTGGTGGGGTGTATGTGTCGTGTTCATAGTTCCTTTTTCTGAAGACTTGGAAGGCAGGACAAATTTTCAAGTAAGTCACAAACAGAAGCAGAAACTTGGAAATTCATTTGATAATACTTTTGGGGAGCCTTCTTGATAGGTAAAGTCCTTTGTACTTCCCGGAACACTGAAATAAGATCTAAAGTCTGCCAACGCTTATTCAGTAGCTCAAATATGGTGGCAAGAGCTAATTTGCCTCTCTCATTGATGCGTACATGAATAGTTTCCTGGGGAAGCACTTCAGTGTTCAAATGTAGCCAGTACCCAATATCGGTTATTACTAACTTCGCGCTTGGAATGAGAGCCAATTTTTCAGTCAAATATCTTCTTGTCGTCTTTGAAAACTCTTTTATTTCATGGCTGTTGACAACTGAATTGTTCTTCAAAAGCACAACAAAAAGAGTACATTCGTTATCTGCAAACAAAAATAGTATCATTACTCTTAATCTTAAAGTTACTGACTTGCAACTTCTTTTCCAACATTAATTGCTGCAAAACGAGGTGAAAAGCGCGTTTGCCACCCATATTCAAACCTGTCTTATTGCAAGACAGTTTTGTTGATCTAAATGGTACAAAACAAATGGCACGTTTTCATTGCCCGTTTAATCGTTTTTTTGCAGTGCAACGTTTAGTTAATTTTCTAAATATTTCTTGAATATTTTTGCTCAATTGTTAGGGATTTATAGGACATGCCTTAAATTCCGGATAGCATAGGAGTTTACATACATGTAGGAATATAGGTCTCTAGACTGCTTACAGTCCGCCTTTTCTCTTAGATCCGTCGAGTTTTTAGACGGTGAGCGCGTGGAAACAAAAAACGCTTTACCAAAAAGGGACTGGGGCGAGACGAGACCCTCTCGTTTCTCTCAGGCTAGTGTGTGCTAACCCAGTGACTTTGAAGAAAATGAGAGGCTGCTGGCAGTCTCGCCTGACACCCTGAGTAAACAAGCCATCTCAATATATCTAGCTAGGAGATAATATGAGCTGATTACAGGACAATATGGCTAATCTGTTCTTACGTCGACCTCATGAGGTTCCAATAAAAATAACAGGGAGATGGCGAGGGCGAGAGGGGAGGGATGTTGTATCAACTTAAAAGAACCTCGGCACTTGAGACTTATCCTGTTTTGTTTTCACCAGACACAAAGTAGAGCTCCTTTGCACTTTCTACAACGATCCTACGAAGAACAGATTACTACGAAGAACGGACTGAACCAGAAAACAAAGAACAAGAAGTGTTTTTTCTTTTATCTTTAGAAACTAATTACCTTCATCATTAGCTTGACAAATCCATTTGTCCATGACGCTTGAAACATACATTTCGAATTTCTCTTTCTCTCCCTCTAGTTCTCCTTCTAGTTCTTCTTTCTTCTGTTTTATCTTCTCTTCGATTTTCTCTATGTTTAGATTTAGTTTTCCTCTATATTCTATCAACCGTTCTAGTTTCATCCTCATTGCCGGTTCCTCTTTGAAAAACTCGGTTAACAGTTACTTGTCCGTGTTAGCAAAGGCCGGTATATTTCCTCTCCTGGAAGAGCTGTACAAACTCTTAGGCAATTTTTTTTCTAGAAGCTCCTTGATCATAGTTTCCGCGTTCTTTGTTCTCCGGTAATTTGCTTCTTCCGTTTCCTTTCGAGACCTCAAACTGTTTATATCTTTTTTCAGTTGTCCTGAAACCTTCACAGTTACTTCCGTTATCTGACTCTCTGGATGTAGAGCTTCGAAAAAAGATCCATTTTTTTGAAAACAAGTTTCTACAGCAGATGGCTCATCGGTGTACTCAATGGTCAAAACCTTTGCTTTATGGTAAAACTTAGTGGCCCGTTCACCAGCATTTAGTGATTCCCTCATTTCTTTCAGGGGAACAGAAGGACGAAGTGTGCGTGGCTTTACTTTCTCTAGGAACTCTACGAGATCAGATAATTGCAGCTCCTCAAAAACGTCTCTTAACAGCTTGACCGGGGTGTCTGGAAAGAATTCATTTATTCTTTGCAACCTTTTGGGGTTCAGTTTCTCAGGGTCTAGTCCAAATGCCTTGCAAAATTGCTGCAGAGCAGTTATGTCGTTTTGGAGTCTACGTGCCAGTTCCTCGGTCACTGTGCTATCTAAATCTTTTAAGCAAAGATTGGAAATGAAATCTAGAAAAAAAGGAAAAAGACAGGAAACGTTTGCAATCAGTTAATTTTCCCAATTAACAAACCAATGTAGCGAAATAGTAAAGGCAGTTATCTCCTCGCTAATTCACTAAAAATTTCAATTAAAGGAGCTGTGTCACGAAATTCAGCCAAATTGGGAAATTACAAAATGCCCGTTAAATTAAGATAACCTTGAAAACAACCGCTTAAAACTTTAAATGAAGGTTAAAATAACATAACAGAAACAACAGTTGCCAAGGATGGGCAAAACTGAGGAAGATTAAAACGGATTGAAATTAGGGTTTTTGAAAACTGTTCAGCCTAACAGTTTTTCAAAGTTGATCCCTACTGCTCGCAACTTCAAAAATAATGCTCAGGAGACATATTTGTTAGTCTTGGATCTCTGATTTTATCACTTACATTTTCTTTGCTTACTTTAAGTTTCATAGCGATTGAGGGCGAGTAATTGGCAAAATTAAACAAAATGAACTGGACTGCCGTGACACAGCCCCTTTAAGTTCTTAAAAGCTAGGATACGATATGCAATCTCATCAAAAGTGCTTCCTTCCCTCAAAGGCCTCCTGGGATATCTCAGTGGCTAGAGCGTCCGATCTAAAACTCGTTGGTCCGTGCGTTCGAACCTCATCTGGGGCACGGAAATTTTTCTGACCTTTTCGATGTTAGATTTGCCTTTCTTCTAAGTTACTCCTAGAGTGCTAGCATTTAGTCAAAGCGACTTGATTCGAAGGGTCTGTACTCGAATCATCAGCTTCTTAAGAGCGGATGTCAGTAAATATCAACCAGAGGTCTACAAAAGTGAAAAATCGGAAATTCTCAAAAAAATTCACAAAGTAGCACTAGGTAAGCTGTTAACATAAATGTAATTTTTACTTCGATCTGATGATTATTTTCCACGTACGGGGGGGTTATTGGTTTCGCGGCTCTCGGACCGGGTTTTCCAGGCCCGGGACCATGTGTCACAAAAAAATCGTTTTAAAATTCAAATCCATTGTAATGCGGACAACAAATAACTTATTTAGAAGAGTACATAATTACACACATTTTAAGTGGTGATTCACTCGGTTTGAACGAAAATGTAATATTTTGGAGATTTTTCATTATTTTCAATATTTTGAACGTTTTCGTTCAATGAAAAAATGACAAAGTTCAAAGCCCAAAATCGTCGACTGGTACCTCGATTTCAGTAACGAGTCTTATACCACGTTAAAGAGCGTTATCTCTTCTTTCAAAACCTGTTTTCAAAACTATGGGCAACTTAAAAAAAAAATTTTGGAGGCCGAAAAAAACAAGAAGTACTTTTCTGAAATTTGATCTTTCCAGACTCGGTGGGCCGATGCTAAAAACTCAGAAAAATGCAATAAGAAATCAGTCTGAGCAACAGTGGTTTAAAGTTACCAGCTATCAGAAACCAACTCGTGTTTATCGAGCGATCTGATAAAATTTAAAGCCGTTTTCCAACAAGAAAAGCAGAGTTTAGCCATCTTCTGCTACCAAACGCACGAGTCACGTAAGGTTGCCAAAGAGCAAAGCACAAGATTAAACTTCAAAAGCATAACGTTTCTGCGTCCAGGAATTGGACTTTAGCGGACAGAACAATGCCTACGAGTGCATGTTTCATACCTTAGCATGGGTTTCCTTGATACTGGAAATAGAAAACATCAAGGACAGCGTCGGCAAGGGCATCTTCGGCTGCTCTTTAACTACGGAGATTGCGTTACTTTTCACAGATTGACCGCTTACCACCTGTTTTTGGGCTTGCATTTCGACAGAACGCTTGCCAGCTACGCTTGCCTCGTGTGGCGTGCGGCACGGATGAATATGCCACCACCACCAACAACATGAGATTTTTTCGGGTTTTTGTCGTTTCTTCTGCGAAAAGGTCGGGTAAGCAGATTCACGCAAAAACCATTTGGCTTAAAAAATGTGTTTAAAAGCCGCACCCTGGATTTGAAGCAAAAAATATTTCCCCGAAATAAGCTAAAAAATACCCAATTCACGCGGTGAAAAAATGGATGATTATGGAAGGATTATCGAATTCTTGTCTAAGCTGAGGGATTTCCCAATTTCCCGTGATGTAGGATTAGGGGTAGGAAAAAGCCCATAACCTGCTCCTGTCGTTGTGAATTTCCTCAAGATCATAAATTTCAGTAAGAACCGAAAAATACAGCTTAAAGGAGGTGCACACACCTTGAAATGGCAAGGGAAAAGGGGCTTCTGATTGAGCTAAACTGCCATTGATGCACGGTGCAATTAGTTAGACCTGTTACTATCCCCCGCGCAACCATAGGAACAAGTCCAGCAATTTGGGCCCGGGGCTGGGGAGTACTTTGAAACGGTCCTGTCGGGGACTTTCGGGGGTAGGGGCGGGGCAAATCGAAAATAACTTCTCTTTGTTTTTGTGAAGTACACCATTTCTCGCACGGTTAACAAGGTGACGGCGGACTCCGTAGCTGTGAAAAGGTCCTTTTGAAACATGTCCCGGCAACATACAGGGAATCACGAAATTGACGTCAACACCTTGAATCAACTCCATGAACAGGGAGAGGCGGTAAGTACCATCTTAAAATATGCTTGACGTCTAGACGTGAATAGTCTGTCCACAGTTATTTTTCATTTTGTATTTCGGGACCATTTGACGGCGCACAAGTGAACCGGAGCGCAGTAACGAGCCCTAACCCCACCCCATTGCCCTTGCGGTCAATAAATCATCGCGGTTTTCTCCAAGGGGAATATAGAGGGTCTTTGTACAGTTTCAGCTTATTTTACCGGCAAAAAAGAACAAAACAAAGCAAAAGACAAGTATACAGAAATACGCAGCAGCAATGTGGTGAGGAAGCCCAAAAAGAAACCATAAGGGTTAGGTCATCCCCTTTTCGTTCGTTTAGCGTCGAATAGGTTTCCTGGTTTTGGGTGGGTCGGTCGGTGGGATGAAAAAAAAATCACAAGAAATCTGAGAACAGGAGGCCTGAAACACCAGCATCATTGCCGTGGAGCCTGAAAACAACAAGGCATGGTCACCAAATCGACACAAACTCAATATGGCGGAAAATGTGATGGTCAATTTCATAAAAAAAGAGGGCCCAAAAAGGGTATAAAGCAAAAAGGATACACCACCGCACGTTTTATGCCTGGAAATGCCGTTATAATGGTCATTTTTTAAATTAAAAGAATTACTTGAAGTCCAACAAAAAATAAACCTTGTCGTTTAATTTTCTTGCTCTTTTTAAAAATGCCAAAAAACTGGGTCTGTTGGACAACACTAAACGAAGAAAAAATTAATATAGGTATTAAGCTCGATCTCCCTTAAAGTATAAAAGAATAAGTTTACAAGGCCGGGATCGAACGTATACTGAGTGACTAAATGATCATAATTAAATGAAAGGCTAAGACTCTAAGCGATGTCTGATAACGAAACGGTAAACAAGAAGTGCTGCCTCTCATTTAATAGAGACGTGAAATACTGGGTGGACCACATCCTGAACTCCCGCGAAATTAAAAGAGCAAGAGAGGAACGCTCAGGGCTAAGGAGACTAAACAGGGGCGTAGCTACTTGTACGCACGGTTCGCGCGTGCGTACCCGAAAAAGTTGAGGAGAAAAAATAAAATGAAATAAACATAACTAAAACAATCGGTTTCCAGAGAAGCGACGACATTAATTGCTGGTTTTCAGTGTCACGCCGTTCAAAATAGATCAAAATAAAAATCAAAACTATCCAATAGATAAAGTCCAGAATCTGGGAAATGAAAGGAGGTACATATGCAAAGACCCTAGCCAAAATTCAGGTCAGAGGAATATTTCGTATACGAGATATCCGAAGAAACGTTTTACCCAAATTTATAGAGATTTGTATGGAGACGCCATGTTGGTGCTCACCTGGATGAGCTCCAACATGGCGGAAGGAAACCAACAGAAACATCTGTTACCGAGTTTTGCTACAAAAGCGTGAATTTATTCCTCGAGAAACTCATAAACATTAAAGTAATACTTTTTCTAATACATGAACTGTTTAAATAGCAAAATTTCCTGAAATAAGTCATTTTTTTAACCCACGTGACAGCTCTCTTGGCCGTCATGTAAATGCCGCGTCACGCAAAAACTTTAAAATTCAAGCGTCCTCTATCACAAAACCAAGAACCCTTTTGAAGCGAAAATTTGTATGAAAATTAGTTTTCAGCTGCTCTAATGCATCGTGAAGGTAAAATCTCGGTAGGATCAATAGTTTTTTTGTTTGAATTTTAGTGACGTCATGTAAAAACCAACAATTGGAGAACCGAATCTTGGATGATTTATTCATATAGCAAGCTTGAAGATGTAAAGCGTGAACGGGTTGTTTTCTCCACGACAGGGGCGTAACTAGGGGGGTCCTGGGGTGCCCGTGACCCCCCCTTAGTAGGCCTTCTTTTGAGCAAACAACCTACAATATTCAGGTGGCAAAAAGGCCATGACAATATCTTGGCCGTAAAAGCCATTGTTGAAAAGCCCACTTTTTTAAAATTTGTTTTTTTGTAAAGTATTTTCGTCAACGGCTCTTGTCTTTAGTTAATATGGGCCTTCATGCCTCGATAATACGACTTAGCCCGCTGATACATGAAGGAAAGCAGCGGTATAAACCATATATATAGTCGGCGATCCCCGGATGGTGATCTGTTGAGTAGCCTCTGTGACCCCCCCCTTTGAAAAATCCTGCCTACGCCCCTGCACGACCTGTCTTCGCAGTAAACGAAGTTGGGCACAATTACGTCAATGTGTGGTGCTTTTGCCGGTCAAAAATAATGTGACAAAAAGGGGTTAAAAGAGTCCTTTGTAAACTAAAGTCGGAGGTACTATAAGCTGGATTTTTAATATTTGAATTAATGAAAAACGGTTGACGTCAATGAACATAATAAGCCGACAGAATTAAGGAATTTCAGAGGTTTTGTCATTTCATAAACAGCAAAAATGCTTTTGCTTACAACTGTTAAACCCACCTTTAATAAAGGCACCTTGAAAAAAATGTTAAGATTGGGGTGGGGGGGAGGTGGGGGAAGACGATGTAGAAAAAGTTGGGCGTACCTCCGGAAAAATCCTGACTACGCACCTGCTAAAGCCTGAAACTGAACAACAGGAGCCTTGACGAAACGTCCTCGGTTATCATCTTGATCAAGAATCACTCATGACAGAATGAAAACTCCTCGTAGCTTCCAGCGAAAAAAAGGAGTGACATCAGTGGTAAGCGGTCGTTCTGTGAAATGTAACGCAATCTTTGCCGTTTACTATCTTTCGGCGCTTGGATTTAAAACGCTGTTGTTGCAGTTGTTGGTATGTTCTCCCGTGTTGATACTTGACATTTCCAATACATGGTAACACCATGCTAAGGTACGAACAACAGACATTCACAACATTGTTTTGTACGCTAAAATCTGATTTCATGGACGTAAAACGTTTTGCTTTTGACTCCCTTTGACAACTTCACGTGACTGGAGCACTTTGTTGACAGCTTAAATCTGCCTTTCTTGATAGCAAACGGCATTAATTTATATCAGAACGCTGTATAAACACGTCTTGGTTTCTGAAAGCTGATAACGTGAAACCACTGTTGCTCAAACTGATTTCTTATTGTATTTTCCCTAGGTTTTAGCATCGGCCCACCGAGTCTGGAAAGCTCAAATTTCAGAAAAGTACTACTTGTATTTTTTGGCCTCCAAAATTTTCTTTTAAGTTGCCCATAGTTTTGAAAACAGGTTTTGAAAGAAGAGATAACGCTCTTTAACGTGGTATAAGACTCGTTACTGAAATCGAGGTACCAGTCGACGATTTTGGGCTTTGAACTTTGCCATTTTTTCATTGAACGAAAACGTTCAAAATATTGAAAATAATGAAAAATCTCCAAAATATTACATTTTCGTTCAAACCGAGTGAATCACCACTTAAAATGTGTGTAATTATGTACTCTTCTAAATAAGTTATTTGTTGTCCGCATTACAATGGATTTGAATTTTAAAACGATTTTTTTGTGACACATGGTCCCGGGCCTGGAAAACCCGGTCTGAGAGCCGCGAAACCAATAACCCCCCCGTACGTGGAAAATAATTATCGGATCGAAGTAAAAATTACATTTGTGTTAATAGCTTACCTAGTGCTACTTTGTGAATTTTTTTGAGAATTTCCGATTTTTCACTTTTGTAGACCTCTGGTCGATATTTACTGACATCCGCTCTTAATCCCCCTGCGGTGGCCAGCCTACCGTAAACTGTCGCTTATAACAAGAAGAGGGGCCAGGGGGGGGGGGGGACCGAGGGCCCCCCTTACGTTTAGACCAAAATGAGGCCCGAAGGGCCAAACAAAAATTGTCCTGAGACCGCCCCCCTCCCCCCCTTCCTTATCTGAAGGTCTGGATCCGCAACTATATAAGGCCTGGGCTTATCATATATATCCCCTTTCAAGGGGTTTCAGGAGGGTGCATCAACGCGGAGGGGTTTATATCCAAGGGGGCTTAAAACCGGAAAGGAAAAAGCGCTTCGAAACGAGGTATACCAGTGCTGATCAAAATACGCTTCGCAATTATTGGTTCTTACTTGGGCTTCAAAGCTTCATAATAAATGGAATTCACTTAATACATTTGGAGGGGGCTTATTATGGAATGTCTCTGTTCCCTGTTCAGATCATACGTATCTTACCGCTGGGTTCCTCAATTTCTCCAAATTCAGACGGAGCTCCTTGTGATCTCGAAATTCCGCTATCGCTTGTGAAGCTTTGTGTATCGATATCCTTGGTTTGTGCTAAATAATTCTGAATATAAGCGACTTTCTCTTGCCACTCCTCCTTTTCTATTGCAGGACCTTTGCATGATAAAATTAGACTAAGTGTAAATGGAGAAGCAAACAAATGAACGTACCACTGTCTCTCTCCTCCTCGGAGGTTTCCTTAGTGGAAGCCTCGCGGGGGACGATGGGAAGAGGGAAATCCTTTTTCCCTCTTCCCAACCTACATGTACCTGTAACACAAATAGGCTTCTGTGGAGGAGAGAGCGAACTGGCGTAAGGAAAACAGAGGACCCAAAATGTACCTAAAGAACAAAGTTACAAGAAGGATTCTGTTCAGTTGCTAGCGAATAGATGTTTTAGCTTTGTTTTGGTTTTCATTTTTCCGATTTCAGTGCTACTCAAGTTTACAACTAATTGTGCTCCTCAATAGTTTAAAATGAGTTGTCACTCTTCTAACACTTTTCCAGTTTTAAAGATGAGATTACTGATACCTTAATTAGGTATCAACCCTGAGTTAATGTTATAACGAAGAAAAAAATCACCTTGTGCTTCACTGATTAACTCTTAACGGGCTTTGTCGTATTCTTGTTCGTCTATGGTCACGATCACCTCCACTTGTTCTCCACCGGCAAGTTCTTTTATTTCGTCTGTAACAAACAAAGCTTGTAGGGATTCTCTGCGCGTTCCGTCCGTGTATAAACTCCACAAGGTGTCAAGAGCTGAACTGTTTTCTGCCTGAACTTTGAGGATGACACAGCCCTCAGCTATTTGTAGCAGCCTAGCGCCACCAGGAAGGACACAGGTATTAACGACTGTGACGAGCTGTTCATATGTGCAGCCACGCCTTAGCAGCTGAAAGGCAGATGCTACTATTATACCTCCTGCAGCCACTTTGAACACTGTTTTTATGTTCAGAACTGAAAATCAAGGAAGACATTAATTAACGATCTCCTCTCTTTTTAATACAAACAATACAAGGACGTGTTTTTGCTACTTGATTTGCAGGAGTGGAAGTCCATGAAAGGCTCCATGCCATAACCGAGTCTCTGAGATATAAAAGCTGTTTGATGTGTAGCCAATTGAGCTGGCGCATGAGCGCGCGAGCTGCACACGCTAGCGTCTCTCCCTCGGTCTCACTCTCCGTTTTCACTCTAGCTCTCCTCTCGCTCCAGACGTTTGGTCGTTCGCGCGTCATTGAACTGCGCACTGAAAAGTTCAGACTGTTTCAAAGTCTACCAGCTATCTGATCTTTAAAGAAGTGTTGACACCAAGATATACCTATGAACCTCTTGGGTCAAAGGGCTGAAAAGAGCTCCAAAAAGACTGATTAAACAAAGGTTTACTTGTCATGTAAAGTAAATAATATTGCCAGTTAGCAGATCTACTCAATCATAAGGAAAATTACGTATAATACTTCTAACTTATGAGAAAGAAAAAACACTAGACTGAGATCTTTGTCTCTGTTTAATGAGCCGTGCCTTCCCAGGAGGGAGACTAGTTCAAGACTAGTTTATACTAAGTTGAGGAGACCTGACTCATTATAAGCCTCGTGGTTTCTTTCAGGTCTCTTCGCCAATTACAATTTCTTTAATCTCATCATTTCAACCTTAAATTGTGAAATTTTGTTTCTATGGCAAATAAAGAATGAATGAATTAATAAATGAATTATGTGATCGGAGCTCAATTATGGACGAAACTTACCTCCAGCTAAACTGCTGCTAGCCGACGACGCTATCGCAGCTGCTTGTGCTGAAATGAAATACTTCCGTAATTATTAAGACAGTAGAAGCTAGTATAGCAGACATTCATTTGGTCCCTCTGAGTACCAGAAGAGGGTGCGACTGGGGTTAACAGTTAACTGATATTTGACCAAAAAAACAGTTATGTAGTTAACTGATCATTGGCCAAAAAAATAGTAGTTACAAATGTAACTGATAAATGAAAAGTTAACAGCAAAGTGATATTATATTAATGTTAATGAAAGCAACAAAGTTTTGCAAACAGAAATGCTATTTTCTGGCATTTTTCTGTCCCGCTGATGACCCTGTGGCGCATTAAATGGTCTATGTGCAAAATGCACCAGGGCCGGGTTGTTCGAAGGTGGGTTAAGATAACCCAGGGTTAGTGCGAAATTTGAACGCAGATATGAGAGCGTAAAAAGCAAATTCAGTTTAATTCTCTTTGCCTACAATTTAATGATTGGATACTCTAAAAAAATATAGAAAATCCTCTGAGAAAGTGCTTTTCATGAAAAGAAAAAGAAGCCCTGGTTAAAATTTAACCCTGGGTTAGCGCTAACCGGCGTTCGAACAACTGGGCCCAGGGCTAAGTTGTTCAAAGCTGGGTCGAGATAACCCAGGGTTAGTGCAAGATTTGAATTCAGATTTGAAAGCTTAAAAAGCATTTCAGTTTTCATTCTGTTTGTCTACCAGCTGATGATTGGAAGCTTTAAAAATAACAGAGAAAATTATCCGAGAAAATTCTTTTGAACACAAGAAAAAGAAATCCGGGTTAAATTTAACCCCGAGTTAAGCGCTAATCAGCCTTTGAACAACTGGGCCCAGGGCAGTAACCCACAAACAGAAAGGGTCGGTCAAAGAGTTGGTTGTAGACAACTCAACGAATAATTTGTCTTCTAATGTTAACAAGATTTCTGTGTTCGGAAAAGGAAAATTCTGTGTTCACAGACGCAAAAGATCGTCAAATTAAACATTATTACCCAGATAAAAGAGCTGTGACTCTTAGCATTGGATCTGGCCAAAAAGAATTACTGAGGGTTCGAAGAAATCAGCAATCTTTCTTTTAAGTACATGGAATTTGTACTTACGAGAAATCATTTTTGTTAAACTGACGTTGATCAGAAGTTCTAACTATTGAGACTTTTTTAATAGAAAGGCGAGTTTAAACACGAGCTTTTAAGCCTCCTTTCTTTCTGAAACAGTTTCGACAGGTCCATTTCTTAAAACCCTTGAATAGATCTTTATGAGGCTTTTGAAAGACGCGAAAAAGGTACGTCTACTAGAGAGGTAACATTGAGGGATGAGATGGAGGATGTCGACAAAATCTGTGTCGAGGTACAAAAACGTCTGCCAACGCAGGTGAAAAATCTACACGCGGTTTTACACTTCAACACAAAACATTTTGCTTTCAACTACGCCCAAGACTTGCAGAAGAAAACAAAATTCGGGTTATGACGGAATAATATTCGCTGTAGGAAAGTGAAAGTTAAAAGCTACCAAAATTAGTAGTTAACTGAGAATTGGCCAAAAATTAAATTATAGTTAGCTGAGAATTGGGTACCCCCATTAGCACCCTCCCAGAATTAATGGTCCTAAAACAGGTTATATTCAGAAAAGACCCGATATAATCGGCAAAAAACGTAGTTACGGATCGGAATTGACGGATAGTCACACGGAAGAATCTAGATCGGTAATAATACCTTTTCGCCATTCAAATTCTTCCTCTTGGTTTTTTCCTTCTTCAAACTCATCCACTTCCCAAAGTAAATCAGTTTTCTCCTTTTGGGTTAAAATCTCCTTCAGGACTTCAAGATGGTCGATCCCTAAAGAGTCATTGTTTTCTAGCTCCTGAAAAAGTGATCTAACATCTTGTATGCTGCTATGCTTCTCTTCCGGTAATCGATCATCGCAAATGGCGACAAGTTGTTTGAGACAATCGAGCTCGTCGAGAACAGGAATAATTCTTTCCAGCAAGCCGTTATATTCCTTTCTTTTACTCTCGAACGACTTGACGTTCCCGAAAAGGGACCATTCTTCAAGGCCTTTTAACAGATCTTTCAAAATATTCAACTTATCTGGACCAAGAAACTTCTTCTGCTCCAACTCTACAAACAATGGGAAGACATCTTGCATGTTTTCTTCATCACCAGGCGCCACCTTCCCTCTGCACATAACAAGCAATTGTCTTCCTACATTCAGCTCGTTCAGTCTCTGGCTTATTTTGAAAAGCAAATTATTGTATTCGATGGCAGACATTTCGAAGACCAGACTTACTTGTTCAGGTTAACTTCTACCCAAACGACTGCACTGACTGCACGCGATCTGTTTATTTCTCTCCGCTTGTCACGCGATAGAAAAGTGTACCATTTATCTTTGCGAAAGATCACGCAAGAAAAGGTTTTGCAAATCTTGTCTATATGGTTTAAATTTTATTTCTTTTGTTTCAAGCAAATTATCATACATCACCATACCCCAAAACAAAGGAAAATAAAACTTAAACTAAGAATATAAAAATTGAACCACAACATAGTACAAAACAAACTTTTTGGCAATCTACATATAATTAAAATGTTTGAGCGACAACTTGAATATTTTATACTGAAAACTCTTCACTGAGGATCATATTTCTATAATAATAATAAATAACAAATAATAATCGTTTATTGATAAGAAAGCTAACCACAAAATCCTATTTACAATTTCGCTAAAAAAGGGCTATCCAGTACAACTGTACAAGTACTATTTACAATTCATTTCGATTAAAATTAAACCACCTAATTCGGATTAATTAAAAAATTCATTTCAATTAAAAAAGAATTATTCGAATACTAATACTAATACTAATCTATCTATAAAAATCCCTTTTACAATTAATTTCACCTAAAAAACTATTCAGTCAAAGCATCTTGTACATTATTTCTTTCCATTAAAAAAAGAGACACTTCATTTCGATTTTAAGAAATCATTCCATTAAAAAATATCATATATTCGAAAAAAAAATTCCATTAAAAAACGGTTCATTTCAAATAATGATAATAATAATAATAATAATTTTAAAATAAAAGAATTCATTATTTAACAAGTCATTTCATTCAAAAACACACTAAAATCAAAATCTATCGTCCTAAAAGTCCTCTTTCGATGTCAAAATCCATCTCTTTTAGGTTCAGATTTATTCTCCTCAATGAACGCGATCCCCTTAAACATAAGAGGGATGTTCTCAGAATGGCGAATGAGACTTTGGTTCTAATCCAAGACATCGTAGTCGAGTAATCCTCGCCTTTCTTGACTGACAGGAGTTCCGCTAAACGCTTGTGATAGACTTGACATTCAGGTGGCATGCCACCAGTAGTGGTGAACACCAGCGGCGTGAACGTGGTTTGTTCCACCTCCATAACTCGGCTTGCGTACGTACGTTTCTTCTCGTTTTCATGCTGGCGATATATTTGCTGAGGGGTGAGGTCCTTGTACGATTCCGCATTTGGGTGGCACACCCGTACGTCAAAGAATGTGGAACCCTGTCTAGACCAAAAACCCCGTGCATGAATGTCCAGCCGGGCATCGGGGGCAGTATTAGCCCCTCTGGCTAACGACTCACCGGTAATCTCCTGCAAAACTGGTTCAACTTCAACATCATGACAGACCAAATCAAGCATCTGCGCCTCAAGATCCCGCAGCTCGTCATGACGTTGTATAATAAAGCCCCCCCCCCCCCCCCCTCGTTTACAAATCATAGCATGATCGACATTAAAGGGCTCTCCACAGATACATACATTTGGTACGTCATTAATCTGCCAGTCATACCTTAGATGGACTGCATCTTTGAATTCTCTCTTGTTGAGATTTAAGTCCATTTCCTTTACCGGAATGACAGTTAGCCAACTTGAAGCACCTTTCTCTGCTGCGAGATTGACCGCTCTCTTGGTCTTCTTAATAATAATAATAATAATAATAATAATAATTATAATAATAATAATAGTGATAGTAATAATAAAAAGAAGAAGAAGAAGAAGATCTAAGGGTGAACATGGATTTTTCTTCATGAAGTACAATAAGAATTAGGTTATAGGCAGGTTTTTCCGGGCATTCCGGTCGAAGGGAAATTGCGAGCGAATTAGGTGTGAAGTGCCCCGTTTTTTTCACCAGAATGGACTTTAATTGCAGGGCTTTTTTCGTTCATATGGTTAACGCTCCGATGCAGAATGTCTCTGTCATCAGCCACTCTTAGTTTCAATTCTCTTGAACAGAAAATATATTCTTACGGGAAGAATTTTGTTTCTGTTAAGAAGAATTTAGATCTTCAGATTCTTCGTCCCCAGAGGAGAATTATAATTAAAAATAAATGTGACTCGCGTTTTATACATTTGGCCCCAAAGAATGCGGTTGTGATAAATTAGGTTATAGGCAGGCTTTTCCGCATAATCAGATACTTTATTGGGTCTTGCTATGGTTACGGCTCTCTTCGTAATCTAAGTGAAAACAATCCTAGCGGATTAAAGATCGAATATGAGATAGAACAGGACGCAACAAAGTTCATTACTGGGGCGCGTCACCCGAAGTCCAACGCGTTGCCCTTTATATACCATTTTTGACGAAAAGCTACCCTTTCAAATACCTAGTTTAGAACATTACTTCCCTGCCCCGTCGTTTTGATATGATTAAATCAATAAATCAGGACGTTTTGTCGTCATTTTTACAGCCATAAGAAGCGTTTGTTAGCCCTTTGAGGTCCCTTTATAGACCGAAATGATAGATTTCCTTAACCCTTTCATGTACTCTAACTTTTGTTTACTAGTGGAATCCTTACCTTTAATTTTCCTTGAAAAAGGTCATTAAAAAGGTACTACATTCGGGTGGATTCTCCCCTTAAAGCGGGCCCTTAATGGAGAATTCACCCGACAGCTCCATGGCACGTCCATGCATGATGATCGTTCCGGAACAAGAATGGCGTCTAAGCCAGGAGATAAATCTGTGTACTCTTTTTTTCGGCGAAGATAAAGTACATAACCAAAGGAGATTGCTTACTACGAAAATACGCGCAGTAGAAACGCTGTCTTCAAGAACGATGAAGAGTTCCCCACACTGATTAGATCCTCGTGTTTTAATTCCTTTCGTCCGAGAAAACGGCGTTTAATTTCCTAGAAGTCATTTTTTTTTTGTCACGAAGTCTTTGCAAAGCGGCAGAAAGGCCACAACATGAAGCTACGTGGAGATAATCAAGTAAGAGACACGTGAGGGAGCATGCGCACAATATACGTCGCCTCCACCGAAAACAAAACACCATTTACATGAGCAAGTTACAATTTGTGAATAAAAACAGTTGCTTGTGTATCTATAATTATTATAGGACCATGTTGATTTGCGAAACTTGTGGAAAGGTAAATAAATTGTATTTAATAAACCCGTCTCCTAACCCCAGCATTAACCGCTCACTGATGTATTAGTACAAATAGTTCTGAACACTCCCACGATTTTCATAAAACTTAATGATCTACAGCTAAAACCCTGTCAATTAAATTTTGTGCAGTATATGTAATTTTTGAGTCAGCTTACCAAAGGCTGTGTTTTCTTTCACTCCAATCCGTTTACGAGTTGAAACTTTCTTTTCACTATCCAGATCTACAAGTTGACGGTTGTTCGCGAGGAAGAGGCGATGTTTGCAGATGTATGTGTACAGCTAAGATCAGATTGCTACTAGCTGCTTGTAGCTGTACACGTACATCTGTGCCATCCTTAGTCAACGGAAACTTTGAATTGTGTCAAAATAGTTCTTTTCAGTTTAAGTAAAAATCACTGACTCTATAAATTTCTCTGTTAAGTTTCAGTTTCGGTTTTCTTTTTCCAAAAGTGAGGTTTTTAGTGATGTCATAGACAATTAACTACGTTAAGTTTCTTTTGCGCGCGCAAAGGCTCTTCTAGAGCGGCGATACTAATTTTCAGCAGCAAAGCATCTGTGGGATTGGTAAGCTATTGTGATTAAGGGTCGAGTTGCTGGGACAGTAGCCCCGTTTAGTTACTTTTTAAAGTGTTTCGTGTTCAATAATTGTTAAATCGCACAAGACTGCGAGGAAGCTTTTCGCAGCGAGCGAAGTCCGTCATACGCAAGTAGAACCCGCTAGCAAGTTGCAAACTATATTTCTTTCGACGCTCACGCGTTACTTCTTTCAATATGCTTTACAGTCAACACCAGTAGGAACTTATTACCATCGGCTCCTGGCACCAATTAATTTCCAGGTGAGAATTTTACAAGAGCGTTGAAAGGGGCCAAACAGTGTTATGATCGTCAGAAGTTATGACTCAAAAAACCGCTGCGTAAAAACGGTAAAATGCATTTCTCAGTATTGCTTGTTTGTTTATATATAGTCTTGCTTTGAGGCCACTGGTCGCAAGTTTTTTTTTCTTAGGCACGGTTCAAACGTCGAACTTTTCATGTGCCGGACCTAATTATCAGGTTCAGCACATGTAAAGTTCGACGTATGAATCAGTTAGGAACGAATCGCGCGCTAAAGGCCTAATACAAGAAATAGGAGCTTGGCATTGCTGTGCAAATAAAAGTGCTAATTTATTGATGTAAGAAAAAAATTAAGGTGTTGTTGCATCGCATTTTGAAATACTATACATCAATAAAACACAGCAATAAATCAGCACGCTTTGCAGTCTGAGGCACAGTGGTAGGCGAACAATATAAAAAGGATCCCTCTTTTGCTCTTAGAAGCAGTTTCTCTGTCAACCTCATAGTTTTTGTTACAGTTAAGGCTAGGCAGCTAGGCAAAATAAGTAAATGTATATGTTAATGTTCTTGAGGGTGGTAGTTCTGGTGATGAAGGGGCCGGGAATGAAAAATAGGCTGATTACCATCTTGTTTTGTAGCTTGTTGTTTGTTTTTTTTTTACGGGAATAAGAACCTATTTAAGGAGCTAAATAGCCTAAAATTGTGTTAACTATCATTTAAAAAAGAACCTGTTTAGGCTAACTCCAGAAAATGTAGGTTCTTAATCGCGGGTTTTTACTGTAGCAGAATCCGGTAGCTAAGAAAATTTGTCTATGTATTTGGTAGTCACGTAACCGTTTGTCCTTCCGTCCACCCGTTCGTCCGCACAACAACGCAACCGACGTAAAATCTCACACTTTCTAGCTAGCGTGGAAGCCTGCAACCTGATATTGGACACCCGTCAGTGTCACCAGCCATTCCATAGTACCACACGTGACCCACACACTCTGTTTGTCTAACCAATGTTTTAAATGGGCCATATTGATTTTACAGTTTGCTCCGTCTGTAGCGGCATATCGCCTAATACGTAAGAGGAACAGTAAAGAGAGTAAGCAGTGAACTCAAAAGTCTTCAAAATCGTTAAAACTAACACTTCTCAGGCAAAGGGACAACAATTTACCGTTTGTAAGGTAATACGACGAATGCATGTGTCAAGGGAGAAATCTAACTGTATAGATGGTTTTCACGGTGACGTCATCAAATTGTAGTGTCAAAAAGTAGCGAGGTTTTACGAGGTCTCATTTACGCAAGGTTGAAGATAAACAAAAAATAGATCTTTGTACAAGTTTCCAGTCCCGTAGCATGTTTCATTTCAAAACAACAGCAATTTGAGGAATGCTATCTCGTTGAAAAAAAGCCTCTTGATTTTCAGAAGTTTAACCATTTTAAGTATTAGAAAATGTTTTCATGCGCACGTATGTTAGCAGAAGAGAAGGAGCTTTTTTAGACAAAGTGAACTCCAGAGGCGGCTTTCGTTGATTTCAGGAGGCCATATTTGTTTACCAAAACTGTACACAAATATGGCGTCTCCATACAAAGCTCTATAATGATGCTTGAAATATTTCGGCAAATAACTCAGAAACTGTGCACCACATGGACCTGAGACTTTGACAATCTGTTTATATACCAGTTTTTTGTAACATTTCATTTTCTTGGCTTCTTCCACTGGACGGTTTCCAATTTATTTTTTTGTGCCCTGTTTATTGCGTGACAGTAGTGAAAGCCATCTATTGCAGCCGGGAAGAGCTTTCCCCGACCCGTCAGACCACTCCTGGGTCTCCGAGGATAACCGATGGGTGTTTCTTGGTGTTGTGGAAAATTTTGTTGATAGCTCTGTCTAGTACCCAGTCTCTCACAACAAAAGTGATATCTCCCACAATGCAACTGTGGCAATTTTCACAACATGTAGGACGACAAAAGTAAAAATCAAAAAAATCTCAGCTCTCAATCTGTAGCTAGTGTGTGTGTGTGTGTACATCCATTGAATAAAGACGTCTCTCAAACTATCATTTGCACTTTTTTTCAGTACCTTCTTCAAAAGATGGTAGGGTGGGTCGCTTTCGAGGTTTCTCTTCGCTTTATGTTGAAGTTTAAACCAGTTTAAAATGTGCCGGTCAATTTCTCTTTTTGTCTTATTGCCGGTCATTCTTGCTCTACGTGTGGAACGTCATTCCTTACAGCTGGAAAGGGATGTGCTCGTTGTAGATCGCGACGTCGAACAAAATATATATTATATAATGTGTGATTTTGCTAAAAGGTGCCCGCTAGAGTATTCGCTTGAACACGGGCATCAAGCCAGTTTACCCGGAAAAAAAGAAGAAGGCTTTCCGTCTTGCTAGGTGTCAGCAGAGAGCCCAGGCACAGACCTAACTGTGGATGGGTGGCTGACTTGTTTTGTGTCAAAACTCCTGAGGCGGGTAGAGAGTGGAGATTTTGTAACTTTTATTAGAGGTTCAAGTCAGAACGTAATGTAAAGTCAATGAATTTTTCCTGTGGGCTAGCCCAGCCAAATCAATGCTGTGAATGATAATCATAACACTACTAGCAGAGCTTGAGGGGATTGATTGACAAGTCATAAGTGTCATGGGTGGGGAGGGTGGAGGGGGGTGGGGGAGGGTGAGTACTTGCTCCTTTGACCTGGCTGTCTAGAGACCGAGTAAAGGCACCTTGCAATTGTATGAAATCCATACAGATATATATTTACTTGGACAGTTAGAAAGGCTTTAATCGCAATATTAGGCAAATTTGCTTTGTTAGTTGTAAGAGAAATGATTTGTCAGTGTCTCGCATAAAAATTACGATAAATCCCGATATTTTGCTCAACTTCGTCCAATAAGTGTCAATTGTTTTGCTTATTTTGGAGATAGGGGCAACAGAGTCAACATGGTATTTCAACGAATGGTTGCTGTCAAATAGAATTCCAAGATATTTGACTAGTTTTAACGCTCTACGGCCGTTGACGGAGGTTGGGGTGTTGTTATCCTTAAAAAATCTGAATATTATTAATTGTATAGTCAATCTTACGTTGATAGGGACGAAAGATTACAAAGTTAGACTTTTTGGCGTTTAGGTTTAATTTGTTAATTTCAGTACAGATCAAGAACCATAATAGGACAGATATATACAAATCTTACAGCGCTAGCGCCCCTAAGAACTCGTGCATTTCTAAAGATCTAGAAGTACTCTGGATAGCTTGCTTAAAAAGAGTTTTCAAGGTATTAAGGAGGAACGGCCGTCGTTGGGTCCACCTGAGTGATTGATACAAACGAAATACACTTCAACATTTTCGTCCCATTTAACAAAATCCAAGACAGTCTTGGATTCTGGATACCACGCCATGGATTCCTGATTCCAGGTACTGGATTCCTGACTTTTTTGTCATTGGAAGTTGGATTCTGGATTCCAATCATTAACTGATAAGACATGTGAGGAAATATAAGACAGTCTTGGATTCTGGATACCTGCCGTGGATTCCTGATTCCAGGCACTGGATTCCGGATCTTTTGTAAGTGGACTTTGGATTTCAGATTCCAATCAGCACGACTGACTAAAGTTAGGGTATAAACGGACCCGGCCCGGTAATAAGAGATCGACTGATTCTTTATCCTTTATTTAAGGAGCTTCCTGTACTTGTGTTTGCGACGCTGATGAATAATTTACATGATTGACGATGATACTTGTAATGCATGCTTACAGATAGCATGGTTTTTGCTATCTACCCTCGTTTTGGAAGTAAGTACCGTTGATTTAAATTATTATCTACGCTCTTTTAGTTCCTGCTGAAATTATTTTTCTACATTAATCAAAAGTGTTCTTCGTGTTTTTAGAACGTTCAGATCAGGTGACTAAATAATGCAACAGACCTAGATCCCGTGTCCAAAAATTCTTCTTTTTTGCATGACATGTCGCATTTTTTAAAATGACCCGTGTATCAGAAGAAACGTTTTTCCGGGATCCTCCCATCCAAGTAAACTTTTAGTTAGATTGTATAAAACAGCGTTCACGTATTGTCTGATTGTTTCGCCTTGACCGAGTTTACCTGGCTGGGAGAGCCAAAGTGTTATTTATGTGGAGAGAAGTTGGACCTGCTAGCTAGGCAGGTGACCATACTATCGAAAAAGGGTAACCCTGCAAGACTAGTCACTCCCATAGTCGAGACCGCTTTTTGCCCCATGTAAGCGGTTCGCCAAATTTTGAAAGGAAACTCCTATACCCTCCAACCAGGTATGTTAACCGGTGAAGTGTTAACAACCCAGACTAGAGTGGAATCGAATAAATGATTACAACCCCAACTATTTTCAATGTAAATGAATACAGTATGTCTTAATGTCATACTTGTTTTTACAAATTACACTTTGACAGATCAGAGCTTGAAAAAGGGCTTTCGGTCCTACAATTAAGTGAATTTAGTACGAATTGTACGACTACGCCAAACGTCAAATCAAACTTAGTGAGTTACGTTCATGAAAAACTAAAAAGTTCGACGTCTGGCTCAATTAAGTTCTACTGAATGGATTTGGATCGTCCAACACGTTCTATCTGTCTGCTTCTGGTCAGACGTCTGACTCAACAGACGATCTTACTTTGGGCCTGTTTACATGAAGGCGGGGGACCCCAGGTAGGTGAGGTAACACGTGGCGGGTTACCCCACCTAACATGTAAACGTGATCACATTAAAATGAGAGATTATATGGACAGGTGGGTTACCCTACCTAAGCGGGTTACCTCACCTTCCTGGGGTCCCCCACCTCCATGTAAACAGACCCTTAATTTAGATCGACCTTGCTTACTCCCTGAGGCCTCATGCCATTCCACACTGTCAATGCGTTTCGGGTCACGTGGTCCGAGCGAACAAGTTGTAAGTTTTTCTTTTACAACCAAATATAACAGCTTTGTTTTGCCCTACAAATAGCTCACTATCCAAAGACCTTGGGCGCTTTATTTCCGTTCACCCAAAACCCCTGGTTTGAGTTTTCAGCAGCTTCCTGTAGCGGGTGGAACAACAACAAAATTTCCAAAAAAGAGGACAACCACGCGAGGTATACCCAAGTTTTCGACTTTTTTTCCCGGAAGTGTTCTTCCCTTTCAACTTTGCTCTCGGATTTTTTTTTAGAAATTTCGTTTGAATGGTTCACAATTCGAAAATTCAACAGTTTCCGGAATTTTTGGAAACTTTTCTGTACTATTTGCCGCTGTTTCCAAATTTTCGAAAGTTTTGCTTGAATGGAAAGCGCCCCTGCATTTAATTTTTTGCAAATTTTAATTAACCTTGCAAGTCCCAAAAGCCCTCAACTGAGGTTTGTGGTAAACAACCCTTGTTCTTGATACATAGACACGTGCAGTAGGAACCCAATCAAAATTTATTATGCAAATCAAAACCTTGCTCCGCGCCACATTCAAAAATTGATAACTGCGGTTCTGAAAGCTGGCGAAGGTTGCTCACGAAAGAGAAACAAGACGCTCCCGCATAAACTGAGCTATCCGTCTTTCTTACCTTAACTACAAGAATGATGACTATGAAAGCAGCCTGGGATGTTTAATACAACCAGCGCACGAGGTAAATAACTTGTTAAAGTTATCGTTAATTCGGTAGAAATTTGTATTCAGGCCATTCCAGCTTAAAATTTACGAGTTTTTTTGTTGTCGAACGTTCTTGTTTTTAAGTAAACTTATAACTTGTTGTCAGAGGAGAAATAGAGAGTAGAAATGTAACAAAGTGCTCAAGCAAAATATATTTATTTAGTGCATGACTTTGGGTGCTCTGCGTAACTTGAACATGGTCATACCGTGACGTGGCCGTCACGAAAATACAAGCGATTTCAGTAAAGTAACACCCAGCAATTCATGTCTTGCTCCTCTTTCAAATTCAACACCTCTTGATTCATGTTGGTAACCCAGAAAGGAACTCACAAAGCGACAAATTTGATTTATTTTTCCCGGTGTGAAACAGCGAAATTTTGTCTTGTAGAAAACCAAATGGCTAACTTGACCTTCACACTCGAACTAAATTATTAATTCTATATACTTTTAGAAACATTTATCAAAACCTATAAAGTTTGCAGAATTAATCAAGACATATTGAGAGAAATAAAATTGAATTGAAATGAAGTTAACATGCATGGCAATGAGGTTACCGTGCCTTTAAATTATAACGATGGACTTAAGCTATTACGGAACTTAGCCACGAGTTTGTAAAATACTTTTTCTTCATTCTCTATTTATTAAACAACATTTTGTATTTAACAGAATAAAGAAAAAGTATCATGAATTCCTGAAGATGGGAAATGAGAGTCATTGTTTGAGCATTTAAATGGGGTAATTTCGAACTTCCTTTTTTAAACTGTTAGTCGGCTTTCGCTTCTTCTAAACAAGTAGGAATAATTGAAATTTATTGAGGTCATTAACGGCTTTCTTGCGTTAGATGAGATTACTTTTACATTCAAAAGGGGTCGTGTAAAAAACAAACCTTACTTAGCTAAATGAATAAAATGAATCGATGGACCAAGAGATGCATACATACATGCAACCTACAGTTTAGAATGATCATAAACAGTTAAGATTGATAATTAGGCACATTATTTGATTGATGTTGAATCCAAGTGTGACCTAATTGCGATATACAGCCTTTTTAGTTCTTGATCAGTTTTCAGATAGTTTCCATAATTTTTGAATAGATTTTGAACAAATTGCTCTAGCTTTGCTTTGAAACAAACAACTAAAAAAAATCAAACCTTGATTCACACCTCATGTGATGTACATCATGCGCGAACTCTCGCGCGATCTCTCGCGCGAACTCTCGGGTGACACAGAGCCTGACTAATATTCAAGAGACAATCCATTTAATTTTTAAGGGGAAGGGGATGGTTTCGGCAATTTCTTCCCTGGTATTTTTTTTTTTCAGCCGTTAGCATTTGCAGAAAGTGTTTTCGCAACATACCCCTCGCCAGAGTCGTCGCAATTCGTACGGCGACACTTGTTCTATTATAACTGGTTCCAGAACAATTCATCAAAATGTGCTCCGAACTTTCCACAAGTTGCAAGTAATGTTTTTAGCCAAGCCACTCTTACTTTACATTAACATTGGAACTACTTGCGCGCTACGTTTTCTAATAAAATCGTTGTTGAAACAAGACTTGAAATAACTAAACTATAGACAATAAACTATAGTATTCGCCTGAAAATGATATTAAGAGGACAATCCTTCTCTAGCGCGGCGAAAAAACTAACAAGGACTTAAAAATAAAAGTACCAAGTAAGAACAGAATAAAAAGGGTTTTTACACTACAAGCGGAATGAAAATGTACAAAGAATTTATTTGGGGAGGACAGGGGGTGGGTGCTTGGGAGAATAGGAGGCGGGAGGGGCGGGGGGTTTTAAAAGAGTGGGAATTTTTTCCCATCCTTGGGCCCGATTTTTTTTTTCTACTTTTCTTGTGCACGAGATCCCTTTTTTCCCTAATTGAGCCATTTACTACTATTAACTCAGCTTCTCATCATTTCAACTTTCAGTTCTCAGACCAGACCATTTTCCTCAGACAGACCTCCAGGATAGATCATCAAACCATACCCAGGTCAGACCACCATATCCCAGTACCACATCAGACCATCCTCAGACCCGACAACCAAATCAGACCATCAGATCAGACCGTCACCACCATACCAGGCCACCAGATCAGATCATCTCAAAAGACCACCATCCTTGACTAATCAGCTTCAAATCAGCCCAGAATAACCAGTCTCTTGGAATGGTACAGGTTAGGTGCATTCATTGTGGGTTGGGTCAAGGGGGGTATATAGAACTCTGGATGAACCTTGCAAAGCACACTTTCCACACACGTTCGGCCTAAATTTTCTGAATTTTGTTTCGGCTTTACTTTACTAACTGTAGGTAGATTAGTTAGCGGGGCTCCCTGGGCTGGTAAGGGCCTCCCCTGCCCTTTTTCGTAAGTTGGGTTCCTTTGCAGGTGTTCGGTCAACGATAAGAGTTCGGCTTTTAGGATTGATTCGATTCGGCTTCGTCTTTTTTGCGCCTTTTTTAGATGTACTTCGCCGCCACTGCCGCCGTTGTTGTTGTCTTCATCGTCGTCGTCTTCACAACAACCTCCCGCTTAGCTGCGCTAAATAAAATTGATCTATCACACTTCACTTGAAAGTCCATGCGCTGGTCAAGTGAAGCTATCACTCGTAAGGTTCACCCAGAAAATGATTATTCTAATACATCACTTAGTAAACTAGAGACTTCAGGTTATTCAGCTGCAGTGAGAGGGCCTCGTTTGGTCATCACTCACAAGCTTAATGGTCTCTCTGGTTATAGGTAGATAGTTAGTTTAGCCTCACAAATTCGGGTCCGCTGCTTTCAAATTGACCTTTCATGTTATACAGTACGAGTGTGAAGTGAAATCTTTTGATGCGCATTTGCAGACTTCGAACTTGTGATGGTATAGATCAGTTGACAGGTTCAGTCGTTCAATAAAGGTAATCTGCGACCAGGCCAGTGTTTCTTTCGCGAAGAGCCAACATCTTATAGCAGATTATCAGGGGAAAATGGGACAATCCACACACCATAGACTAGATCGTTTACAAATCGTAGGCGTAGGAAGTCTTCGAGACCAATCTACGACGAAGTTTCATCGTTGGAGGAGCACGTACTAGCCGATATACTTTTAGAAGAGTTAGTAGCCTTCGAAGTAATCACGAGAATGCTGTTAGGCCGAATATTTCGGGGACACACATGTGAAGGCCCACCATACCTTTATGTGCGTGTCCCTGAATGACATTCAGGTGAAAACATCGAAGGTTATAGATAGTCTGTCATAAGAAACACGAAAGAAGCAGGAGAGGATACTCTAGCGTGGCATTGTTGACACTAAGACGATCTGGTTTGTCTTTCTGTTAATTTTGTCTTGCTGGAGGGTTTTCTTCTTAGGAAGTCCTGCATTGCACTATGCAGGCACAGATCGTCTACAAATGGTAGGCGTATGTAGTCTTCACGTCACCGTTCGTGGATATTGGTTTATTCTCCTTCCTGGAGTCATCAGCAATGTTCTACCTCTAACAGCTCTTGAAGTGCGTCATATCTACGACACTTGAATTGAATCCTATGCAGCCACTCTTGCAGAGTGATATTTCCTTTGTATACCTTGGAAATGTGAATAAAATGAATTTTATTGACTTGTGTTGTATTGAATTGTATTAAATTATGGCCGGGTCCAGTGCTACATCAAAGGAAGAGGCCAGCTGAAGAAAGAAGAACAAAGAACTTCAAGGGCCATAGAAAGATAGTCCAGTTACTTATTAAGTAGACGAGGTAGCTGCCTTTGCGGCGATGAGTGGAGAAGAAGAATCATGTAGAGCCAAACCCAAGAAAACGATTATAATGACGATGATGATGACCACGATGATGATGATGATCGTTTACACTATGACGTCACTCTGCTTTTACCAAAATTATTTTCGTTTCCGTCTGTTAAGCTAATATTTGAACTGTAGGAAATTACCCTGGAATTATTAGACCGGCTGTTTTGCAAACAGAAGCCCATGACATCGTAGTGTAAACGACTTCATGATTAGGAAGGCAAGGTATAGACAGAGGAGACAGCATATAGCAATAACTTTAAAGAGCTGTCTTAACTAACGTTGGTATTCATAATTAAGGCCCTATATTTCTCCTCTCCTAGCTGGTGGGAGAAAATTTTAAAAATTTGAAACGAATCTGACGAATTAAACAAATTTTCAGTCTTGAATTCAGCAACCGGAAAACACAATTCTAAAAATTGTTCAGCGAAGAAGCGATTGAATCGTATCCTTATATGGAATCCCCTGTTCGGCAGTTGTTGTTGTTTTTGTCACATGCTCCAATTTTAGTTGAGACAGCTACTAATATTTAATAATTTTAATTTTAATTGGCCGGCCGGACTTCATCTTTGGACCAACTCATCATAGACAACGTATATTTTTTGGATTATCTACGCCTTGGTCTGTTGGATTGTGAGTCCCAGTATCCTTGGTCCTTTGGTGGAGGATCATGACGACAGAGTACAGCATCCCATATAAGGTAGGGCTGATCGATGTTGGTACAAAGTTTGCCCAAGGCAGGCTCCCTTAATCTGCGCTTGGTCTGCAATAGCGAACAACAAATTGAATTCCACGACAGGCAACGATGTTTTTAAAACAACCGAAGGTTCACGACGTAGATAATGCAAACATTGCACCACATCAATCAGCCCAAGTAATATTTTTGCTTTGCACAAGGTATGTGGAATTTTTTCTTGTTTAATACGATTAGATTTTCGGTTCGGTCCGTTCGGCATGTTTACGGTTTTCGATTCGACTTTCGATCTGATTTCGGATTCGGCTTCAAAAATGTGAAGGCTTGGTATCGACAATGTTTCGATAACAAGCCGCAAAATATCCCTGCGTACCGTTCGGGGGACCCTGGTGTGTTTCATTCGGGGTGTCAACGTTTATAGACACGTGTCACACTCCTCGGTTTTTCCCGGACGCCAAATTCTTGTAGAAGCGCACCCCATCTATATATATCACTTAATTTTTGTAATCGACGAACTGAATTCAATAAAAACACTTTGCTTAATGTGTTGTCTGTGTGATTTTTTCTTTTAAGGTTTATGCTAAATCTATAGGGTGGTTACTTATAGATACTAATGATGATTTGATTTGCAGGGATATCACGTATTCTAAATAATACTTGCTGTAATAACGTCAATAAAAAAATAAAACAAATAAAAAAGCAGAGTTGTGAATGTGATGACTTTTAACCCTAATATAAATACGCATATTGAATGACATAAAGTGTCGCATCTGTGTGTTCTACACTCCTCGGTTTTCTCCGGACGCCAAATTCTTGTAGGAGCGCACCCCATCTACATAAATCATTTAATTTTTGTAATCGACGAACTGAATTTAATAAAAACACTTTGCCTAATGTGTTGTCTGTGTGATTTTTTTTTAAATCTATAGTGTGGTTACTTATAGGTACTAATGATGATTTGATTTGCAGGGTTATCACGTATTATTCACTCATAAATGTACTTGCTGTAATAACGTCAATAAAAAATAAAACAAATAAAAAAGCAGAGTTGTGAGTGTGATGTCTTTTAACACAAATACGCATATTGAATTACATTAAGTGTCGCATCTGTGTGTCCTAAAGTAAACAAACAAATAACTAATTTTTCATTTCAGCTGCGTTGGAAATCACATATTTCCCGTTTTTTGAACTTTTTCAAGAGTGAATGGAGACACATCTTTTTGGGCGCGCCCTCTCAAGACTACACTTTTCTACTTTTTGGAGGCGTTCTTGAAGAAACGCATGACACCAACAGACAGTGAACTATATCAAAGTGGGAAGTAAAGTGCTGAATGGAGGGCAGAAACTGATTCGTAATTTGTAATTAAGTTGTACGTAATTAAAAGTTGATGAATAATAAAGTTGAACAATAGAAGAATTCATCAACTCGTTCTTTCCCTTTCAACCAGTAGTAAATAATCTAAATATGTTGTATCTTGTTGCAACGGAGTTGTTTTTCAGGAATTATCAATAAAGATTGATCAACACATTAACGATTGAACAGTGTATTTTTTCTATTAAAGCGATAAGTAATTTAACAAGTTTTATTCCAGGAACTTTGGACATCATCTTTTTAAACATTTTTCCCTCGAACATCGCCATCTCCCAGACGTCTTTTTTTGGGGGCGCGCCCTCTCAAGACCGAACACGTGACCGTTTGACGTATCCTCCCGAAAAGCTTGTTTTAGAAGTACTTTTGACTGCGTTCTTGAAGAAACGCATGGCGACGCTAAATACGACTGAAAACAACGCCAAGTTCTAAATGGTAAGGTATGCAGATATTTGTTTCTTTTTACAGTTGTTTTAACTAATAGATTATGTTCTTTTTGTTTCAGATTTAGTGACTGAAGTAAGAGTTTAACAACGCCAAGAGGTAAGGAAGAAAGAAACTAACCCAGATAAAACGGACCTTGAGTATACAAAATAGGATTTTGCTGATAGATGCACTTATCCTCAGATAAGGCTAAAGCTTGTTCATTCAGACTTTAGTGGGATTCAAACCCGCGATCTTTGTTTAGTTGCTGGTACGCCTAGTCTACCAAAGAGAGCAATTTACAAGATGTAGGATCCAAAGCGATGCCCTGAATTTGTTTGGTGACAGCTGACAAAAATTGAATGGATGTCAGCGGTCAATGCATTCGATTTTAAACTGTACAGCAAAGGTGGTGTCTTAATATTTTTAATATTCTGTTTTTAAGAAGTATCTCATTTAGGTCAGAGAGGCCCAGCCGTGTTATGGCAGTTCTGAACTCCCATCAGCATCGATCTGTAACCTGGAAGTACCAAAGTATGTGCCATTCCAGAAGTTGCGTCCAACACGTAGGTAGACGCGGTCTTTACGCAACATTGAGCTGCCTAGAGACGAAGCAGTCTGAACTCGTAACCCTACATACAAGATACAAGGTATGTATTAGAAAGGTTAAAAATGTTCACTCAAAATATTGCAAAACGACTGAAAAATCCTTTGATTATTATATCAACATTCTACTGAGAGTCTGCAAAGATGAATTTTGTGTTTAAATGAAATGGAAATCCAACAGGCCATGTCTAGAACAGAGGTTATATACTGAATACTTTGTAGACGAAAAATACAAGGAGAAACGAATTTGCTTGCAGTCTTCTAGAGAGGTGTAGGAACTTTCGTTGAGGCACCGTCATGAGTAGAGGGTTGGACAAATGAGTGACACCCATTGTATTGGTTATGATGATTATTTTGCTGATGACGACAATGATGATAAAGACGACGATAATGCAACGATGATGTAACGAGCAAACGATGACTATGGTAATGATCATGAATATCAATGAATCTATGACCTTCTTTAAACAGGTGAAACGTACATTGAATTTTTAACTAGAAATACGTGTAACGCAGAACCTCGCGGGGCTCAGGGCATCCTCTTTCCCAAGAAACTGTCGGGGGACGAGTAGGAGAGGAGCCTGTGAACGAGGTTGGGCTGGAGGTTGGAAGG
Organism: Porites divaricata; assembly: GCA_038088405.1. Taxonomy (NCBI): domain Eukaryota; kingdom Metazoa; phylum Cnidaria; class Anthozoa; order Scleractinia; family Poritidae; genus Porites; species Porites divaricata. Next base: position 18,669,313 of record JBBMOI010000007.1, read on the forward strand.
TCCTAAGGGATGAGAGGGCGGAGAGAAATAGAGTAAATTGTCCAGTTAAATACGTAAAGTAACACAACAGCAGAGGCAAAAGGAACTTTAGTTTTTCCCGATAGTTCGAAGGGTCTCGTCGTTCTTTTCGGAGAATTTAAAGGCAATTAGGGATAAACTAAAACTAATAACATGCAAATGAAGCACATGAAAGACTCATTTGAAGCACAAAAGAAAAAAATGGCAAAAAAAAAATAAATGTGAATAAATGAAACAAAAATGAAGCAAGAATGAAAATGAAAACAACAAATGAATTAAAGAAATGAAAACTGTGTTGAAAGATAAAATAAAATATCAACATTTAATCAATATATAAAGAATTATTAATTTGAAATTAAAGTCCAATAAATAATGTAATGATAAAAAATAATAAAAATAATGATTACTATTATGATAATAGAAAGGACAATTACGTGATTGATTTTTGAAGACGTAACTGCAACGACTAATTGAAGCAGTCACGTTGCAAAAATCAACACGCTTTATTTTAGAGTTCCTTTTTGTTTCATTATTTCGATTTATTTGCCTTTTTGTCCTATCCTTTTGTGCATAAAATATTATTTTTAAGTTTTATCCCTATTGAGCTACATTGTTTTGAGTTCAAAACCAGCTTAATGTATCAAATTGTACCGCTTTTTCATGGTATAATTGATATATGAGAACGACCTGACAATCTGAAATATCTGGAAACGTTCAAGCTCTCTTTTGCCGGCTTGGCTGTTTTGTTATAATGATATTATAGTTCATTATATACACCTTTGAGGAAGGAGTGAGGGAAAACTAAGCTTTGATAACAACTTCAGTTAAACGTGTGGTCTTGATTTTGTTTTGGAGAAATTTAGTAGCAGAGAACGTTAACAAGCCTTGCAGCTTGATGCGGCACCAATATGTAAAGAGGTCTACACCGTAGATGAGAGACGCCTGTTACATGGATGATGATGATGATGATGCTAACGCTGACGACGACGGTGATGATGATGACGATGATGCTGGTGATGACGACGACAATGATAATGATGATGATAATGATGTTGACGATGGTGATGATGACGATGATGCTGACGATGATGCTGCTGATGACGACGATAGTGAGGATGATGATAATGCTGATGATGATTTTGAAGACGATGATGATAATAATGATGCAGACGACAAAGATGATTATCATGATGATGATGATGACATTCTTAAGCCGATGAAGAAAACCCCAAAGCCAATGGAGACTTTTACTGGTGAGTATAACAAAGCTATGCTAAACACTAAGTGCTCGTAAAGAGTCATGTTCTTCTTATGGAGAGCCAAATAAAGGCAACGACCAACTATCTGTTGTACCTACAATCATCGTCATAAGTGTTGGAAAGGCTGCTACTTTTTACCTCATTTTTTGCCCTTCTTTGCCCCTTCCCTGGCCCAATGTTAAGCAAAACTTTAGCGTTTGTGCCGGTGATTGTTCTGTTATATCCCAACATTGAATACGGGGGGAGGGGGGGGGGGGGGGAGGATGGAGAATATTTAGCAAAAGAAAAAGACTACGGTTAAGTTGTACAATCTTCCCAACTACTTTTGTCTGGGATTGTAGCTTACTGTCTTATGGAGGTGTCCGTCAAATGAGAATCCACCGGTAATTTAAGTAATGATCCGGGTAAAGATGGAAAGCAATTTCTTTTGTTATGCGGCAATGTCCTCCCCCCACATGGACATGTTCTCATTTTTACACAGAGAATGCGAGAACCTACAGAAAGGCCGTTTACTCAATAAAATGTTGATTAACTTTATTTTAAAAGGTTTTTTTTGTGTTAATAGATTTTGATCAATCATAAGAGTTGCAAACAATAGCCGAGGAAAGTTTACAGTTTTACGTGTTCCCCACATAGGATTTCTGTGTTATTCAGACTGTGACGAGATTTTGTTATATGGACGGTTGGTTGAAAAAGTACAGGTGAATATATATACTGCTTTATGAAGTTTTCTGATCTTAACTTTTGCTGTTTAAGCCAATCACAAGTATAGAAGATATAATAGTAAAGTTACCACCTTCTTGCATTCCTGACATGTTCATAGCCGTTGTTGCTTTCCTTCTTATCTGGAATGTTTCTTAATTGTCACTGATCATTGCAAAAAAATACAAAGGAAAGTAGGCATCGATTGTACCTTTCTCAATGACAAAATAAAGGCCAAATATTCTTAAATACACAAACAAAATACTCTAACGCTCAGCAGCTGGGAAATAAATTTAGGAGTTCCTTATTTAAAAATTAAACAATAAGGGTATCTTCTGCTTGCGTTCTAACAGCTTCCAGAAGAAGAGTGCAATTGGGTGTGGTCCATATATTATCATATCAGAGGATGGTGTGGATGTATGCTGCCCTACTGCCCATCACGCAGCACGAGGAACCAAGCGAAGATCAACTTTAATCTTGTATTACAATAGACTTCATTATATTCGAGTAGGATACATGATTAAACAGAAAAGAGTCGTTTGGTACCCTTGAGGATGTAAAGGAACAAAGCTATTTTCACAGAATTTTTACAAATGACAAAACTTTTTTCGCGAGCATTTGTTCTTTCAGTCTATTTTTAAAATTATCCGCAATTCGGCTACAACTTGGAACTTCTGAATTCTTCTTAATTAATGCCACAAACGCTGATTTAATTTGTAGCTTAACATGTAACATAAACAGCAATAACCTTTTGTAATGCATGAAGATTTTCATAGGTTCCGAGGTCCGAGGAAACGTTTTTTCCTTGTCTTAACTTTTCAGTGCAAAAAAAATTGAAGCGTTATAGCGACTGAGTCAGTGAAAGGTAGGATTTCATAGCTTTCAATCCTTTACATTGGTTCAATGAAGTCAACTTAAAAAATTTACTGAATATCTGTTGCGAGCGAAAAGCGCTTTTTATATCATCGCTGGAGCACTCTAAAACGGCGAAAGATACCTAGTTCTTGCTATTCTAGAGTCAGCCTCGTCGACTTAACTCCGATGAGAATTTTATCGTTTTCTTTTTTTAACTTTCAGCTAAGCTGAGAGATATATGTTTAATATTCACCTTAAGTTCTTTTTTTCTCGCATTTGTATACGGTAGGAGGCCTTAAAAGCCCAAAGGCAGCATTGCAGCACTGGTCGGGGTTACACTGTCCTTATTTTTTCCAGAATTGTTTTTTTGGAGCTTTCGTGTCCGGCTGTACTGTGGTGTATTCACTCGTATACTTTTAGATACATTTAGTGATGTATTACTTATCAATAAAGTACACTGTCTAGTACTGACTAAAAAAGCGCATGTTAATTTTTCTCTGGTTGTTCCAATAAAGAGGCATAATCATTATTTTAGGTCAACGAACAACTTGAATCCGCTTATAAACCGGCTTTTTTAAGCATATATGAAAATTGACTACGGTGTTAACTAAATATTTCCATACTCTAGTCTTAATTTTTCTTCTAAAAATACGTAAGATAAATAATACACAGCAAGTATTCTCGGTCGCCATTCACTGAGACTGGACAAATTAGGTATACAGAGAAGCTGTCATCTTTTTTCGCTAGAATTCGAAACTCTTTTTGTAATTTAATTATTTTTACAAATAGCAAATAAAGAAAAAGGATGACACACAAAACATAGCTATAAAAACAAACGATCAAACTGAAGAAAAAGTCGGTACAAATGAGCTGAAAATATTCAGGCTTTCGCGTTTCCTCCAAACGTGAAAAACGTCCTCCTCGCGTAAAAACGACGGCCGGCAAACGGCAAACTGCAGCCACGGGAAAAGTCGCCTAACAAGGCCAAAGGGAGACGTGTTTCGAAAGAAAGCAAAATCCGTATTTTAAAAATTCACTTTGTGCCTAGCTATAAGGTAAAACTTCATTGTATAAAATCATGAAACGTTCATAATCAAGAGAATGCTGTGATTATTTTCTGGAACAGACATTCAAACACCTAGGCCGTTATACCGTCTTAATAGTATTTAAGATCTGTGACTTGGTCTTTTTTGGTCTAGATTTAATTAATCTGTAATATATAGATTTAGCCAGGGCTAAAAAGCGAAGCTCCCATCAATGAATTTATTATTTAAATCAAACAATAAACTTGTAATCCACAAATCAGTTAACTTAAGGGGAAATTCATATGACTTTGAGGGAAAGGCTAAGTGATTTTAGAGTGAAACATCTTACATCGAGTTGATGGCCATATAAAACACCCAAAAATAGCAATCATCTTCGATCACATTCAAGAGCCCTAATGGCTCTTGATCACAGTGAATTATACCTGGAAAACAAATTCTTGGAAAACAAATCAGGCCGAATATTTGCTGTCGACAAGTATACTTTACAAAACCTTGCAAAACAAATCCGGGGATGTGTAAACCAACCTTTAATACTTTTTACACATCACATCTGAGGTGAAACAGTAGTATTTATCATACAGACCTCGGACAGAATGCAGTATTTCACAATTTTTCAAGACAAATTAATTGCACTCATTCAATATTCAGGACGATCAATTGTCGGCTTTTAGCGAAACCGTTAAAAAAATTTCCAAAATCACCTATACGGCCAGCCAGTTACTTTTAACGAGCGCCAGATTTGCAGTGAACCGATTAATAGAGTTAAGCTTCAACATAAATAATTTATTGTTTTTTTTTATTATTTAAGGGTTTTTTATAACGATGTGTAATCTTGAAAAGCGTTTGATACGCGCGGCAAGAAGAGAACTCCTGCAAGCGATGTTCATGAACGACTGAAAACAAACAGCATAGCGATTAAAATTGCAAGAGAGACTACAAACAATCGCTAAAAGAAATATAATTCGGTTAAACATTTACAGAGAGAACAATTTTCATTCACGAAGATAAGTATTAAAACGTTTCGAAAAATCCTGAGTCTTAAAGCTTAATAAGTTTATGTTTTAAGCCGGCCTCGCGGTGTTTGCTTTTCTCAAAGATGAACTCGAGGCAAGGTTCCCTGCTAGCAGAGGTCTCTCACGACGAGGCAAAAATGAGAGTAGGGAGAGAGACCTCTGCCGGCTTCCGAAGCGTTGTTTGATGAAGCCGCCGACCAGATTTCTGGTCGAAACTTACCGGTTTCAAAACCGGTTTTGTTTAATGTGTAATGCGCGTGCCCTGTTAGACTGAACGATGACAATTATTGAGCCCACAATGCAAGGTGTTGACAGGCCAACCATGACTCATAACCTCGTGATAGTGTGATACGTGACCTTATTGTTTTGCTTTAACGAGGATTAAGGTTCCGTATTTCTGCTTCGACCGCCGCTACAAAGGTAACTCCAAGTGATATGCCCTCTTATTTTGAATTGTAATCCTCAGAAAAGGCATTTACCGTCTTTTCCAGACTCTCAGCTGGTTTAACGGACGTCCTCGCTTTCCTCAAATTTGCGAGATTGTGGAGTTCTCGACATTTCTTGAAGTTTCTTGTGCAAACCGGTTCTGTGGGTTGTGTCGCACGTGACAAAAACGTCACTGGTTGTTAAGGAAACGCAAACGCATGCGTGATAGAAAACGCGTCGGAAGCCGGCAGAGGTCTCTCTCCTTTCTCTCATTTTTGCCGTTTTGTCGTGAGAGACCTCTGCTAGCAGGGAAGAGGCAAGGAAATCGCACAAAGTTTTCTTTCTACAGCCAAATTTATAACTAAATATTTTTCGGAACGTTTTCTTTCTATTTGCGGTTAGAAAATATATCTCAAGGCTTTTTAAAGTTCTGTAAGCTTATATCAAACCTGATATTAGGTCGGTTCATTGTCTCAAATCTTACAAACGTGCATAAACTTGCCGCATAAATTGTGCTCGACTACATGAAATTAGATATATATAAAAAAAAAAACATCAAATGCAATCATTACTCAGGCTTACCATTCGAGATGCAGCTCCTGAAAGCTATCAAGTAACGCGAGAATCGCTTGAGAATTTTGAATCCTCTGTAATTAATACGCATCAAGCAAGGTGAAAAACGAAAACGATGCCATCCGAAATCGGATTTCCAACTTTGACAAGCGACGCATCTCTCAACCAAAACAACTATGAACAAACTAGCCATGAATAACAGACTTGAGAGCAGCTGTATTTCATTTTGTACATCCAGTGGAAAAAGACAGTTAAAAACATCACAAGTTAACACAAAACTCTGTCAGCTTCAGCTGTCAAAGTAAAACAAGTTTCAAGATGCCTGATAAATTTTTCGCATGAACTCACCTGTCAAATTTTGACCAATCAAAGCATAAAAATTGGGCGTAGAGTGTGACCAACGCGTGACCTAGGTAAAAAAAGGTCTTCCCCGCCTGTATTTTCAAATAACTTGCTGAATTTTCGCGTCCATGGTTAGTTTGAAATCAAACTCTTAATAGTGCGGGGCCATCATGATATAAACACAGCATATTTCACATAAATTTAAAAAAATAATAAACTTGAGCCTGCCATCATTTGAAAACCAGTAACTTGTTAGCGGATAACTTCAAAAAAGCACTCGACCTCGATGGGTCGACACCTGAGCCCGCGATACGGTCAGATGATACTGGCATGCGGATAACTTGTTTTGACAGCTGTCAATTGATCACAACATTGATGTGCAATCAGTTTCCTCCTGGGCTCCCAAAGTAGTTAGAAAGAGTGAAAGTAAACATTGGTTGTCCTGTGGTGCGGACGGACGGCGGTCGACGGTCGGTGTACGGTCACGTGATTACCAAATTTTCTGGGATGGGTAGATTCCCTTTAGCTATAGTTCCACTATAAGAAGTATAAGGTTCAAAGACCTGAATTTCAATTCCCAATATTGTTTTATTTTTCTTTTCTATTCTTTTTCTTCCAAATAACACGAAAGTAAAAATAATGTGTCTTAGTTTGGTCTTTATTTTGTCATTGAGGAAGGTACAATCAATGCCTACTTTCCGTTATATTTTTTGCAATTATCGACAATTAAGAAACGGTCCAGATAAGAAGGAAAGCAACAACGGCTATGAACAGTTCAGGAATGCAAGAAGGGGCTAACTATTGAGTGTAGTACTGTTATCTGCACTATTCTTCTGTCTGGCTTAAGCAGCAAATGTTAAGATCAGAAAACTTCATAAAGCGGTATACAGATTCATCTTAGCTTAGCTTGTTAACTGTAAGCACTGATATCTTTCTCTAGCTCTCTCGTATATCTTACGCTCAAGAAGATGGGGTTCGACAAACCAAAATTCATTTTAATAAAAACAAAGGTGGACCTAAATACTTGTAAGAGATCCAATTGAGTAGGTGTTCGACCCTATACGACTGGCAGTGTTTGTGTCGCCAAAAGTGTTAAACTATTCTTAATATATAAATTCAATTCTCTCTTTCAGTTCGATTTTCTCGCAATGACTGCGGCAAGGCTGATACAAAAATACGCGTTATAAGAGAAACTGCGCTGTATTGAAGTAGTGTTGAACTCGGTACCATTTCGTACAGCTACGCTTGGAACAGCGCAGAAAAATTGAGAGGCAGTTTGCAAGAAATTTTTTTTAGCGTAAATTCTTCATTTTGTCCAAATTTTTACCTTCTAAAAAGGTCGATAATTCTCTGCTCTCTTCAAAGCTTCTAGCCTTAAACATAAAAACGACCGTTTTTTGCATCTAGGCCAAAGTAAAAAAAAAAGTAGAAAATGAAATTTCGTCTCCCGATTTGGGCCCATCTCACTCGCCTACCACGCCTTATATCCAGGCTACACTTGTAACCTGAACATCTATAAAGATTTCAATTGGTTTTATCAAGATTAGCCAGTCTTATTTCCCAACGCAGGGCAATCTACCCTATCCCTAGAGGGACTATTTTTCTCCCCTCCCTCCCTCGACTGCTATAAACCCCAACACCCGCCCCTTAGTACACATGAAACCAAGATGACCGCCCGTACTGGTAAGTGTTCTATCCTGACGATCTTACGAAAAAATAGGGGACTCGTATTGTGAACAGTCAAGCTCTTTTACGGGCAAAAGGCCAAATTTTAACTGACAACTGACATTAGTTATTAGGCGACATTAGTTATTAGTTATTAATTAGGCGGCATTAGTTATTAGTTAGTTATTAGGCGGTTGGGGGATTAACATGGATGGTGCATTCATTTAAGGTCCTTAACACCTGTCACTCTACATATGTTTCGTATTTGTGACAGAATTTGGTTGTAACACGATGCAGATTCCTGTCCACAAAAGAGACTAAAACAATTAAAAACGTGCTTAAAACAAACAACAACAACAACAACTTTATTCAAATTATTTATAACGAAAGATACATTGGCACTGGCCTGCAGTTAGCGAGGCTATTCGAGGCAGGCCAGGCTACATAATTTACTACAAACTACAAAGAAATTAGACGTTAAATAAGTTTATATATTTTACAGTAAATAAAAACTATTTTACTTAAATACAAGGACAATATTAAAGTGAAAATTTTAAAAATAAAATGAGAATACAGGACAAGAGGATTACTTTTTCATTTTTACAATAATCGTATCCACATCAATATAGGAGTCTTCAGCTTGAAGGATATCGAGTAGCATTGCTTTTAGTGATCTTTTAAAAGTTTTTTTCGGTCTTTCTTTAAGAATTTGAGGTATCCCATTCCAAATTTTGACCCCAACATGCGAAAAAGCATTTCGTTTGACATTGAGTCGAGATTCTTTAGTATAAAAATGTTCAGACGTTGTGGCACGTGTGTTGTAAGTATGAACACTAGAAATTCGAGAGAAGAGTTTCAAAATATTATCCGGAGCAGTGTTTTTATTTACATCATACATAAGACTGCAAACGGATTCATAATATAGAGACTGTAAAGGTAGAATTTTTGCATTGACAAAATAAGGTATTGCGTGGTCGTTTGTTTCAGTAAAATATATTAAACGCAGTGCGCGTTTTTGAAGGACAAGAATTTGGTCAAGGAATGTTTTACACGCGTTGCCCCAAGAGATAAGACCATAAGTTAGATAAGGTGTAATTAGTGACTGATAAATATTTAGGAGGGTGCAAGTGGGAACAATATGTCTTAATCTCGCAATTAGCCCAATTATTTTACTTACTTTGTTTGCAACAGAGTGAGTATGGGTCTTCCAAGATAAATTTTCATCGATTAACAGTCCAAGATATTTAATAAAGTTTTTGCGTTCAAGGGTAACCTTTTTGTTACTTTCATGTCAAAAACATACACCTAAGGATCATAGTTGAGTTTTTTTTGGTATGGATGAAAAATTACATAGTTTGACTTTTTAATATTCAGAAAAAGTTTATTTGAAGTCAGCCAGTTATAGAAGTTGTATAATTCAGCATTTACTGTTAGTTCCAGTGTTTTTAAATCTTTATGAGCATAAAGAGCGTTAGTGTCGTTAGCAAAAAGAAAAAATTGGAGTTTGCTCGAACAATATTGGATGTCATTTATGTAAAGTAAGAAAAGAAGTGGACCTAGGACAGATCCTTGGGGTACCCCGCAATTGATGCTTAATTTATTAGATATATGAGAGCCAATTTCAGTAGTTTGTGTGCGATTTGACAAGTAAGAGGAAAACCATTGATTTAAAATTCCACGGAAGCCATAATAATTTAGTTTATCAAGTAAAATAGTATGATTCACAGTGTCAAAAGCTTTTTTTAAGTCAATAAAAACGCCACATGAATAGAGTTTTTTTGTCCATATTGGTTTGTATGGTTTCTACCATATCAAGAATAGCATGTTGGGCTGAGTGAGCTTGACGAAAACCATATTGAGACGAATATAATAGGATGTGCTTTTCAATAAAGTCTCTCATTCTGTCGTACATAATGTTTTCGAAGATTCTATTGAAATTTAATAATAATGAAATTGGCCTATAATTAGAAGTGTCGGTCTCGTCGTCAGCTTTGAAGATAGGCATAATTTTTGATATTTTAAGTTTTTGGGGGTAGGCCCCAAGAGAGACAGATGTATTGAGAATGTCTGAAAGAACTGGAGATATGACTTCGCTTGAGTATTTGAGAAGTTGAGTAGGACAGGAGTATAAGCCATGCGATTTACTGTTTGGTATAGATAAAATTTGAAATTGAATTTCGGATGCAGTTACAGGTTTGAAGAAAAACGAAAGTTCTGGCGAACTGGACTTACTTACATGTAGGTACTCTGAGAAGGGGCGGTCTGCCGGTGGCAATTTGCTTGCTAAGATGTTGCCAACATTTGAAAAATATTTAAGATATTAGGTATACGCGAGGAATTATTAGTAAGGTTATTATTGTTATCTGGGTCTTTCAATTTACCAACAGATTTGCACTTTCTCTTGCAGCGATTTAATAATTGATTTATGCCTTGCCATGTTTGTTAATTTCATATTATTTAGATTATTACTAAAAAAGGCGCAGTAATAGTGTTTCTTACTCAAGCGTGTAAGACTGCAAATTTTATTTCGATAATATTTATACTTTTCCTGATCGCCAACTTTGTACAGTCTGTTTTTTTCTTTGATTGACGTTCTTATACCTTTTGTAATCCAAGGCTTAGAAAATTGTTTAATCCTACGTTGAGAAAGGGTTTTAATCGGTGCATGTTTATTTATAATTTTATTAAAATTTCTATAGATAGTTGAAAATAGCTCGTCTACATTATTGGCCGTTTTTATGCTAGAGACGTTAAAGTCGTCTTAAGACGACTTTAACGTCTAGTATAAAAACGGTAAATAAGGCAGACGACTTTAACGTCTGACGACTTTAACGTCTTCTGTTAAGTGCGTCCGAACGACGCACTTAACAGACGACTTTAACGTCTCAGACGTTAAAGTCGTCTGGCATAAAGACGGGACGTCGTAAACTAGGACGCATTTATGCTCAACTCGTCCAGAGACGACTGGGACGAGTGCAAAACAACATGGCGGCCTAGAAGAGCATGAAGGAGTCTCGTGGTAGAAAGTGGAGTGAGGATGAACTTAAGGAGTTTGCATCTGTTCTCGCAGACGACCGAACTTAATTTGCATTAACTTTGAAGACTCTTGCACTCAAAAAGTCAGCTAATGTTCATATTTTTGAAGCCATTAAGAAAGAGTTAGATGCTCGTTTATAAGCGATGGCGAGATATAGGGTCGGTTGTTTAAACGAAGTCTAACTTAGACCACGGTTTAGGAAATCTTTGGACCTCCAGATCTCTTCCTTAAAGGGTCAGTTTAAGAGGATAAATGCTTTCCTTGTCTACTCTATATGCTTTAATGAAAATGTCAACGACAAATGGTGTTTAGAATAAAGCGTTGGGCAAACTGAAAATGACTTAGAACGAGGTTTTGTTAAACAATGTCTAAACTCCGTTTAAATAACTGGCCCATAGACTTTAAAAGTTGTAACGCCGCCGCCATGTTAGAGTTTGAACAATTTGTTCGCATTTCGCGGGCTTGAAGTTCATTTTTGGCGCCGCTTTAACTCGTGTCCAGTGTCTTTCGAGTGTAGAGCCTAGTCCTTTTTTCAGAAAAATCTACTTTTTAAAATAAGATCGTCTACTTTTGTGCGTCCCGTTTTTACACTAGACGACTTTAACGTCTCAGACGTTAAATGCGTCTAGACGACTTTAACGTCTCTAGCATAAAAACGGCCAATGATGCAACTCCAGTCGATCGTAGCAAGGTCGCTGTTAAGACGGTCGGGATTGAAATGCGAAAGATCGCGTTTTTTAATTTGTTTTCGTTTAATTTTATCTCTTGTTGATGACAAAATACAAAGCTGCGAAAAATGATCGCTGACATCAGTAATGAGATTACCGCTGATTAGCACCTGCTCAGGATTGTTCACAAAAATGTTATCGATTTAGGTTGCAAAATTTTTGTGAATACGTGTTGGTTTGTCAATAGTTGGAAGGAGATAACAACTTTGAAGAGCCAATAAGAAGTCTCGACTGTAATTACAGTTTTCGATTTTTTGTAAACATAAATTAAAGTCACCTAAGAGACATAAGTTTTTTCCTGTCGAAGTAAATTTGTCGATAGTCTCTTCCAAGTATTTAAGGAAGCTCTCTGGAGAATTGTGTTGACGGTATAAGACTCCACAGATCACGTTTTTCTTCTTAGCAAAATAAATTTCTATCCACAATGTCTGGAAGGATTCGGTCGAAGCTTTTTCTAAAACTGAATAACTAAGTGTTTCATCGACAAAGAGGCCTACACCACTACATGCTAGAGGTGTTGGAACGTGTTCAAAATGTAACTGGGTATGTTTGAAAGGCCTGTATTCTCATTAGAATTGGTGATTTTAGTTTCCGTGACACCTATTACATTGAAGTGAATACCTAATTCTTGTAAATAATGAGTCACTAGATTTTCAAGGTTACGATTAAGGCTTCTAATATTATTGTGAAAAATTGAGAGACTAGATTCAATTTGATCCTGCGTAAGATTATTAGTAAATTGCTTAAAACTATGCGGAGAAAAATATCGGCTTCTAATATAATGGCTCATTAAAGCATCATTATCAGTTTGGTTGGTATCGAAGGCCATATTCAAACTAAATAAATCCACATCATATAAACTATGGAGTTTATCTAGATCTCGTTTAGTCGGGAGCTCACTGTTAAGTGAATTATTAAATTGACCATCATGGCAAGGACTAAGTTACCTCTGAAATTGAAGTATATGGTAGATCTCTTAACAATGATTTATTCAACTTCTGTTGTTGCTTAGCACTGATCCTCGTAGGCATTTCAATAGACAAGCTTGATTACTTGTAGTGATAGAATGTAAAAAAAGTACTTGAGTACTTAGCTTTGTACAGGATCGTTCACTCCAGCTTCTGAGGCTGTGCTAAGTTTCTTGTTAAGCTCAGAAAGGTCGGCGAATTTGTAAATTGTGGATTCTTCAGACTTGCGAAGATACACAAAGCCATTTTTCGCCCAACAAAATTTGTACTTCTTAGCCTCTTTGACTTTCTTTGCTTCATGATATAAGGCTTGTAACCGTGGCGTTAAGTGATCATAGATATTAAGATACTTGACATTGATATCAGCTGCAAATCCAAGTTCTTCGGCCTTGAGTCCACCGACTTTCTTCCTGGCCGCCATCACTTGGTCTTTAGCTAGCCTTCGTACAAACTTACAAACGATTGCATTAGGTGGATTTGAGGGCTTCATAGACGGCAGTCGGTGGGCCGTATCAATATCCTGGATCGAAACTCCCTTTACTCCCAAGGCTGAGAATAACTGTAGGCATAGATTTGCAGTTTGTTCTGGATGTTCACGTTCGGCAACCATCGGCATTCCGACTATCTTGAAGTTGAATTGGTAACTGTACAATTCAACAGCATCTAGCGATTTCTGGATATGGTCGCAGGTCTCAGATATCTTATCGAGTCTTACCCTGCGCAGCTGGCGGTATTGTGAGATTAAAGTTTTGGCGGCGGAGCCGCGATCCCAAAAAAGGAGTGGGGACGAGGCGCTCGTGACGGCTACGCCTAGACTTTCTCAAAGTCGTTCGCTTGGTTTTCTGGTCTGCTGTGGTAGGACCCGGCACGAACGACTTTTATCCCTTGCAGCGCGCCAAATTTACAGGAGGAATTTCCTCCTGTAATGTTATCCAATCAGAAGCAGCCTTATCAAACCGCACGTCAATCAAACAGATCACGCGCGCAAGATCTTGAAACATGAAACCTGTCTGGGGTGAAAGAAAAATTTGCTTCGCTGTTTGTTTATAAGCTCTTTTCTTCAGTAACTTTTTATATGCGATTAGACTTTCTCAAAGTCGTTCGCTTGGTTTTCTGGTCTGGTGACCGGCAGTCGAGATGAAAACATTTTTAAGTGTCACAAAACATGATTTCCTCCCCTGAGGAGGGGGACATTGGGGGGTACCCAATACCGCAATATCGTACGAAAAAATGACAATTACCGAAATACCGCGTCGAAAATCGACTAAATACCGATACCGCATATATATATATATATTTTTTAATGACATTTATAACCGGTTCCGCATACTTATGGTTGCTTCCATCTAGCCGCGGAGTTTAATTACCTGAGGCATTTATGCACAAAGATGTCTATGTTTTTGTTTGTTTTTGGTAGTTCGCAAATTTTCACTGAAAAGTAAACTTCATTCGTTCAACTGATAGAGTCCTAATAGTGAATAACAACCCTTTTATCTTAAACTACAACCAGCAGTTGAACCGTTCCCCTTTTTTGCGTGAGACCGTCCAGATAGAAGACTTTGCGTTACCCCCTAAAATCCTCGAAGCCTGCTCCCTCGGTACATATGGAACCAAAATGGCCGCCAGCAACGCATAGCCTGCTTAGCAAGCCCCCCACCTCAAATAGAGGATTTACAGTAAGCTAGTTATAGCGCGAAAGTTAGGGCGGGAGCAAAAAAACAATGGAAGGGGGAGGGGGAGGAGAGAAGAGGAAATAAGTTTCCTTCTCTTCCCTCCCCTCTCCCGTAATTTATTGGTTTTTTTGCCCTCGTCCCAACTTTCTCGACGAACTCGCGCGGAAACGCTTGCTACGCAAGCTAGTGACGCAAAGCGCTCGATCTGGACGGTCTTACGGAAAAATAGAGGACTGTGAACCGTCTACAACTACTACTACTACTTGAATACATTTAGTTTTCCCTTTCGTATTAAATTTGTTAATTTCAAAGCGTTATATAACAAATTTAACGATCTAACTTGTACAAAACAGGAAAATCATAAAGGATTCTGGTAGTAGTGGTAGTAGCCTGTTCCAGGCTCCGAGATAGTGGTGAAAAATCGTTCAGTAAAAAGAAATGCGAAAAACGCGCGGGGGCTGGGGAGAGACAGGGCGGCGGAATCCAGTCGTGACAAAAATGGGCGGAAGAGGGTCGTTAAAGAAATGCTAACAGGCTCTCTCTCCCATTTTTTCTCGCTGCCACCGCCCCCTTTCCCAAGTCGCGTCCGTCTTATTTTCGCTTTGCTCGTTTTAATACGCCCGCACTATACTATCTGAGAGCCTGGCACAGGCTATAGTGGTAGTGGTAGTACTAGTCAAAACACGTCATCACGCATATCGCCTATTTTCCGGTCAAGTGTCAGAAGTGTGGGCCAGTCTTACCAACTTACCAAATCCTCACTTTTGACTTTACAAGCCGTTATTCTGTACTCGAAACCCAGCATATAAAGTTATTTTTCTTGCGATAATGTTCGCCTCCTTTGCCCTCTTCATAAAAAATTGCCACACAGTCAATGATGACCTTGCCGTCTTCAACCTCAGCGACCTCAGTCATTGTGAGAAAACGGGTAAGACCTCGAATTACCGGCACACGTACACAGATTGAAAAGCCTGGTAAGGTAACTTGAGATAACTGATTGTCATTGGATGCAACAACAATCATATTGTATATTGACCAATATTATCGACCATTAATTGTCACAAAATGACCCACAAATGGTGTAATCATTTACTATTATGAATAAAGACTTCTAAATATTAACTTTTATTGACCTTTATGTCTTACTGTGTTCTATTTTGCGTACTGTATCGAAAGGAAAGAGCAAACAACGGTACCGCAATACCGTGAACAATCATATTTCCCCGAATACCGTCAGCCAAAATGATGAAATACCGCGTACCGCAAGGCTAGCTGATACCGCAATACCGCACGTTAAAATCAAAATTACCGAAATACCGCATGAAAAAAAGCCCAATACCGCAATACCGTAAACCCCCATGTCCCCCTCCCTGAGCACAGCGCAAACCAAACACTAGACTTGAGATCCGTAAATCATTTCAGGATCGCTTGACTTTTCTAAATCGACATATGATAGTTTAGATTAGCTGGAATCTTTCGGTTTTGTGAAATTTATTGAGAATATAGAACTGCCGGCCATTTAGTATTTTGAAAACCTTGACCGGTTACCGGCCAAAAAGCCACAGCGATTTTATAGTTCGTTGCGTTTTCTCAAAATAAGCGTATTACTCTTAACAGTTTCGAATCATTTCGATTAGCTAATGCGAGATCCGGCCGAACTACACAGTCGTGAAAATTTCAACTGCATCTCGATCAGCATTGGTCACTTCTTCTCCCGTCGACAAAGCTAAATCTGCTTCACTTGCAAATAAAGCTCTTCTCTTTGTCGAAGCTCTTCGCCCAATCGCACCTTGTTCGGGTACCTCAGCTCTTTCAGCTTTTGTCAAGCGGTTTACTCCGACAGAGCTTTGCAAATTGTTTCCTAGACTTCCTTTTGGTCCAGAAAAGTTAGCCGTAACTTGAAAAAATTTCTTTGTCAGCGTTTCATTGCGTTCCGAGCAGTTTCGGCGAATAGTTCCCAAGTCGTTGTCTCGCGGAAACACATCTAGAAGAAGCTCCAGACTATGACACGTTTTTGTCTTCTGTTTCCCTGAAAATAACTTTCTTCGTAACGCTGGATTATCTACCAGTTTGCCACATTGAAGGCAAATGTTTTCCAGCACAGCAACCCGAATAAAAGTTTTAGTTGTGTATTTTTCTCCTCCATTCCATTACCAAACCATTGATCGATTTCACGAGGTGCGAAAAGTATTTTGACAGTTTGATAGGCAGCGCTGCACGCAGCATCCTGAGAAGTTCGCGCCAAAATGACGTCACCTGATGTGATTGTCTGCAAGGGAAACAAGTCGAGCTTTCGCTCGCTCGCGCTTCGCGCTCGCTCGCTCGTGCTCCGCGCTCGAACGATCGCGCTTCGCGCTCACTGTCGCGCTACGCGCTCAAAAGCTCGACTTGTGAGCAAGTCTAGGCTACGCCGTCAAATCTCACTCGACTATATTACAACGGCTCCGCCGCCAAATGTCACTCGACTACTACATAATACCGCCAGCTACGCAGGCTAATCTAGTTTTACCCTAATTTCTCCAAGCTCTTTGAAGCCAATTAAGCCAATTAAGCTCTTTGAAGGCAATTAAATCATCGTACTGGTCCGAAACAAACTCCACTGTTTTGGTTTTGTCTGGTGACAGCACTACGCCGCCATTACTGACATTTAGTTTGCATTCTTCAGTTCGTTCGCTTAATTCTTTTAAAACCTTTTCTAGCTTCACTTTAAACTCCGCTACTTCGTCCTTAAGGTCTTTGTTTGCTTTTCTCAATCCTTGTTCACTATTTGTCATGATATTAGAGAGAGTTACCGCTCGCAACTCGCTCGAACTTGAAAGCTTGAAAGTTAACTTCGGAAACAATACTCACAGCGAGTCTCAAGAAAGATTCAACCGTGTTTCCTATTTACTCTTTTCTGGTCTCGTCCGGCCTCCAAGGGAAATGCGGGAGAAAGCCTATGCCTAAAGCTTTATGGTCACGTTATTCCGAGTCTATTCCGCGCGGCTCATTGACCGAGAAGGCCTGGGGAGACGCCGTACAGGGAGTAGGCAAGAGGAAGCCCACAAAAGTCCAGTTTCGAATTAAAAATTACCGCTGAATATAAACATTAACGACACATTCATACAGGGTTAGCCTCGACGTAAAGTAAAATATTCAGAAATTCTGGCAAGCAAGTGTTTGAAATTTGAATATACACAATAGACAGAGTAATAAACAGCTCTTTTTCTCGTTGGAATTTGTGAATATATTACTTCAGATTGAGGCTAAGGCTGTAAAAAATGCGTCTTCACTTCTTTAATTCAGCGGTCACAGCGAACTCGAAAATGGGCTATTAACAGCTAGCAACAGTCGACAACAGAGGAATTAAGGTCCCTGTAGTGAGAGCTCGGGGGCTTCCCCCAGATCTGCCACTGTATTTTATTTACTGTTTGGCAAATTAAAAAAACAAACACATGAACATGAGCCTTTTTTTTCCTCTATTGTTTCTCTTTGTTCACTTTCTTTTTCATCGAGGCACAAGGAATACAAGCATTTTAGAAAGTTAAGACTACAACTACACCTCCCGCTTTAAAATTCTACAGCCTCGGGATTTCACTTGGAAGTTGCACTTCATTGTTGCCTCATCGCAAGTAGACTGCCAAGACATCTGCCTCTTCAACATTTCCTGAAATTAGGAAAAACGTATTGTGAATCTTAAGACTGACCCAGGGATAACCACAGAGCGATAAAAGAAAGGAGCTGCACCGTACATTTCTTAATAAAAAGAGTGCATGTATTACTTTTTGTTGGGGGAAAACTAAGTTACAAAGGTGTTTATAAAAGCTGAAATGGAGGAGGGGAGGAAAATGGCCAAGAAGACTTCATATTTTCACCCTGATGAACCTAATGCACGGTCTTTTCAATGCGGAGCAGACTCTCTGCTCGGCTTGTCAATTTGTCCACCAGGTGCAGAATCAATAGGCTACACAACAAAATACAAAGCACTCGCTCGACTGCAGGGTATTTGATCAGGGGCACCCAACGTCAATTTTCGGAAAATATCTGTTCGGAAGACGATTTGAGATCTAGAATTTTTGGAATATTTGCAGCAAAATTTCTTGCTTGCCTGCCTCTCCTAGTATTTTCGAACATCTAAAAAACACACACACTATACTTCGCTTTCATACACATCATTTTGCCATCTCCGCCCGCAAATAGTAAAAGCTAGACGAGGCGGGCGGAGAGGAAAGGTTACAGCAGTCATAACATGATATTTGAGATGGCTGATTAGCTACCTGACCGGAAGACAACAGTTTTTCCAAATTGATGACAAGGTTTCGGACTATGTGAACGTTAGCTTTGGAGTCCCGCAAGGCTCTATACTTGGGCCAGTGTTGTTCAATATTTATGTCAATGATCTATCAGACAACTTAAACTCCATTAAATCCTATCAATATGCAGATGACACAACTATATACATCCATGAGAAACCTGCTAACTTAAAGGCCGGATAGGAAATATTACAGAAGGCTCTTGATAGTCTTGCTTCTTGGTCATCAAGCTGTAACCTCTCCTTGAATGCCAAGAAAACCAAGGTGGTATTGTTTTCTACCAAACAGCTTTCTCGCGTGCACGAGCTTGACGCCTATCCAACTAATCTGTAAGCAGGAGGCACTAAACTTGAGAGACTTACATCCACCAAGTTGCTAGGGACAACATTTCAAGAGAACTTAAAATAGAATGATGACATTCAGTCAAAAATTTCACTGTATACCATCAACTACCTAATTATCTCTTGCGCCGTCTGCAACGTTAACGAGCGCAACTTGCTGCTGCTATAGTTTTGTCTTAAAAAGATATGCGAAAACATCTGACATTATAGACCTTGGCTGGTTGCCCTTTAATGAGAACAGGGATCCTAATCTTTGCAAGACTACTTTCAAAGCCATGTATGATGTAAACTGGCCGGCATATCTCAGGGTCACTGTCCGCCATCCAAATAGGACTTTAAGGTCATCTGCAGCTGTGAACCTGAAGGTGCCAAAACACTCCGGCAAATTACAAGACCAGGCGGCCAAAGTTTTTAACAGCTTACCGGTATCATGTAAGAACTGCACAGAATATTAACAGTTTGTATCTCATCGTAAAAAGTTTTTTATCGACAAGGCAAGGACAAATCTATAATTTTCTCATTTTTATCTATTTATAATTTATATATAATCCCGTAATGACGTCACAGATCACCTAGTTAATATTATAGGAAAATTCCTTACCTGACTCGTGAATTCCACGTTAAATTGAACTTGAAAACCGATATCGCACGAATCGCGATATCGGTTTTCAAGTGCAATTTAACGTGGAATTCACGAGTCAGGTAATGGATTTTCCTTGAATCGCATAATTGAATAAAAATCAGAAAAATAAGAACACAGCAATAATATTGTTTGTTTTCATCCTGAGCGCGCGCGCTCCAGAAAGCCATTTCAAAGTCAACTGTCAGAACTGTCATTGCCTTAGCGAATAGGAAGCAAGGTCAGTCGTACACGTTTGAACCTTTGACAACTTTTTTTGTACCTTGTGCTTGTTTTTACATTTGTTTTCAAACTTTCTTACATGTAAACAAGCTTCACACTAATCGTAAGGATAGTGTTTATCTATTGGTCATTTGCTCGAGAAGGAAAATAATTTACGCCTTTTACCTCTTCGATGGCAAAACTGAAAGAAATAAATTCGAAGTGTCCAAGGGAAAGCACTGGAAGTTTAACGTCGCGATTGATATAAGGTATGTACCTTGAAATGTTTTAGAAATGCTGTTCAAGTTCAGCTCTGTTTGTACTTTTCTAAGTACCACGATTCAGGACGATTGCAAGCGGCGTACTCTTTTTCGTGTTTTCAGAGGCCATGTCGTCTTTAAAGTTATTTTTTTCTTCTTCTGTGTATGTGACAATCGACCCTGGCACTTCTCCGTTGTCGCTTCTCTGTTTTGTTTGGTGGGAACTTTGTCTTGCCATTTTATGGGGCGTGTTTCCAGGATTTTCTTGTTTTCTCGTTGTCGCGAGCGAAAGATCTTTTTTATACCTCTCCAAGAATTTATAGTTCAGTTCAAAACAAAAAAGAACCTCGGGCTCACTTCTAAAAAAATGCTTTTGTTTGTTTTTAACTCTTCAAAAAGTGACAGTGGTTTTGAAGACATTTTAAAATGACATCGTAGAAAACCTTTTTTGCAGTTGTTGTGTTAGAATTTGACGATAGTTGTTACGTAGATGCGAAACAATATCACTTAGCCTCGTTTTCAACTCGCAGTTCCACGCTAAATACCTCGCTACGTTAACCAATCAGAATGCGAGTTTTTATTCAATTATGCGATTCTATAGTAATTTGTTTGTATATAGCTTAACTTAGCATAGAAGAGCCATTTTTTA
>JBBMOI010000007.1:18700000-18715000 GCA_038088405.1 Porites divaricata
GTTAATGAAGAAGTGACGGCCGTTGCCTGGATCTCCATGGATTGAAAAGTAGTTGTTTTCCTGAGTCTTCATGTCAGTCCAGGAGCTCTGACTCAGTCTGGACAGTGAAAACCAGTTGAGTTTGTCTGATCCCCTGGCATTGAATTTCAACTCCTTCATCAGCTTTCCTCCTTTATACAGGACAACTCTTGCCTTTAGGAAATCAAGCAAAAATAGGATTTACCTGAATTTTTAGGCAACGTTCCACATGAATCCGAATATTTTTGAAGTCGCTTATATTATTAATACACAAATCAGCCTTTCGTCTACACTAGCATGGGCTCCTGTCCACACGATACCAGTGAATATGCTCACCGAGACCGTTCTCTAAAGTGGTTTGAGACCCCGTTCACACGAATCCGAGTAAATCACTATGTGGTTTAAATATGTCCCGGCAGATTAGTATGGACGAGGCCTTCATTCCAGTAGTTTGGAAATTAAAGCAAACTCCTATGCCCTTGTCAGACACGCAAGTAGGAACAAAAACAAACAAACAAACAAACAAAAAGTAAACGAAATTATATTAAGGTGTTGACCATAAACTTTTTTTTTGTAATAAGCAGTTTCAATTGATACGGGATCATTATATGCAATTTCCGGCTTGACAAAAGTAGAAGACATGGCATCACTACGCTGCAAAGGGCAAGGGAGAATAAAAGCGCGCGAGATCGCGAAGGACGCACAAGGAAGAAGGTACTCGCGCGAATTGCCGCCTTTTTCTTCCCCATCAAACGTCTGCCTAGCCTGATATTCAGGCGTTCCAGGTTACTCGCTTTCACGTACGCTTCTATATATTCTCTCGTGGACCAAGAGCAACGTACAGGAGCTTCTGATCATGAGACCCTGTGAGGGTACCCGGTCTGTCATGCAGGTTATAGAGCATTTGACTGGCAGATTAATTCACGCAGTGTGACAGCAGAAATAAAATATAATATATAATACCTCCAATGGTCCAATGTCTTGCCATTTTAAAATGATCCTGTTTTTGTAGTGGTTAAAGTGCCTGTTAGTGACTTCAAGAGCAGCAAACACTTTCTCAGAGGATGTCTGATCAGATGTGTAGGCACTATACACGTTTTTATTCACTCCAGACACAGCCTTAAATGTCATAGTCCAGCCTTTAAATAGCAGAAAAAACGTTTAAATAACTAAAAAGAGTTTAACGATCAAGAATTTCCTAGTCCTTATTATCTCAATTATGGAAACGTTGTTTAAGCAGCGTATCTGGCAAGGGTGTATAACAAGACCATGGTAATTATAATTCCTAAGTGATCGCTAGAGGAAAGGACTCCTTAGCTTTTGAAAGTCTGTAAGATCAAAGGAATAGACCAATTTCGTTATACTAAAACTCATACTTGGCTCCGAGGCTTGGGGGGAATAAAACAAAAGAAATGTGTTATTCATTGCTGAGCCTTGAGATGATTTCTTTTCTTTTATTCCCCCAGCCCTCGAAGCCAAGTATGAATTTTAATATATCGAAATTGGTCTATTATATTGGTTGACCAAATTGTGCTTTTGTTTTCTTGAGTTTTGCACTCGATGCTTCCAGATTTTTACATTCAGGGTATTCGGATTGGCAATTGTTTGCACATCCGTAAAGTCAATAACTTTCATTCGGAAGCTTTCGGATACAGAGTAGTCACTTTTTAGTAAAATCCAACTAGTGGGCATGGTCTATTATCAATACTGCGTTCTAATTGGTTGAGCTACTACTAGGCTATGTGTTATAGCCCACTGATAGCGAAAAGCGCTGTTTTTTTGGCGGCTAAAAAGGATTTAAGTCTAGCTTTAGATAGCTTTTTTTTTTTTATTCTCGATATTTTTAACCAACTAGTTAGATTTTACTAATTATAAAACAATTATTCCTCGAGCCGGAATGGCCTCTGAGTCAATAGCCCATGAGATTCTTCCGAACTTAAAATCGCCGGGAACACCACCAAATCGAGACATTTACTTCGAATTCATGCAACTATAACTGTGCGTGTTGGCAAAACACCCATTTCCGAGTTGCCTGAAACCTCTGTTTAATTAAAAGCGAGGCTAAGAAAGAAGCCATTGATAAGAAGACGACTTTTTATTCTCGTGCAGAAATGAAACTCATTTTCGCAACGTCAAGAAAGGTTTTGCAATCAGCCTCGTTTTGAAAGTGAGGGTTTTTGTGAATTCGGAAATTGCTTATCTGGTACCAAAATGTTCTGGGAAACTCCCCTCTAGTGCAAATTTGCACCCATATATGCAGAGTAATTTTTATCTAGAATACTTCAGTTTTATTTCACGGGGCAAGCCTATAGACATGTGCAAATTCCAATTATATTTTCATTAAGCCTAACGTTATGTTTTACATGTTAGATACGTTGTTTTAAAAGAACTCTAGGTATTTCACGGGCAGCGGAAAATGCAATTTTCTCAATGAATCAATAAGTGAATTACTCACCTCCAGCGGCCATATCACAGTATACTGGGAAAGGCTTTTCATCATCTATAAGTATAAGAGAAAATTAAAACAAAAATGAATGCAATGCACTCCACGCCAACGCCACAGCAGCAGTCGCTTCGTACTTCAATCATTTCAAAAAGTAATGTATAATCGCATGATTGAATTCGCCGAGCAGTATAATATACTATACCGCTGCCAGTTTGGATTTCGTATAAACTATTCAACGTCCTATGCTCTAATCCATCTGATAAATAGAATCTCTTCGACAATTGACCAGCGTGAAACTACTGTAGGTGTTTTCCTAGATCTCTCCAAAGCTTTCAACACTCTTGATCATCAAATATTATTCACCAAGCTGGAGCACTGTGGTATCCGTGATGTGGCTCTGCAGTGGATAAAAAGCTACTTTTCTTGCCGTCAGCAATTCTTCCAAATTAATTAAACTTGTTCCTCAATGCAGACCATTAAGTGTGGAGTTCCTCAAGGATCCATCTTAGGTCCTAAATTTTTCATACTTTACATAAATGATCTTCTTAAAGCCTCTTAACTGAGCTTCTACTTTTTGCTGACGACACGAGTATCTTTTTTTCACACTCTAATCCCAACTACTTAGAGAAAGTGCTTAATAATGAGTTATTAAATATTGATGTTTGGTTAAGATGCAATTAGCTCTCAGTTAATATTAAAAAGACAAATTATGTTGCCTTTAGTCCGAGTCAGAGGAAACTCATTCACAGTTTTTCTCTCTCTTTTGGAGGTCAACCTCTAATTCAAAGCAATGTAACTAAATTTCTTGGGGTTTACCTAGGCGAACATCTTACTTGGAAATATCACATAAACTTTGTCTGTAAAAAAATCGCTAAATCAATCGGTATTTTATCCAGGACGCGTTTCTACTTATCTTGTACGACCAAACTCACGCTGTACTACACTTTAATTTATCCTTTTATTACTTATTGTAACTTCACGTGGTCTTCTACTTACGTATTTAATTTAAACATAATTTACTATCTACAAAAGTGGGCTGTGCGAGCTACTACAAATTCAGAATATCGAGCACATACTGCTCCTCTATTCTCCAAATTGGAAATTCTAGATATTTTCTAAGTCAATACACTCAATACTGCTAAATTTATGTTTCGCTACCACAATAATCTGCTGCCTCCACTCTTTCGCAATCTGTTTATGACAAACAGTCAAGTCCAAAGATATGACACAAGAACAGCCAGTAATTATCGAGTGAATTCCTGTCGCACGAACATCAAGAAATTCACAATTCTTTACCAAGGACCTAGAATCTGGAATCGTCTTCCTGCATCTGTTACAAACGTGTCAGGCTTTTCTAGTGCTAGAGTTTTTATTAAAGTAGTTGCTGGATTTGTTCAGCCGCACTTCTTCGCAGCCCTTATTTCTTATAATATCGAGGTGGCATCTCTCTATAAGCCTGGTGGTTTCTTGAGGTCTCCTCGCCTAACAACCTGCTGTATCCTGTAAAATTTGCTGTAACAAAAAGGCTAATAAATGATGGTGATGATGATGATGAACCTGGCCACTCCATCACAGACATAAAACTTATTTCACTTGAATTCCCACCGTATTAAGCAATAGAAGCTTTCCGGTCATTATTTATCGCCTGGGGGAAGGGTGGGGGCGGAGGATTTGGGGCTAAACAAGGTGAAGTTTAGCCGAGACCCCCTTTGAATGTTACTTCACTGAAGTGATCCCCCTAATAACATTTGATGACTTTCGCGATTCCCCCCCCCCCCCCCCCCCCCGCCCGATGTCTTCATTTTCCAAGCAAATGTGAATGGTTCCCTCTCTGATTCCTTCCAAAATTTTCAGTAATTCCCCCTTTTGGGTTCTCAGTTACGACTGATCCCATCCCCCCTTTTGTTCTTCTAAAAATCAATTGATCCATCCTCAAATCCTCCGCCCTCCCCCACCCCCCCGCGATAAAAGATGGTTTAAAACCGCAAGGACGAATGTTGAACTGTACCTTATCAATCACTTTAATATTGTATAGTCAATTACCTATCTATCATGTTATCTAGCCGAAATATTGGCCACAAATAATTCAGCCCTTTGCCTTATTGCTAGCCTTGCGGATTCAGTTTTGTTTTAATTCCCACTTCAAGTGACGTCTGACATTAGCATCTCTAAAAGAAAGAACCAGTCGGTTTTATTTACGCGTCGACTGGACCTCTGCGTTCAAGGGTTTTTATAAAGAGAGGTTTTGTGCAATTGTTAGTTCAGGTGCGGTGGATGAGCAGTTTTAAACACCTCGAACTTCAAGTACACAGCTGTAGCAGTCCGGGTTCACGCCCTTGTCTTTTACGACAAGAAATACTTTCCAGTATGTCTCAAACTTTCACCCTTGGCCCAGGACCCGATTCCTGAAAGGCAGATTAGTGTCAATCCAGTATTCCGGCTTTTCATTTTACATTCCTATGCATTGCTTAGGGTAACACTTTGTGTCATCATTACGGTATCTCGTTGTAAAGGCTCAACAGTATTTCGCAACCTCGAGTTGCATGGTTGCATGAGAAAAGCGCGCTTGAAATTTGACTTAATCCTGGGTTAAACTTAACCATCTTTCGAGGAACAGGGCCCAGTTTTTTCTAAAGGTGAATAACACCATCCACTGGATAAATCTCTATCTAGTGGAAGCACAATTAGTTTCCCTACTACCTATCTACTGAGATAGTGATTTATCCGGTGGACATGATGGATAGCGCTATCCAAACGTTTCAATAACGAGGCCTCCCGGGGTAGCCCCGCAATAGACTAGCATCTCTTTCATGGGGTAGACAAAGCAATGTTATACACCTTCTTCATACAAATTGTCCACACTGATCTCCATACAATTCCTGAAAGTATTATTTGAGAGAATTTGATCAAGACCAAAGCATTTTGCATTTGATTATCACTTAACAATTATTTTACTTATAGGAAATATTCAGAGGGAGTTGTCAAACTCAAATTTTTATCAATTCTTTCAATGAAGAAAATCATGAAATTATACACACAATATCAATTACGTTAACTGTTACTTAGCGTACACGTACAGAAAATGGACAGAGTGAATAGGGAATATTTACTTATTGTATCATACCCGTTAACCTGATCCAATAAATGCCATTTTGTTGCAATGTCATTTTGGCATTGATATCTTTACATGAAGAACCCGGATTAGCTTTTGATCCATAAGGAGCATCTGTAGAGGCGCAATAGTATGCATGGCCACAATGACAGTTGCAGGTATTGGAATATGAAGGGTCTACCATGCATAACACGATTCCACTAACAATGAGGACTAGCACGGTTAGATGATGCATGTTAAATGAAGGTCTGTAAAAAGAATTAAAAAGAACAGACGCTATTACGGGTTTAACGACACACCCTTTTGTAGACTTCCAGACTTCCAAGTCGTGAGAGAGTCATGCGAGAGCCGCACGCGAAAGGAGACGCGAGTGCGAGGTGGGGAGGGGGGAGAAAGAAAGGGCGTCGCCGCTCGCTCGCGCGTTCTCTCGAAGCAGGCTAAGGTACATCTTAAGGTAGCTTAATACTATTTTTTATTTTTCCAATAAAAACGTGCGCGACGGGCGTGCTAAGCTAGCCACGCAAGATCTCTCTCGTATACAAAACACTCGCGAGCAAGACAAGGAGACGGGAAACAATATGAAAACCTTCCGAATAAAATTCCCTATTATTCCTGGTTTTCTCAAGAAGTAATTTTGTAGCAAACGTTTTAGATATTTAGGTTCAGAAAATGTGGGTAAAACTTGTTTTTATTACTGCTGAGTTTTCGACTCAAGAATGTGATAAAGATAAATTTTCGCACTAGCGTGTCACTTTGTCATATGCGTAGAAGGCAGAATTGAAACTGCCTCTTCGACTTTTGCATTCGCTTTCTCTCTTCCCTGTTTCTTTTCCGTTTTTTATACCCCGTTTTTTTTCATTTTCTGGGTATTCACTAGGCTTCAGGTGGGAATAGTTGTTGGGAAAGTTTTTAGGAACGCAAAATTGTTTTCAAGAGGTGAAGGTGAGTTGGTGCAACAAGAATTTAGTTAGATTTTAATTGAAATTTTCAGGTTAACTTTACATGTTTTTTTTTACGTTCTTCTCCGGCGACCGAATCGTGCTCTTCCCCCTGCATGCGCACAGGGTAGTGTAAGATGTCATTTTTTGAAATTTGACATTTATTTTCTCGGACTCTCATAAGAAATATTCTTTTGTGTTCAGTAACGAGATTCGGTGTTTTTCGTTCTTTCAATAGCCTTGGAAAGGGTAAAAAAAGAAATTTAAGGTTTTGGAAGTTTGCTTCGCCCTCTACTTTGACACAAAAATAGACTGCTAGTGAGACTTGCATACAGTTTTGCGGCCGGTCAGCGGCAACTCGCGTGAAGCCAAGTGTTTTAAATTAGACAAACAAACATGGCAGCGAAAAAGCAATGGTACACAGAAGACGATTTCTCAAAATCTACTCATTGAAATTTTGTAATATTTGGCAGAATGAGAACTTTAAAATGGAACTTGAACAGACGAATTTTGTGACACATTTAATAATTACAGTACAATTACATTTATTGATTATCTAAACACCCGTCTGTTAAAATTGGGACAAATATTAGACGGTAATGATTAATTATCATAAGCTGTGTGCAAGTTTATAGGAAAATCTAATAAGCGAATTTTATGTAAACTGACCAAAATTGAAAATTTAAGGTTGTATTCAGTCGTTTATGTTGCCATGGAAACTGCGAAAACGTCAAATTTTACCTGTCAAGCAAAAATCTTTCATCAGCATATTTTTCACTTGCCAAGTTTCAGCTTGTGAGCTGCAACCTTTTTCTTGTCATGATTTGGCAAATGACATATACTCACAAACTGCCTAAACTGTGTTCAGCCACCTTAAGTGGCCTGCTTTAAGGCTCTTTGCTTCATTCGGCTAGAGGTGGACTTTCCACCCAGGTAAAGCGGGTGGAGCGATTCCACATAATAGAACATAAACGCGTGGGAAGGGCACAGAGTAGTACCACGCCGCCTGAAGTAGGTTAACAGATAAGTAAAAACTGCTAATTATGCCGCTTAACTCCAGTTTACAAATTAAGTCTACAACTGACTTCTTAAGGATCAAAGAAGCCCCATAAATAATCGCAGAAAAATTTTGAAAATTGACGCACTTGTCTTTTTCACTGAAGTTCAATTCGAAATATATATCTTATAATTGTCTAGCTATAGTATATATATGATTGGACATGCAGAGATCTTCTGCTGTAAGAAAAGATGTATCTTTTAGTTATTAAATGTTAAACCGGAGGCATTTCACGACATTCTTTTAACTTAACTTACCAACGATGCTTAGTTTTTTAGAGACGTTTTTGATTCTCTGGGACGTCGCTTCGTCGATTCTGTGTCGACAGGTATACGGTCGATAAAGTAATAACCAGAGTAAAACATTGGCGTCTGATTTTACTTGAATTTCTTTAATTAAAATAAATTTAATTAACAAAAGCATTGTTTGTTAGTTTTCCGCAGTATTATTAAATGGAATTATTTAAAACCCACGGAGGTAATTACAAAAAAAAATGGTGATTTTTCAGTATCTATACTAAAAGTGGAATTGGTTTTGAACGCCGGGCTCTCTGCGCCCGTCTCTTGCCGAGCCTTAAAACCTTATAATCAAGCGCTAGTTTTTTAGGTCTTTCGACGAAACGTTGACAAATAACAAGTTTTGAAACAATGTAAACAAATCTACAGAGCTTATTGAAGCAATTTGTTTTTAATAGTTCTTATTAATACATTGTATTTGCGCCCCCCCATAATTTTGTTTATTTTTTGTGCCTAGTATGTAATTATCATAGATAGGAGTGAACTATTTAAGTATCAGCTTGAAGCAATTAACGGTAGCCTTAGTTACGGTTTCATTTTATTAAATTTATAAACTACAAAATGTAAAAGCTTTCGTCGTGCTGACGTTCAATGCCAATTCTTTCTCTTACTCCATGAGCAGTTTTTATGGAGTTTCTCGATCACCTTTTCTTAGCTGAATTCAATATGTATTTCGTGTGACTCCCGATGCTCGTACCCATACAGCGTAAAAAATTCAAAAGATTTGTTTAGGAGGTGAATTTAGCGCTGTTTCGGTGAATGAAAAATCATTTACACCTCAAGACTCTAGTTTGGGCCTGCCTTTGTTGAGGCCAATAAAGTCCATTTTTCTAGCACTGATATTGGTCAACAACAGACTGAGTTGTGCCCCAGAGTTGGCTGGGATAGGTATTTAATAGGGCTCTTCTGGCTCAAATTGTGCTCAAGTGGTTGCACGAAAGGCTGAATCATCAGACTTTGGTTTGCGGGGCTGTACTTACACCTTGTGTTAAAACAGATCATAAAAGAGGCGAGGTCACCTGAGCCCATAAAGTAGCGCAATTCGACACAGCATTGAATCTGTCTCACATACAACCTTAAAACTAGCAATTTTGGTTCCAAACGGGGGAAAATAAAGTTGATGGCGGGGCCTAGTGTTGTATGGTTCTTCCGTATACAAACTGAATTGGCGTAAACGGTAGTGATGTTAGTATGCCGAAGAATTGCTTTAAATTCTTCTTTTACAACTTGATTTCCGACTATCCAAAGAAATGATAAATGAAATGAATTAATGAACGATTATTTCAAACGATTGTACTCAAGGAAGAGTCCGAGTGAGAGTCAATCACACAAAGGCTTGTACCTGTGATATTTTTGCAAATGCTTTATTCAGTATATTCTAGTATAAGCCACAAGCTATCAGAGATGTGTCGAACTTGAGAATAGGTGAACCCTGACTTCACCAATCAAGGTATATTCATTGCGTCAATTGTCATTAATTTTCTGGTAATTAGGATTGTTATACTGTCTTTTACCTTGAGTACAATCGTTAAAGCGCCTGTAAAGTGCAGCTTTAGATACTGCTTAGTTGACTTAGTTTGCTTGTTGCTCAGTTTTGACAGATTAATTAATAATCCAAGTGGTCTTCAGTAGCGTAAAAATACTAACGAGACAACAACTAACGCGCTGACAATACTTACGGCAATATAAAGTTGTTTCCAAAGCCTCCAAAGAAAAAGGTTTAACAAGTCTCTCAGGGAACTTGTGAGACAAATTTCACGACGTCAGTCTTTTCTTTGGTTTATCTTTAAGGGTGTGGCTTCAATAACTGTTTGTGTTCTGACATTTTGACAATAGCTATATAGCATGGCTCAAACTTGAGGGAGTGATGAACTTAGGCCTGGGTACCAGCCCTGGTATTGGCGAACGCGCATCCTACATCTGAGATGTCATGACATTGTAACGTCACTTATTTTGGCGGACGAAAAAAAACCAACATCATAACTCCCGATCCTGGCCTAACGTCTCAAGTGTGTGAAATATCAAAGGTTAACAAAACAAACTGAAACCAAACAAAACAAATATACAACAGACGAGGAATAAATGTTGGCAGGAGTCATCGCGGCGATACTCCGCAGTTTTTTGGCCACTAAAATGTTGATTCTAGGGTAGATAAAAGGCGAAGAGACAAAAAACTCTTAAATCTTTTTGAGAAGAGACTGAAACAAGAACTCCCTCCGTGTCACAAAAGACGATATAGGCAGGGTATGATCGCTAGCTGAGATAAAAAGGGCAGTGGCGAATAAGCAGCTTTTGGACTATACCCCAGATATCGCAGTTTTAGTCCCAGTTAACCTTGTTTGAAACAAGGACAACGAGGAACAACGCATTAAGTGAAAATTGTCTCGGGAATTCCCAAGACCATGCCTATTAGTCAAATAAATGTTTTGAGCACGGACCTAAGTGGCCAGGGGTGACGATAATCTCAACAAAAACTTTTTCACCCAAACAAAGTGGCAAATGGGGGAAAACAATTATATCTTTCACAGAGAATGCGAACTGTGTGCTAGTAGAGGTGGATAACAAGAAACATTTATCCAACTGGCATTTTATTATCATTCAAGCAGTAAAAACTGTCCAATTTTCACAAACTATAGACAAAAATAACTTAAGCTGTGCCCCACTATAAGAAGGATACGAAGTTAAGACGACTTTCTAGCAAGTTTTTCTGACGGCATAAATTGGGATGTTCAACTGGCGATTTACACGAACCGGGGGTAGTTTGGATTTGGAAAGTTGCACGTTCGTCTGGAAAAAACTACTCGTCGGCTGACAACCCCCGCGAAAATCAGACATTAGCAGTTACGTTGAACGTTTTAGCTTTTGTTCGCAACTTTGGCCCCAGTTTGTCAGTAAGAATAAAGCAAGGGAGGAGGGGAGCTGCATTCGTAATTCAGTGATGTAATTAGCATTTTTTAGAATGTTCAGCGACCCCACTTACTGGGAGTAGTCTGCGAGCAGACTCATGATCACTTGTGCGACCTTCGCCAAAATTTTCACAAAAGCTATGGTATACTGTTACTGTTTGATCACACCAATCATACCCATTCAGTGCTGCTTGTTGCGTAACTGCAACAAAAGGTTTACTGTCAAAAGGTATATATTTGTCCTTGATAGAACAACTCAATGTTTACTGTTCCACTTCCCAAGTCACTGGTGGAGAGGATACCTATGTACTTTTGACGGTTTTGCAGAAGAGTTTAGCCAAGGTCCTTATCACCTAGCTGTCATTGTGCAGTAAATCCGATTACAACAAAGTCATGTTTCGTATTTGTGACAGGATGTGGGTTCAAAAGACGATGCAAACCCCTGTTCGCAAAAGACACTAAAACGTGCTGGATAGTTAATCCAACATCACAGGATAATTGGCCAAGGCGGAAAATACCATAATGATCTTTAAATTTCTGCAGTATAAAGAATATTATGGTATTTTCCGCTATGGCCAATAAACTAGTTTCAACACAGATCTAATCGTGCTTGCCATGAGCTTTCTCCCTGGCTCGTCCTGAAATAAAGGAGGAAGCCTTACCTAGTCCCTGGGCCAAAGTGACTCCAGTCTGCGCGGCCCATGTGTTTCGGGTCACGTAGTCCACCGTTCTCCTTGTCTACGTCACCGAAATGCATTGACCTAGAAGGCCTGGTACTGTAAGACTAACCGTTCAGGACATAGGCTAGAGAAATCACTCAACAGACGACAACAGAGCTATTGGGGGTCCGGACTTGGGATTTTTTTTTGGCCCCTGTGGGCCCCAATTTGGCGTAAAGGAAAAGCTGAAAATAAGTTGAGGGCCCGGGGTCCTCCCTTAGATCTCATGAGATCTGCCACTGTATGTAGACTATGTCATTTACTATACTCTTTGGCAAAGTAATAAAGCGAACACATGAGTATGAGCCTTTTTTCTCCATTATTCCTCTTCATTCACTTCCTTTTTCATTGAGGCACTAAGAATACACATTAGAAAGCTAAACCCACAACTACAAGTCCCCGCCTTAAATCCTACGCCGTCGAGATTTCTTGGTAGGCGCACTTCATTGTTGCCTCAGCTCAAGTAGACTGCTAAGAAATCTGCCTCTTCAACAATATCTGAAAGTAAAAATAAGGATAGATTGTGGATCTTAAGATGACAAAGTAATAACCACAGAGCGAGAAAAGTAAGAAGAAGCTGCACCGTGTCACTAATGAAGTATTATTTTTTTTCGGTGGAGGTTGATAGGTGTTAATTAAAGCTTAAATCAGGAGGACCGGAGGGGAGGGAAGTGGACAAGAAGACTTTATTCTTTCACCCTAATGCAGACTCTTTTACATCAGACTCTGGTTGGCTTGTCAATTTGTCCACTGTTGCAGAATCAATAGGAAACGCTACAAAATACAAAACAGTGCTAAGTTCGGCTGCTGGGTATTTCATCAGTTATAAACGTCTTGCTAACGTACCGGTACGTATACCTTTCCAAATGTATGGATACCGGAGGGAGGAACTTTCATCTTTTTTACTGGAAGTAGTTCAAATCAATATTATTTGGCTTAATTTACTGCCGCGCATTAGTCAATCGAACGTTCGGTAATGGACCTTCAATCCTTTCGATTGACTTCGGAAATTGAACATAACCGAATCATTGTCTCCCTCTCTTGACACTCTGGCTATAACTTCCAATCGGTCATGATAAAATATCGACTGTGGACTGCGGACTGCGGACAACGAGAACCAACCTACAACAACGTCCATTCCTTTGTAGACTCGCTTTTTAAAAAAAGGTACTCCTGTATTAGAAAATTGAAGACATCAACATTGAACAGCGTTTATGTCTTGCCGTTTTGCAGAAAGATAAGTTGTCGTTTCGTAAAAATTTACTTACGGTTATGTAGAGTTGTTGTTTCCAAGGAGAAATTTTCACAAATCTTTTCAGGGACAATCGCGGAGACAGAAGGCCGGCAAAAAGAAGTGAAAATATTGCCATAATTTCTCTAAAAAATAGAGTCCTCAATTCCATAACATGAAAAATTTCTCGTCAAACGATCCGTCGACAAAGACCGTCACTCAGATCAACTTTACAGCGAGAGGAAGTCACGCAAGTACATGACCGTACATGACCGGCCCGCGACTCGACCCAAAGGATAAAGGATAGGAAATACAACAAGAGAACGATAGAAAAATGACCTTTTTTCTCACTAACTACTATTCCCTGATTGCAGCACTTAGTCGATGTTTTTGGTTTTGCGCCTTAGACGGCACTTTTTTTTCCCTTCAATTATAATTTTTTTCCAAAATTTTTACTAAATATGAACAGTTTACTGTTGCACAGCGGTTATACCCTGAAAGAAACAAAATGGCGACAGGTTCATGACTTGACCAGGAGATCGACACCGCGTTTGGGTTGGTCTACTTACAAAAGTATATTCTTGGTCAAAACAGCTCTCCTTGTTTTAGTTAGAATAACAAACCCGTGACCTGTAGGTAAAAACCACAAAGATACTGATTCATATCCGAAAATTTCCGGTGGTTTCTTGGCGTGTTTGCGATCAGATCAAGGATTTTGCGATTCATTCTTCTTTTGCAATTATTGCCATGTACTCCGAATGGGTCTCTCTTCGTAACACGCTACGGCGTGATCGAAGTAACAGAAGCGTTTTGCAGAATTTTCCTCCATCCGTTGGAAAAGATGTTGCTCATACAGTTGTCAAAACACTCGTCAATTTGGGAACACAAGAGTCGCTTCGTTCAGAGAAAGAAGTGGATTGGATAATGGAAGTTCTTTGTTATGGGCTAACTCTTCAAATGACTGAGAGTGATGGCGAAATAGTCAAGGGTTGCGTCAACATATATCTGGACTGGCTCACAGTTGTGGCAAATCCTAAGAATGGAATTCCCGAACCCCTACTCAAGACCCCAGAGAAATATGCTAAGGCAATTTTCCAACACTTTCGTAACCTTTTTGTGAAAAGGACAGAAGGAAATTTAGCTGTACAAGCCTCGTTATGTATCAGAGTGCTACAGGTGATTCAAGCTATTGCTGCAGAAGCAAAGATGTCGCCTTTAACATGGGAGGCACTGCTAAAGTTTTTGATGATCATAAATGACATGCTTCTTTCACCACCAAACATATCTGGGGAACTTGCAGAACACTTGTGCGGAAAATTAATAAGTGTTCTGCTTGAAGTATGGCTTTATGCCAGCTGTTATCATTTCCCTGCACCTTCAATGTGGAAAACATTACAAGAACTTTGCATGTCATGGCGACATCACAGTGCAATGATTGATTACTGGAGCAGAACATCTCTCTCTCTTACCAAGAAAGTGATACAATTCATGTATGGCCCTAGCTTCCCTTTGCCTCTGGTACCAACCAAGAAAAGCGATGTCCGACTTCCAGCCAATTTAGCTAACAATTGTCTCATACAGTGCTGGTTCCGAATTCTCCACATCATAGGAAATCCTGTTGACCTCTGCAAGAAGGAGGTCATCAGTGGTACACCTAAATTCAAAGAGTTTGCATTGGAAAGCGAAGAAGTTGTTTCACCTGAGGCCCATCCTTGTTTGAAGATGCTTCCAGAGAATTTTTTGCAAGCAATGAAAGGTATTGCAGTCCTTATAAATGCCTTCCTGAGCCTAACGACGACAGTGGATGAGCCAGTGAAGCACATACCAATACCGGCACCAACAAAAAGTTCAAGCCCACCAGCTACCAAGAAGCGTGACCAGAAATCCCTGAGTATTGGTTTGGCTCTAGGTTTAAATGATCTGACAGGGATCATAAGATCGCAAACAGTCCCGTCCAGAAACAGCAGTGGAACATCGTCTTCTTGGATACCCCAGCTAGATCCTCATCACACAGAACTAACAAGCGTACCTTCAACCTCAATGCTGTTTCCAAGATCAACAGCATCTGACACAGAAAGGCCATCAGGGGACAGCGTGCTTCATTTGTTTGGAGCATGGCTCTTTGATGCTATATTTGCTAAGATGGACATGCCAGCAAACTTCAGGGCCCTTGGAAAGATCTATGAAGGATTTGTTGGAAATACTGGTCCTGAAATGACAGGGACAGGCCGAGTGGGGTAAGGCTGTGAATTCTTGGTTACTTTACATGTGCTTGAA
>JBBMOI010000007.1:18720000-18752500 GCA_038088405.1 Porites divaricata
ATGGTGCATTTGTCAACTTGTGGTTCCATAATAATATGTTGCATTATTTTTGTCCTTTGGCATAACCTCCATCTTACTGCAAACACAGTCCAGATTAAGTAATGATCTGGGTAACACAGGAAACAATTGAAGCACTTTTGTTATGGTGCGATAACTTTCCTGACATAAGAATGTTTCATTTTCACACAGACAATGCATAAACCTACAAGAAGACAGTTTATGAAACTCCATTTTTAAAGAGTGCCTTTTTGTGTGAGATTTTGATCAATCAAATAATGCCCAAGAAAAGTTTACAATTTTACTTGTTCCTCACATAGGATTTCTGTGTTACTCAGAGTAACATGAGATTTTGTTATAAGGAAGTTGGTTAGAAAACAGGGGATTAATATACATTTGCGAAGGTTTCATAAAATTTGATGACTTTTTAAACCAATCAGAAATTCAGTGGAGACAAAAGAAAAGTTAAGCATCTTTATGCATTCTGACATTTCAGTGCTGTTATGTAGGTAAGGTTTTGTTTTGAATTCTTTGGTTTGCAAAATGATAACAAGATGTTAACAAAACAGTATGTTTTGAAATCATGTACATGTAGTATGTACAAATGTAGGTGTGATTTGCAGTCAATCCAGTATGTTATGCTTTACCAGTATTTTATTTCCAAAAGTTGTTTTTGCTCATTTAAATGTTCTGCACCATTGTACTGTACATTGTAAATAATTATTATATTGACTCAGAGGTTGAGTTTAAAAACTGTAAGGGTTTACTACATAATTATTTTGACTGTAATCACAATGTTTTTTCTTGCATAACCTTTTCTCTTGCCACTTTCAAACAGGTGTAATGTCTCGACCACTGAGCTTCATAGAGCAGCAATACATCTTCTGTTATCCATGTTGTGCCTTCCACTTCATTTTCAAGATCTCCCTATAAAAGGTGTGAAATACAGACTGCTTCTGGTCTTTGTAATTTTGTTAAAATTATGATAAAAGAGTTCTGCGTTGAATTTGGCAGCTTTTGGTTGCTCCCTGAGTGGAGACAGTGTGGCCGAGTGGTTTGAGGGCTGGACTTGTAATCTGGAAACGTCAAGTTCAAGTCCCACCCTGACTGCTAGCTGGATTTGTTCTTGGTAGTCCCGAGTTCAAATCCTTGGCAATGCTTGTAAGTAACCAACTGGTTCACCTCCTATCAGTTGGGATTCTTAAACGTATTATGTTGTTGTTGCTGTTGTTTTTAATTATTGGTTCTTTATCCCTGAAAAGCCCTTTTATTTTTATTTTATTTATTAATTTTTATTATTTTGCCACACACAATGAATTACAAGCAAAATAAAAACGATAATAAATAGGCTAATTAACATTAAATTTGAATTTGTACATTACTTGGGAGGGGTGACTGTGGCGAGGAAATCTCCGAGAAGCTGAGCTTATGAGGAAAAGAGATTTCCCCCCACGGGCAATTTAAATACTAGGCGGCATTTTAAGAAATCAAGAAAAAATTAAGTCGTTTATTTAAGTAAATAAGTGTGTTTAGAGGAAAATATAGAATATTAGGTTGCATTCTGTCTGACCCTTAAAAATGGTTTGATCACACACTTGAATATACTAAAAGACGGGGCATTTATTATAATTTATCTTTGTATCTATAACTGTAATTGAGGATATTCCTTCACTGAGATTGATTGGTACCTTGAATTAAAGCCTTATTTTTTACTTTTTTTTATTGTATATTTTTCTAGACATGACAGCAACATGGAGAAAGAAAAACTCTGCTGAACAAGACAATAAAGAACCCAAGAAGACACTGACATTCATGTCACTGAAGCCCAGACTAACTAGACTTTTGCTGGAAGCTCTGCAGTGTGAAGCTGACTCTTTTAATGTTCAGATCTTACTGGGAGGTTTGTTGTTGTTTTAAGAAAGTTTTAAGTTGGATGTGACAAGGTTTTCTGTACTTTTTTGTGTTCCATGTGAAAAAAAAAATGCTTGTTGCATCCTTAGGCATTTACAAGTGTACAATTACATGCTTATACACTAATAATTCCAACATTTTATATCTAATATTGTCCATCGTTTTCCCACAGCCTCCTAACAGGCAAGCACTCATTGATTCTGAAATAGACGTTTTTACTGATATGGCAGCCATTTTGAATTTATCAGATTTAAGGAGTATTATGGAATGCATATATTTCTCGGGAAAAAGGCAATCATTATTACATCCAAACACGACACAACGATCTTTTTTCCCCGTTACAATTTTTTTCTAGGAAAACTTAATGAAAAATTGGCCTGAAAAGATCCCATAAATGCTGATGCGTGTATATTGGATCATGCTCATGTCCCCTGGGCATCCCATAATACTCCTTAAATCCAAGTAATTCAATGTGGTTGCCGTAACGGTAAAAAGGTCTATTATCAAGGTTCTACTCCAGTGTGCTAATAAGTTCCCTCTGCATCACAGACTGTATTATGGTATGCTGTTGATACTCACATAATTATCTTTTACTATACATTGCATGACCATTTCTTTTCAGGTGTATCCTTACTAGTCCAAGACAGCGAGATTGCAGAGTCCCAAGGGATTGCTTCCCCTAAGCAGGATGATACTCCAGCCCATGTGTCTGATCGTCTCCAGGTTCCTCAGGATGCTCGCCGCCGTGCCAGCACTGGTAGCAGCCCAATATCAGAGGCTGGCAGCACTGGTACTTTGGACAGTGTTGGCCAGCTTGGATTCAGTCAGCAGTCTGTGCAGTCAAATGGTATGCATTCATACTTCTTAATTAATGTCAAAAAATGTTACAAAAATAATGTGAAAGCTAAGCAGATGAGTTAGTTACTGTCTTATTGAATGAAGCAGTAAATAACTATTTTTGAGAAAACTGTGGTGCTGTGTCAGTCAGAGAGAGTATTTTTAAAATTCGATTTTGTCAACTTATTTAGTTAATCGCCTATGAAGCATGGTGTAGCTTGTGAGCAAGCTCTCTAGCGGCACTCTGGCAGTGGGGAAGGAAAAGGTAGGAGAGCTTGCAACTACGTCTCTGGAATTTGAATATCTGCATCAAAGAGGTCGATGCGAAATGCTGATTGAATGCTGTAGATGACACTACTATTGACGTCACTACCCTTGGCACCTTTTTTTTCAATGTTTGTTTACATTGGCACTCTTTCACTTTGTGCTGATTGGCAAAAATCTGACAGCTCAGTTGACAAGGAGCCACAGGGGAATTTGAGGTGGGATTCAAATTCCAGAGATGTAGTTGCAATCTCTCCTTCCTCTTCCGGCCCTGCCACCAGAGCATCCTGGTGAGCTCTTGATTGCAGGCGAATTAATGTCATTAATGACTTCTTTCTTTCTCAGTGAATATTAATCTTCAAAAACACTTCAAACTATCCCAGATTCTTCTCCTCCTTTCCAAACCACAGTGTCCTGTTATCCGGAAGCCTGCTCACAATCTAAATTGTAGTCTAGCCATGTACTTCATGTTCATGTATCTGTTAAACTCTGCAAATTTCTTAACTATTTCTGTACACTGCACTGTAATTTTTCCTTTTTTTTGTTTTCAGCTGACCTGAGCACAATACAGGGTCTCTTTGTGCAGTTGACACATCTCCTTTGTAATAAACTTGTTGTGATCAGAAGCAGTCAATAAAAATCTGATGTGCACATTACACTGTCTGCCTTTGAGCTGCTTTCTAGTCTTGCTCAACTTAGCATGGATCATTTGGGTGAGGAAGACCTCATATATGTTGTGGTTGAATTTTATCCCTTTTTTAAAGTTTTATTCCCCCTTGAGTTTCTTTTTGGGTATGGTAATGTACAATGTACATTGTCTGATAATGACTTTGAAACAAAGCAAATGAATTAAAATCGTTTAGTCTAAGAGTAAATAGAAATGTTATTATATTATTTCTTGTTTGAGTGTGAAATAGTACGATTTCAGGAAATACAATGGGCTGATATTGAGCATGGGTTTCCCTCTTGAAGAAAGGGTTAGAAAAGTATATGTTATAGCCTGCGTAGCTGGCGATATTATATTAGCAGGCGAGTGCTGTAGTGTTTTGGCAGTGGAGTCTTGTGAAGGTTGGGAGCAAGTCAAATTTATTTTCCCTC
This sequence comes from Porites divaricata, assembly GCA_038088405.1. Taxonomy (NCBI): domain Eukaryota; kingdom Metazoa; phylum Cnidaria; class Anthozoa; order Scleractinia; family Poritidae; genus Porites; species Porites divaricata. The sequence continues at coordinate 18,724,108 of JBBMOI010000007.1, forward strand.
GCGGCTTCACTGCTCTCGCTTCGCGTGGCGGCTCTGTCGCCAACCCCGGCGCAACAATTTCACCCGCTACACAGGTTACGTAAGTTATTTTTTACTATAAAAATTATAGTATAAACCATCCAGCTGCACACTTTTAAAAGTACATGGATAAAAATAACGTTGGATGTTTTTTGCTTTTTCAGACCAGGTTGAATGCAAGAGTACAATTCACTGGTTGTGTGGTTATGTATCATACCATGATAGTTGCTGCATTCAGCTGCCTGCAAAGATGGATAACGTCACACCCATGGCTATTGGACAGTCAGGTCTGTATAAACCTTTTACTCTCAAGGCTAGTGCTCCAAAGGGAAAACACAAGATAAATTCCAATTTAAATAGTGCTAAATAAATGGTTCCATGTCAAAGTACTTTTGAAGGGGTTCGGATTGAAGGTTACATGTAGAATCACCATGTAAAACATGATCAATAGCACCACTGAAAATTCCCTGCTAGCAGAGGTCTCTCACGACGAGGCAAACAGGTATTGAGTACTTGACGTTTGGCGCCAAGAGCAACATGTTTTCCCCCTGTTAAACGACAGTTCTGTCCTTTCCCGGCTTGGCTTCAGTTCATTTTTCCCGCGCTTTTCTCTTGTCTTCCAGCCTGCTTAACCAAAATAACTGTTTTTTAATAAAGTCCATTAAACAGCAAGAAAAGTATTGTGTTTCCAAAGCAAAGATATTTACTTCAGGTGACATTGAGTTGAACCCAGGTCCTGTCAATGCTTATATGTTGCTGCAATCTAGGTTAGCTCAACATGCCTTGTCAATATTAGATGTTGGTGGTGCAGGCATAGTCTCTCTAACCACTCCTTGGTGCAGGGGACTGCTTTTTCAGAGTAATATCACATCAACTCTATGGTGAATCAAGCTACCATATGAATATTCGTAATGTTGGTGTTAATTATATGAGAAATAACCCTGAAAGATTCATTGAAAGTAATACAGAGGATTCATGGGCAAGCTATTTAGCAAATATGTCACAGCAAGGAACATGGGCTGATGCACTTGTAATACAAGCAGTGGCTGATGCATTCCATATGACAATCAATATAGCAGAATCTAACCAAGGGTTTATACCATGTACTGTTATTAGTCCAGTAGCTATACCAGGACATGAACCAACTGTAATAAATATTGGACACATAGATGAGCTTCACTATATATCAACAATTCCCTATAACCAACAGATGGTAGAAATCAATGTAAGTTGTACCAGTCAGTTTGCACAGGCAACTGGAAATGAAACAGTGGTGAATACCTTATCTAAACAAAAGGAAAGAGCTCGCAAGCGAGAATGGATAAGAAAGAAGAGAGCAAGTAAGGAATACAGAGATAAAGTGAAAAAGGCCAGAGACTGACAAAATAGGAGAATCCCAAAGACAGACATTTAAGAAACAAAAGGCATTGAACCCCACTCATGTGAGAGAGCTGAATAAAAAGGTATTTTTTAAAAGAAAACAAAACAATCCTGAACATGTCAGAGAGTTAAATTAGAAAAAAGAAGGAGGACCCAAATCACACAAAAAAGATAAACAACAATGGGCAAAAAAGAAAGAGAGATCAGAGCAGACAATTTTACTTCCATGAACTTTTTGCTACTAAGGAAGTTATCAACTGGATTTTTTACTCTATGGAAAATATTTCAGCTATAGAAGACATTATCACTGCTTATCCTGCTGATGCATTCATCAGACTACAACTTGACCTCTGTGTGAGCTCGATCATTTTTGGATATTTTAAAAACTTGGTCACCATAGCTCCAAACAGATTAAACTGTAAAGATTTTACTGTGTTCACATTTATAACTAGGTATACCTATCGATAGAGTGCCAACGAGCAAATCATGAGTGTTTTGCTTAGGAATAAACTTGATTCCTTTTTTCCCCAATAGACCGTTTCTTGGTCCCTTCCTGTTGCAAGGATTATTTTCTTTTATTCATGTAGCATGGCATGACATTTTCTCACTTTCAGATCACTTTCCACAAGCTGGAATATGTATTTCCCCCGTGATCTTGCGGAGCCAAGAGCAAATGCTCATCTTCTCGTCAAGGCTGAGTATTAACAATAGCATCAGTAGTAACACCACAATATTCAAAGTTAACGTCTAAAATATATGCTCATCATTCTCCTTATGCTTCGACGGCGTGACGTGAGGAACTAACTTATCATCTTTCTTAAAATACCCGGATCTACAATCCAGTCCTCCCCCGGTCCCCTCGCGAATGAAACGACTACAACTATCGGTGTATAAACAAACAGTGGGTTAATTATTACAAGAACAGTATTTTTTGCCAATTTCACTATTTTCTAAACGACATACCCACGAGTTGACGATAGTCTTTCTTTGATTAGAATAGACTTCCGTTCATCTAACAGTTCTTACGGACCCGACCGCAGTTAGTCTCTGGTTACTCAATATTTCGGTTGGAAAAAGTGACGAAAAACATCAACAGCAGCAACCTCTTACCAAGGGATTGTCGTCTTCCTCCTCTGTTTCAAGGGGACAACAATCTTGGACAAAAAGTATTGAGAATTTTACACTTTCTTATCCCCATAACGCCCATCCCGCTATTATGGTACCGCTATGGCCCCTCCCCTCCCCCCACCCTGGTCAAATTTGTTTAGTGGGGATCAGAAATGATCCAGCCGGACTTTAACAATGTTTTTTGTTTTGTTTTGTTTTTTTTTTTTTGGGGGGGGGGGAGGAGGGAGGGGGGATGGGAAAGGGGGAGTATTTGTAGTTACCAGTGCTTTCAAGACCTTTGTCTTTCAACTAGACATGGGAAAGTCCATTTTTCTCAACACTTTTTTTCAAGATTGAACGTCATGTACGGTCTCAGTCAAAATTGTTGGGACACATAATTGTCTTCTTACCCTCCCAATGCTGGTATGCAACATTTGGTGAGTTAACTGCGATGAGCAACATTGCGAGGAGAGGAGACGGACCAGAAGTAAAAACAGCACTGGGTGGAAGTGTTCCAACTATTTTTGTCTGAGACTATAGCCATCTCCCTTGACTTGATGCATTTATGACATATCTTTCTTTCTTTTGTAGGGTAATCCATTGCGTCCATTCGAGGACGCGAGCCTGCTTGCACTGAATTCCACGTCTAGCGGATTCTCTCAAGTTCTGAAGGAACTTGATCACGTGTCTACGCGAACACAGGATACAGTTCATGTGTTTTACGTGAAAGCGGAACAAACAGACGCACATGAAATCATAGAAAACCAGGTGAGTATAATATCTGTCATATTTACTGGAATGAACGAACCTTATCATTGATATTCGACGCAAAGTGTCCTCATGAATAGCATTCACCGAAGATTCTGTCAAATATGAAGTTACGACCCAGCCTGTCATTGGCGTTGTAATTAAACAGTACTTAAGAGAGATGCGCCAGTTAGAATCAAAATGAGGAAAAATGACGGAACATCTTAAAGTGTAGGGAATGCCGTTTACACGAAAAATGTTTGCAAATACTTGACATGGAGTAAATGTGTTGTGCTGTTGTTTGCTTTTATGTTGTATAACTCTATAACAAATACGAGATAATTGTGGCTCTATTACGACCTTGTCGTCCCGTCTTTGTCGGGTCATGGTGAATTGAAGATTAAACTTAAAGTACGTTATGTATAAAACACACGCGGATATAATTTTGCAAACATTTCCTTGTATTCCTAACAGATTGGTTCCTGTAAGCACTCCAAGGCATTCCGCGAGTTTCTCCTCTCCTTAGGATGGCTAGTCGATATAGACTCGCACTCGGGCTGGTCAGGGAACATTAAGCAGTGCTGGAGCAGAGGTAGTAGTGTATCTACTCTGCGCCCTGCGGGGTCCAGCTATTTACAGTCTTCTCACAGCGTGTCAACTCTCACGGGCAGCGAAGAACAGGAGGTGTCTGTGAGCGACAGCGATCGATATGCGTCTTGTCGCGAAAGTTTTGATAGTGAAGCATCGCCCAGCAGCGGGAAGGATTCTCCAGCCGTGAATTCTTCTCCTTCTCATCCTCCGATTGAAACCAAGCTGGTTGATGAGATTCTTTACTACGCAGATGTAAGCTGTGAGGTGGCCTTTATCATGCCGTCCCTCCTGCCGCGGTATCAGAAGTTTCGGTGCATAGTAGGACAGCTGGAGAGTGTTAAGGAGGAAGTAGAGCCCATGCCGCGAAGAAGGACTCGGTCGGGTAGCACTGGGAGCCTGGAAGGAAGTAGTATTGGGAGCCAATTGGACATCAAAAGCAAGATATCCCGTCAGGTCTCCGAAGGGATGACTATACACCAGGTACATGAGAGCCAGTTATACTTTACCTTACCTATATAAACTACTTGTCATTGTAGAAAGAAACAGTGGGGAGGAAATCAATGCGCCATTTGCACGATGGCGTCATTTTACTACTACGACCAGAATCCTTTACGTTTTTCCTTTCATATTTAAATTTGGTAATCCCGGCGAGGTTTACAAATCAAAAGCACTTATTTGCACAAGAAAGCAAAACCCTGAAGGATTTGTGTCGTAGTAGTTATCAGTGTCATTCCATTACATTATATTAAGCGGCAAAAATAGTTGATACAAGTGAAATTTCCTTCCAAAAGGCAGGGCGAAGTTAAGGTTTTGCTTCGTCCATAAAGTAACAGAAGGTTGTCTAAACAGTTTAGCTGTTGCTAGGATTATTTTAAGGTTAAAGTCAATTATCCGCGAAAGTAACCCGAAAAAATCCAGTCAGTAGCGATAATTCACATTTACGTAATATACCAACCACTGACACTTTGGCTTCTTAGACAAAAACAAAACCAAAAAAATCGCACTTTATTTGAGTGTCAATGCATTTAGCATAAACTATTAATTTAGGACACTACTATGTTTACGTCTCCCAATGGAGACGGGACCGCCATTTAACGTGGCCATCCAAGCCACGCGAAGGTCTGTCCGTCTGCAGGGTAAAGCCAGTATCTTTATTGCTCAATTATATTAAGACCCTGAGTGCTGGTCCGGTCCCGCGGATAGAACTCGTGACCCCCCACACTGCATTGAAGTCCTGTCGCGGTGAAAGGTTTATTATCGTTTAAGTCAACGTCAAGACGCTCTCTCTGGTTTCAGAACCGTGCCATGTCGCGTCTTAGTAACGAACTCACATTAGAGAGTCGACCGCTGTCCAGGTTGAGTACGCACAACACCTCGTCCGAGACAAACGTACTGGTGGCCTGGCTCGAGCGGTTTGAAGATCATGCTCAGTTCCCTGTAGACGAGCTACTGATGGAGTTTGATTTCAGTCAGATTGTGGGGCACAGCTTGCGTGAGAAAGACACCGTGGTTATTTTTATACATCACCTGACAAGCGGGCTATACCGCATCCATATCAGGTCCACAATCAGGTACATTCGTCTTATCTCTTTTACTTTTACCTTGTAAGTTTTTCTTAAGGACGACGGCATTGAAAATTACCGTAACATTATTCATAAAGCCTACATTATTGAAGCATGTTTGTTAACTTTGTATGTTTTTGATAGCCCGCCTTAATCTAAAGATAATTGGTCATTTTTTTAGGTCACCTATTGGCGGGGCATTGGTGGACGGTATGGTAGTGAGCCGCAGGACACTGGGCACCATGGTGCGGCAGACCGCTATCAATATAAGCCGTAGGCGCAGACTGGAAATTGACTCGTAAGTGATGTTTCTTTCGAGAGTGTTGAGGCTGCCTTACGCTATCGAAGTTGAAACTTTGTTATTGTGTTCTGTAATTTCTTTGAAACCTTCTTTAAGGAAAATGGGAGAAAATAATTTTTATTCACACCCACAAAATGGGTGATTGCCACTCTCGTTTGGTTCTAATTGCCTTTACTAACAACTTGTTCAGGGAGTGGAGATAATGCCATGGGGGTGAAAATGTTGCGATTGTCGGGCTTCGTCTTCTTGTCCCTTCTTTCGTCATGAGTGTCCCTAACAGGCTGATGCGAAAAGGTATGATAACATCAGTCACCTCTCATCATATTACTAGCTAATAATTCTTTAAGATACCAGAGAAAATCACGACAACTAGTGCACGGTGAGAGGTTCGGAAACTGAAGACAACCTCGTTCACGTGAAGCTTTCGATTTTTTTTTTTTCGTCTTTTCATTTTTAGTCATGAAATTTGCTAAATCTACTCTCGAAAGAGTATGCTACCCGTTATCCACTCAGATACCTCGAAGATAGTTTTGAAATCTCGTCATTTTTCATCCTGCTGCTCGGAGGTGCGTTAATAGCAATTGAAGACCAGTGAAACACTCCTTCTCGTGTTAAATGCATTAAAAACTAAAAGTGAGTCACGATCATTTTCCCGCGCATTTCTTTTTTCCCGCGCTTAGTAGCGGTTAAACCTTTTTCGCGCACTTCGCACTCGGTGCATCTTTTCCCACACCAGCGCTGATGGTGAAGCGACCCCTTTGACCTTTTGTTTTAACGTCTACAGGTATTCTCCGCCTCAAGTTTGTCGTAAACTCAAGATTCAAGATATCGTCAAGAAATATCGTCATGAACGATCTGTTCCTGATTTTTACGTGTCGCTCTTTTCCAATGATGCGAAGTAAACTGCAGACAAGTTCTCAAAGTTGAAACGTTACAAGTTCTCAATTTTAATGTATAAATACAAAATTAAGCTACATGGGAAGACTTCACTTGCACACTAAGGTACTTCTACAATATATAAAGAGTAGTGTGCCACATAAAAGGTGCCGATCAATAACTTTCATTAGTTTCAAGTGCATCTCAAATCTCAAATTTTAAACGCTACCAAAGTATTTTAGTTGCAGCTTTACTCTAGGAAATAAGGTTTACATGAATTATACTACTATAAAAACTGGGTGTTGTTAGTGGGAAGTACGTTGCTTAATTAACAAATAAAGATGCCTTGACTGTGTTCTGATCATGAACAGGAGAACACGAAGACGAAAGAAGTGTATGGGAAAACAAAAGACGTATTCGAGTGTTTCTCTCTACTTCTTGAGTGCTGTAGCTGCCTCTTATGTGCCTTAGATCAGAACAAGGTCAAGGCTTTTTCATTTTTTTTTATGATAAGGATTCCTTTAAATTTCATTACTTTGTAGTTTTCAAAGCAAACTATTGGCAGATGGAGTGACAGCTTGAGCTCCGATACCGGCTCCCTTAAAGCGCGCTTTTTCAACCAACCAGAGTACGCGTTATGTCTGAACTTTACGGATAATAGTTAATGTAGTGATAACTCCTATTACACAGCAGAAAAAAGGTAAACAGTTTTGAGTCAATTTTTTTTGGGTTTGCACAATTGTATTTTTAAACGACTTGGCTCAGTATTCTACTTATATGCGAACGCCATGTTTCTACTACTGTTATGTACATCATTATCGTCATCATTGTCATCTCCACAACAATCACCAATGACCGCAGGCAGTGATCGATACAGACATCGTGTAAATTGTAAGTGACCCATAATGAGGTAATAATTATCTTAACCATGCGGCTATTCAGCTGGTTTTCTTGCAATCTGCAAGAAGCTCAAACAATTTTGACGCAACATTTTTTTTGTTTACCTTTACGTTTTATTGATCCTTATCCATTTCCTAGCCTAGTTGCAACACAGATTAGTTGACAATTATTAAAACCATCTTTAACATTTAATGCCTAGACACGCTGCCCAAGTATGGCACTAGCTGAGTATTAATATGAACACACCCATTTAAGGACCCACGCCAGAATTCGGGCACGGTAACCGTGTTTGTGCGAACGTTTTCTGTTTAGTTGTGAGGACATGTGCACTCCCTGCTACGCTCCCAGCGAAGGCGAAATGGATGGAGTGTGTACACAGTTACATACCGGGTACTCAAGGTGTGAGCACATCTGTACCAGGACTCAGGCAAGAGTGCTGGAACACCAAGTGTGCTCGAAAATGAGGTTGACGACACCTTGTCGTTGTTTAACAAAAAAACTTGTCTTCTGCATCAAAGATGCAAAAAAAAAAATGATCAAAAGATTAACTTGATTAGTTTTAAGTTCAAATTATACACCTATGAACCAGATGCTGAGACACCAAGGTATATTTCAGTGCTTTGTCCTGATTTTGTCTCTAGTAGGTCAACTATCTGTGCCAGGCTTTTGGCCGTTGCTTTGTCCATTTAGGTGTATGTATTTTTTTTCTTTTACCGCGTGTGACTGTTCAGTCATCCTATGTCACAATAAGACAAAAAACTGCAGGCCTTGTATTCAAAAAACAAGTCATATTAACCGGGACACAGAGGCCCCAGGTCCCTTAAATAACACTTACTTTAAATTGCAACTGCGTATTGCTGGTTTTCAGTGTCACGCCATTTAAAATAGATGAAAATAAAAATCAAAACCATTCACTGATAGATAAAGTCCAGAATCTGGGAAATGAAAGGAGGTACATATGCAAAGACCCTCGCCAAGATTCAGGTCAGAGGAACATTTCGTATGCGAGATATCCGAAGAATGTTTTACCCAAATTTATAGAGATTTGTATGGAGACGCCATGCTGGTGCTCACCTGGATGAGCTCCAACATGGCGGATGGAAACCAACAGAAACATCTGTTACCGAGTTTTGGTACAAAAGCGTGAATATATTCTTCGAGAAACGCATAAACATTAAAATAATACTTTTTCCAGTACATGAACTGTTTAGATGGCAAAATTTCCTGAAATAAGTCATTTTTTTAACCTACATGACCGCTCTCTTGGCCGTCATGTAAATGCCGCGTCATGCAAAAGCTTAGAAATTCAAGCGTACTCTATCACAAAACCAAGAACCCTTTTGAAGCGAAAATTTGTTTGACAATTAGTTTTCAGCTGCTCTAATGCATCGTGAAAGTAAAATCTCGGTAGGATGGATAGTTTTTTAGTTTGAATTTTAGTGACGTCATGTGAAAACCAACAATACTAACTCGTTATAGCCCTAGTTTCACTCTCCTTGTTACTACTATTTGTACCAAATATATATATTTTTTATTTCCAATACGTGTAAAACAAAATTAAGTAGAATTGTTAATGGAAATGGGACTGAGTGGAGTCCAATTCGGTCTGTAATCATACGAGTGATTAACAAAATTTGACGACCGAAGTCCTGTTAGCAACTAATCATAACCGTTAAAATTTCCAAGAAAATAAATGCATTGTATTTTGGTGAAAGAGCATTTGAATACCAAATGTCCAAAATCAGGGAAAATATCACTGGCGGAGACACTGTCTAATGTCACAAATTCGTCTATTTTGGAAAATCCTCAGTTTGGTGGGGTAATTGTGTTTGTTGCTATGGTTATTGTGATAACTTCTGTGATTGGTGGATTTATTTGGCTAATGTAACTGTCCGATTGCAGGTGTCCGATTACAGCCAACTGTCCGATTGCACCAATCAAATTTGAGGAAACATTGTAAAGGGTATGATTAAGGACAGTACAGTCCACAGTTGTAATTTGACCTTTTAAGTATCTAACTGAAATAAGACCAGCGACAATACGTTAGCCTGTACTTTGGCGGGGCGGGTAATGCCGTAGCGCATTTGTCAACACCTCGCACTCTCTCTCTCTCTCTCAGTTGACTATAGATTCTTTCAGTAGCCATGTTTACACACCTAATTACCCAATGCGGTAGATGGTTGCTTATTATGCTATTTTAGTATAATTACATTGATGATTATCGAAAATAGAGCGCTGTGATTGGCTAGGAGCTTCGCTTTATCCCGCTATAATCACCGCGCGGTGATTATAGCATTGAAGGCTAGCAGTTTTCAAAATGGCAGCCAGATTTTTTGATGTTTCGGGGTCGGAAATTGATCAATAATTTTATTTTCTCGAATAATAATCAATGTAATTATACTAAAACAATTAGTCGCCTCAGGCGACGTGAATATTGGCGAATAGTCACCTCGACTTCGTCTCGGTGACTATTCGCCGATATTCACGTCGCCTTCGGCGACTAATTGTTAAATATAGCAGACGCACCTCAAATAGTGGACCTGAAGAGGGTTAGATGCGCGAGAGATTTATAATTGAGAGGAAGGAAGGCGGGATGAAAGGGAAGTATAAGAAGGGGAGTAGTTAATTCGAGTAGACTACGGCTTATCTGCGAGACTTATTCCGTCTTCTGAAGTCTCGGAACGCTCGACAAATTGTCACGTATTTGAACAGGCGTATGAACAAATGTTCGGTACCTGATAGGGTAAGAACGAGAGCCTGTTGGAGAGAGCGTCCTCTGTAATTCCTGCATTACTGAAATGAGGTCCAGTGTATCTAAGCGCTTGCTTAGAAGCTGCAGCAATGTGGTTAACACTCCTTTTCCAGACAAACTCACTTCAAGAGTTTCGCTTGAAATGTTTGCTTCTTCCCCCATACGTGGTACATTATTTGTTATCACTACTTTCGTTTCTGGAATAAGTGCCAGTTTTTCACTCAAGCGTCTTTTTATGCTGATAATCATCTGTTGTAGAACCTCACCACCCGTTCGCTCCAATCTTAGGCTATTCTGAACAAGGACGACGAAAAGGGTCGACGCCTTTCCTACAAAAACCAAAACACAGATTTTTTTGTTTATAAAATGTCTCTTATCATTCACATTTTACAACAGACATAAATAAAGTTAGGCCGCGCTTAGAATTCTAATGAGTTTTGGACATTATTTCTTGCCAATTTTAACCTTTTTAAAAGAGGGAAAAGATTAAGAGGAGCTATAATTGACTTTTTACTTGAGTTAATTGTAAGGATCACAGTTTCACAGGGTGCATAAGAGTGTAACAGGGTGTAGAAGGTTCAGCTTTGACTTACTGTAACTGTTATAACTTCTGTTCAACTAATATCGAACAGTGTGTTTGATGGATACTTAAACACGACTTAAAATGGTTTGGAACGTTACTGAATGGATGTTGCAAGGGGTATGATATCGTACCTTTATCGTTTGGGTGTATTTCTATCCATTTTTCGATGTTGCTTAAAACAGCCATTTCAATTTTCTCAGTTTCTTTCTTCAGTTCTTCCTCCTTCTCGATTATCTGCTTCTCGATTAATTGCTTCCTTTCGGATTTCCATTGTTTTTTTTCCGTCAGCTGTTTTAGTTCATTTCTCATCACAGGCTCCTCTTTGGAAAACAAAGTTAATAGTTGCTCATCCTTCTTGGTCTTAGAGCGCATCAGCTGCTGCATGCCTACTTTATCTTCGTCTCTCAAGAAAACCTCATCCGGAATATCATATAATTCTCTGAACTCTCTTGCTTTTAATTTGACCAAACTGTCTGGGATCTTGTTTTTCAGAAAGTTTTTCAAGTGTTTTTCCCTTGTCTGTGCCCTCCTGTCATCACTTGTTTCTTCTGTCTTGCGTCTCGCTAGGTCATCAAGGTCTGCTAAAAATTTCTTAAAAGAATCAGTCTTTAATGTGGTTACCTCGTTCCGTGAATTCTGCGCTTCAAAAAATGATCCAACTGTTTTTACATCATTGTCTGCGGAACTTTCACAGGCTTCTTCACAGACATCGACAATCAAAACCTTTGCTTTACTGTAAACCTTTGTTGGGCGGTTACCGGCACTCGATAACTTTTGTATTTCTTTTAGCGGAAGAGCAGGACGAAGAGTCCGTGGTTTTGTTGCCTTCTCTAAGAATTCTGCGAAGTCGTACAGTTTTAGCGCCTCAAAAACTTCCTTTAGCAACGTAACTGGGGTATCGGGGAAAATTTGTCCAATGTTTCTTCGGTGGAGTTCGTGCAGTAAATCAGGATCAAGCCCAAATGAACGGTAAAATTGGTTTAGAACATCTTTGTTCCCATTAAGCTTGGACGTTAGTTCCTCAGTCAATTCCGTACTTAGATCTTTCAAGCACAGCTTGGAGGTGGAATCTGCAAATACAAGGCAAAACAAAATCTGAAATTAACAAATGTTGACTTAAAATAAATAGCATATTAAATTGCTATCGATTGAAACGGAACGGACAATGGAATTAGTATGAATTAACTGAATTTCAGGAGGGTGAATCCAGGAAACTGTGAGAAAATATTGAAGAGACAGATAAAATGTATATATTTCGTTTTCTAATCAGGAACTTGAAGGCTAAGGCGTAATCCGGGTTTTTATAGTGTCATCCAGCGGATTTTTTGCACGCTCTTTAAATGAGCTCTGTTTTTTTCTCTGCGCCTGCGCCTTTGCCCGCTTGAAAAAACCATGAACTGATCCCGATGTAATATCCCTGGGCAGACGCGCCGTGGGAACGCGTAAGTTCACAAATGCTCAGAGGACTTGGGTTGGGTTCTCTTGGAATTGACTGAGTCTTACCGCTGGTTTCTTCAAATCCAAATTCCGATGGTGCACTACTCGTTCCCGGCTTTCCACTGTCATCCTCTGTAGATACACTATGTACATCTGTATCCCTCGTTTGCTCTAAGTAACTCGTAATGTAGGATAATTTTTCCTTATCTAGATATTGAAGTTGCCTGTCTTCCTGACCATCAGGTTCATCTGAGCTCAAAACTGTGGTATCAAAAGTTCAGATGTCAATGACACTGATCGTAAAATTAAAGCGCTAATAATTATCGTGAAAGTGAGAACGTAAATGAAAAGTTTTAGGGCTTAAAGTTCGCTCTAAAGGTTAGGACGCACGATTTAGCCAAAAGTAAGGACCTGTAGATTTCTTCCCAAAGTAGAGTTCATTTTTTTTTTGTTAGCGTTGTCAGGTGAATCACAGCCATTTTGTTTGGCAAATTGCCGAGCTCGGAGGACTTCGCTAATGATTCACGTGCTACAAAACCACCTTACTGTTGAGCAAGAGACGTACCGAGAGAGGCCAAACAAAAGAAATAACCATGTTAAATGATGAGAGCACTTAACCTTTTTCTGTTCCAGTGTGTCCCATGCTCCCAAGAATCCGCGGTTTTGAAGGGCCTATTTAGCGGAACTTTTGAATTGCTGGTGCTACAAGGTAGCAGTAAAATCGAAGTACGTAACTATGTTGACTGTATAAGATTTAGTGTGCTTTTATAACCTTTTGCTCTGAAAGTTGATAGCTCGTTCCGAGCTTTCTCGTATTCGTCTTCGTCGATGGTCACATCCACTTCAACCTGCTCTCCATCAGCAAGTTCTTTCATTTCGTCTGTAACAAACAAAACTTGTAGGCGCTTTTTCAGCGTCCCATTTTTGTACAATCTCCACAGATGGTCAAGAGCTGTAAGACTTTCTGCTTGGACTTTCAAGTACACACTCCCCTCAGTTATTTGTAGCAGTGTAGTGCCAGCAGGAAGGATGCAGGTATTAACGGCTTTGAGCAGTTGTTCATATGTGCAGTTACGCCTTAGCAGCTGGTAGGCGGATGTTAGTATTAAACCTCCAACAGCCACTTTGACCACCGTTTTGATGTTCAGAACTAAAGGTAAGAAAATAGTAAAAGTCTGCTTACAATTAGTCACGAAAATGACTGACTGAGTGCCACTTTACCACCCCATTTGTGTTGCACACTGATTAACGCAATGACCACTGTAGTTAGGGTCTAAAAGAGAAAATTCTCCCCTGAAACCCCTAATCCGTCCTTACGTGTTTTAAGTGTTTGCATTACACTTATCCTTAGCAAAGAAATGACTTGCAAATGGCCAACCGCTGCTTCAAGTCAGACAAATATGTGTCCCAAGCATTATATCTAACATTACAAAATGAACTTTGAAAAACTGTAAGGCTAACAAATTTTCAAAAATCATAATTACAATCACAATCCATTTTGAACTCCTTAAAATCTGTCCATCCGTACCTTCTTTGGTGTAGGCTATGTCATTTACACTGTTTTATTTTTTTTTTTATGTATGTATTTATTTATTTATCTTTTAACTGGTTTTTATAGTTATTGTCTCACTCAAATGGTAGCAGTTTTGACTGAAGTGATAAATTTAATTATCTAATTATATGATTGGCGACACAGCTCCTTCAAGAGTTTAGTCCCCATCTCTGCGGCTACCAGATATTAAAAGGATGTGTTTGTTTCATTAAGTTTTCTCAACAAAAAAACTCAAAAATCCCTTATATTTGAGATATTTAAAATAACTTATAAATAATTTGGATATGCATGATCATAACACACCTTTTCAGCACAGTAGAGTTTATACACACCAATTCCAACAACCATCTCAAACTAAAAAACGTTAAATTAATTGGAACCCCATCACAGAGCCGGCAGGAAAAGGTAAAAAATGGGATCTAATCCATCGGCACTTACACTGTACCAGTAGAGCTTTTATAACTTGTATAAGATAGTATCCGTATCCGCGAAAAGATCAAAGATCAAGACCTAAACCGAGTATGGCTGCTAATCAAGAAGGTCTAGGAAAATGCATTTGATGAGAATCTCCCACCCGGCGGGTTCAACCCACAGGGACTATGCTACGTAAGTCCTTGCGAGTAAGAACATTTATTCTTCACTTTAGGGACAGATTGTTTATATTATGATTGAAGCAAATCTACGTTTCCTTCAACAGTTCGCCTGCGCGCAGACACTTTAAACCTTGTATATACGCGACACGTGGGCCGGCTGCACCGCAGGCTATCAAAAGTAGACAAAAAATACGCTTTGGCGGTTCTTTGTTAGCAACAAAATGTTACCCGTATAAAGCATGGCCCAGGAACCTATCAGCTATTTCTACTACCAAGAATGTAGGGTGCATGTACGCACATACGTCTATGCATACAGCTGAAATCTGGAAAAAATATATACATTTTTTTTTTATTATTTCCTGAAAGCATTTTTATTCTTAAATCGGGATAGTATGGCGTTCCATTTCCGCCAAAATTCAATGTTCCATTTTACATTGTACTTTACACAATCTATCCTACATTTTGTGTTTGCCATTTGAGTTTGCACTCGCGATTCAACTTTTTTGCATTCAACATCCAACTTTGATTCATGCAACATTCAAGTTTACGCTTTCGACATTCAACTTTTCATAAGCAACAGTCGACCTTAAAGTTCAATGGAATGTACATTCATTTTTTTGCATCCAACATTTAGCATTCCGCATTCGACATTCAAGTTTTGGATTGGACTTTTACCCGCTGGTCAGCGACCGATAGAGATCGTGGGCTCAATTAACCTGACCCACCCCCGCTCAAATGGTGGTCGAGAGTCGATCGAGAGACTTCCCAGTGGAGTGGACTCGGGAGACCTTCTCCACTCCCGACATACCAGACGTCGACAGACGTGTTGACGACCGTGTGACAAAGATGCGCCACCATCGCCAAGATGCTGACTGCACAATCTGCTAGTTTAAGGGAGGTGGGAGCCACTCTCTTGAGGGTAGCGGACCGTCTATCTTCTATGGAAGAAACACCATCTCCAAGTAAGTATAGGGCAACCTTTGTCAAGTATGAAGAAGTTATGCGTTCGCGCCGACACAAGCTGCTCTACATGTAGCACCAGCTTCATTTTAATCACTTCACGCGCGCTGTGCACTGGGCGGCATCGATCGTAGAATGAAATATTTCCGAAAGCTTTTGCTTGCATTGCTCCTATTTTTGTGTATTTTACTCGTTTCTTTATTTTTTGAGAAGGAATGAGTTTTGATTTGTTGCCCACCTGCAATCAAAAATCGGTCTACATAAAACCCCACAGGCGGCCCAAGCTCTAGCCTCCCACGCAGACGTTAAGGGAGTATTAGGGGATTCGTCACATTCGTCAAGCATTCCTGCCGTATCCCCCTTAGAACATCTGCGTGGGAGGCTACCCAAGCTCTCGAGTGTAAGTGATTTCAGAAAAAAAAATATCCAACACTGGAGAAAAATATGTAACACCGTTATATGTAAGGGAAATATATTCTATCTCTACAGGTTTAGGAAAAATTCACTCAGAGTAAATCACCCATACCTCCCCTCAAAAGTCAAATGATCGACCCCTCAATTAGGGGTGATTGGAAAATTATCATCAATATGGGCAGTCTCAAATTGCACAATCCTTGAAATGGCTGTGAACATAAAGGATTTGCATGGGGAATTCAGGTAAAATATTTAACAGATTTCTCATGAAATACACTTTTCCTTATTTACCTTCCTTGTTCTTGCTGGGTGAGGGGTTATTCTCCCGAGCACCCAGTTGTTCAAAAGATGGGTTATTAGTGCTATCCACTGGATAGTGATTTCTCTGGTGGATAGCATGATCCAATGTTTGAAAAACTGGGGCCAGATCTGTTGCAGTTTAAGGGATTTCCTTTAATCCCTGGGTTAGATTCTTAGGCCTTTTTCTCCGGATTCATTGTCATGGCTACTGGTTACCTTCCATCCTTGCTTGTAGCTGTCACAATCTTTTTATGCTAGTAAAAAGGTGGATATTTTCCAAAATGAGATAAATAGTTGTTGGATCTTTCTTTGGGAATCCTGAGCAATTCAAATGATATAAGCAATACATGCACTGTAGCTTTTTTGTATTATCTACACTGCACATGCATGCATTTAATAACTATATCAGAGCTCTCTGAAGTTAATTTTTTTCGATTGGCTGTTCAGAAGGTTCTGCTTGAATTTTTTTTTTATATTTTCAGACATCACCAGAAAGGTGCAACAGAATACAAATCCTTCTCCAGCTGCTTGTCTGTCTGCTTCTGTATGCTGACGTCCGAGCTTACTGTTCACATGTTAAAAATGTATTGTAAAGAGGGCACATCTGTTGTCCTCTCATGAACGACTCTTCATTCCTTAATTCATTTTGTTGATGCCAAACAGTGCAGACTGTTTAGCCATGGAAACAATATTATTATTGTTATTATTATTTAACATTTTAAAAATATTTTACAAGAACCAGCTATGATATTCTTCTATATTTCAATATTTTTTTACATATTAAGAATACTTCATGATGCAGGGGTTGTTTACAGTCAGATGCCCAACTTCTGTGTGTTTTACTAATACTGGGCATCCATAATTTCGTGTAAAACCGCCATAATAATAACAATAACACTCTTCAGGCCTGAGGCTACCCTTGACATTGTAGCTTGTTCTCAGTCAAGTTATCCCCAGAAAGCACTGAATCTGTGAAGTGTGAAAGGTCAACAACAATAAAGATAATGATGGTATAAGGATAATCTACCATTATGGGACTGGATCTCTAGGTACAAGTAAGTGGAAGTCAACATTTTAATTTGCAAAGCTACGGTAATCACAACTGTTTGGTGCAACAACTACCTTAAAGCCTTCCCAGAAAGTGACATAAAAATATTATTATCGTAGGCAATACAGTATAGGTATTTGGAGGATCAACAATACTTTTTTATAGCCTTAATCCGGCACTAAATATTATCATTTTGTTATAAAAATTGTCCTTGTAGTAGTTTATCATCTCATTAAAATAAAAGATTAATGTTACTTTATACATGATACTGTACACTTAACCCAAATGTTGACATCCTCCTTTTAACCGTCCTGACACTCAACCGAAGAATTTTACTTATGTCACATACTTTGAAGCCTTGCTGAAGTAAAACATGAAGCTGTTCCTTGCTGATTTCATACGAAGGTCTCCCTCGTTTCCCTCTACTATTCAATGGAGCTTGATATGCATAGTTAACATGGTATCTTTGATCGATTTCTACCAACATCCTGTAAGCATGTTCAATCAATTTTGTGACTAGTTCATCCACGTCAAGGCTGACAGCTATTCTTTATGGTTGGAAATCTACTGATGGGTCTCCAGACCCTGTAAATCTGTCTGTAGCATTGATTATATCTAAATTCAGCTAAATTCATATAGGCTTTGTCATCAGACATCTGCTGGATCAAATTTTGGAGTAATCTCAAGAAGAAACAAATTGATTCAATTTACAGCACTTCTGAATGATAAAACACGTATACAGAGATGCCAACCTCTGGAGATCTAAAATCTGGAGATTCTTTCTTTTTCACCGCCCCCTCCCCACCCCCGGCAAATATGGGAATGACTAAGGACATTACATTAAGTCTTACATAACGTAAAAACTATCAAAATTTGCGATCATCGTTTTGATGCCAGAAATAATCTTTGTCAGTGAATAAATTGGTGCAAAAATGCTCGAGAAACCGTACTACGAATACGAAAAATTCATGTTTTTGAGCTAAAAATGGGCTACCGTACATCTCAAACCGGGGCACAGAAAAGCTTAAAAGATAATTTAATCAGGGAGATATAGTGACCCGTACGGGAGACCGGGAGATTGGTGTTGTATCCGGGAGAGTTGGCCTGTATGCGTATAGCGCCCCACTAAAGAAGACAGCTGGTTGTACAGCATTCACCTCCTTCGAAGGCTGTGCATCCTCGCGGCCATGTTCTATCTGTTATACGTCTAGTTTGTCGGGAGTGGAGAAGGTCTCCCGAGTCCACTCCACTGGGAAGTCTCTCGATCGACTCTCGACCACCATTTGAGCGGGGGTGGGTCAGGTCAATTGAGCCCACGATCTCTATCGGTCGCTGACCAGCGGGTAAGAGTCCAATTCCAAAACTTGAATGTCGAATGATGTCGAATGCGGAAACTTGTAAGTACAATGCCCAAAGTCGGATGTCGGAAGCGAAAATGGATGCAAAAAAATGATTGTACATTCCATTGAACTTGAAGGTCGAATTCGAAAACTTGACTGTTGCTTATGAAAAGTTGAATGTCGAAAGCGTAAACTTGAATGTTGCATGAATCAAAGTTGGATGTTGAATGCAAAAAAGTTGAATCGCGAGTGCAAACTAAAATGGCAAACACAAAATGTAGGATAGATTGTGTAAAGTACAATGTAAAATGGAACATTGAATTTTGGCGGAAATGGAACGCCATAGGATAGATCATCATAGTATGAAATGTTGATAATTTCGAGCAACCACCTCTATACTGTAAAAAGTCTATCGATTACTTAGCTTGCCGTAAATGACCCGCCTTATCACTTAAATTTCCTTGTTCTTTAAAAGCCTTTATTTTACAAAACGTTGTCCAAAGCCGGATCTGTTGGAACTCCCTCTACTGACCCTCTCACTTCCGTAATTGATATTCACTGTATGGTTATTAAATCTTACCTCCGCTTGGCGACGAATCTATGGCCGCTGCTTGAGCTAAAAGAAAACAGACAAAATCTCGTTACTGATAGAAAACCGTAAACATTGGAAAAAATGAACGTTAAACCTTAAAAGTGCTAAAGAAATAGCATTTCAACACTTCAGTAGATCACTAAACACCTTTTCGTCTTTCAAAATTCTTTTCAAGGGTTCTTCGTTCTTCGAACTCGTTTACTTTCTCAAGCAAATCTCGTTTCTCTGTTTGGGTCAAAATCGTCTTTAGGATGCTGAGATGGTTGACTCCAAGACAGTTGTTGTTTTTTAGCTCTTCAAACAGAGATCGAACGTCGTTGATGCTGACTTGTCTGTCGTGTGGTATCTTTCCTTTGCAAATCGAGACGAGTCGTTCCGGATCATTTAGCTCGTCGAGCGCCTGAATAGTCTGCTCAAGCAATCCATCAAATTCTCTTCTTTTGGTCTCAAACTTTTCAACATTTTCCAATAGAGACCATTCCTCTAAACCTTCCAGTAGATCCTTTAATATATCCAATTTGTCAGGTCCTAGAAATCCCTTCTCTTCTAGTTCTTCAAACAAGTAGACTGCATCTTGTAAGTTCTCTTCGTTCCGAGGCGCCACCTTTCCCCTGCACATGAAAAGTAATTGCTCGACTGCATTCAATTCGTTAACTCTCCGGCGTACTTTGAAAAGCAAATTATTGTATTCGATGGCTGACATTTTACTAGATTACGACGATAAATAGTGATTCAGACCATTTCCGTGGTTCTCGCGGTACCAAATGGAGTAATCATGTCCGGCTCAGTCTGGGCGTCTGTAATGTCCCCCGCTAACTGGGTGTCGTAGGCGATGACGTTTGTCACGTGAACATAAACTAATTTTACAACATCGGTCACGCGAACATAAACATATGTTACCACATTGGTCACGCGAACATATTTTTTCATATATATTACCCGAAAAACTAAAAACCGTGGATATGGATTTCTTCCCTTACAAAGTAGATCTTGCAGTTCTTCTTAACACTGTTGATATAATTGTTGCTGGTCAGGTTGGAAAGTGTACACTTACCTGTAAATTTGCTTTGTAGTTGGCTATACTGTATCAGTAGAGGAGTGTTACCTCTAATGATGATGATAATGATAATGGCGATGGCGATGACTATGACGATGATGATGTCGATGATGATGTCGTATTTATATGGCGCATTCCAAAGCTCAGTACGCCATAACTTGTTCCACTATACTGAGCCCTTATCTTCTGTATATTCCATGTTTCTTTCTAAATATATTAGCTCCTCTATATAACAATTATCTACGAATTTGCAAAATGTTCACGTTTTTATTGGGGGTTCTTGACGGTTTCACAATCATACAGCGCCGTTGCAAACCAGACATCGACTTGTCAGTTGGTAGTTGTCAGCACAATTCTTACACTCAAGTGTCCATCAGATACAAGCGCATTTAACGAGGTTCAACGTTTTTAGTGACCTGCGTAAATGCATATCAGTCATGAGCATCCCCCCGCCTTCCCTTGGTAGATCTAGTGTTGGAGCCCAGGAAAACCCGAGCCTTTTCCACAGCTTGCAAAACAATAAATCATTTACTGTACTATTGCTTTGTAAATTTGCAAAAGAGGTGACGTTGTAAAGGGCCTAGAACAATTTTTTTCAAAGGTCTGGAAAAGTGCCTACACCCTTACTTGAAAATCATGAGAATCTCCCACTGTCACCGATGTCTTGCACCCAAAGAGGGCTTGATTTCACCTCCCAAACTGTTTGGCAAAGCCGCCCTAGCCAAGGATGAACGGGACATTCACTTTTAAATCGAGGGAGAATCCTAGCGAATTTTCTGGTATCTGGGGCCAAAGTGAATGGTGAATCCTACCGCCCCATATGTCTCAAACACGCACGGTACTCCCGCGAATCTTTTAATCGCCAGGGATGGCAAATTTGACAGGTTTTTTTCCATAAATTTATTAATCTAAAGTAAAAAGCGTACAGTTTGCGTAAAACTTTGATGGTAACCGTGAAAGAACACGTTGACTTCGGAGCAGCTATCGACTCACCTTGCATTACCCTCGGTGACGTGAAAAAGGACGACTATTTGAAGACTTCTTTTGTGACTTCTTCTCTTCTATCGAAACTTGAAGTCACAAAGTAGGGGATAATCATAAATTATAACTAACTTTTTAGCATTACAGTTCCCGGGAGTTTATGTAGAACAACTCAGTCAGTAGCACGAGTGTCCTTTTTGTCATTTTATTGATATAAATGCAAGGGTTATATTAGTCAATTGAAACACATCAGACAAAAGGTGTCTTTTTATAACTTGAGGTCTTAAAAAAGTGTTCCTTCCGACATGCCGACAGATACCTCAGATCTCAGCTATGCGTAGTTTTTAATTCTACTTCTCGGAGGTACGTTCGTATCGAATGAAAGAACTCTTCGCGCGGTTTGATAAATTAAAAACTAAACGTGAATCTTACGCATTTTCTCTTCTTACAACGAAATTTCACAGGAATGAAACATTTTTTAGGCAGGAAATACTACTAGATATTTGGAGACAAATATAGAGATTCAACATACCAATATTTCTCTTTACTTCTCAAAACCTGTAAAATCGAGCATTTTGATTTTGATTATTGGATGAACTATGTTGATATTTGGATGCAGTGTTGTGTGTTTTCACATGACTTCATGGCGGCCATATTTAGTATATTTGTGTCCCAAAACAATGAAGCGGCGGCCATGTTTGTGTCCCAAACCATTCCTGTGGGAGTTGAACTCTTTTCTTATGTAAACGCTTTCTTTTGTTCCAATAAATTTGCATAGATGCTGGCCACGTGAGTGAAAACAAAGAATTTAGACTCAGACTTAGACTCATTAAAATCCATTTGAATTAATTGTACTTATTCTGCTTATTGTGTCATTATCATGTGTGGGACTAGAAATTAACTTCATTTTTATTATCGAGCAGACAGTTTGTCATCAGTAGCGCTTATACGCTGTCGGCTCTCCTGCTTTTTAAAATTGTTCAGTAGGAACATACGATGAGTTCCTTCTCGTTGCTGATTTTCCAAAAAACTTGCCCTAGTGCTGCACAAACACTTTCTACATTCCACGCGCCAAGACCAATATTGGAGCTAAAACGTTGCTTACGGAATCTTATCACGGTGATGAAATGAGTGCTACAGTGACTTTGTCGATTACTTGGCTCCGGTACTAGCTCCGTGTTTTGGAGTCTTGGAAGAAAAGAAAAATTTTCATATGTATCTAGAAAAGTACGACTTAATATTTTGCCATGAACACTCTTGTGTAAAAAGCTCACTCGGGGGAGCATCCTTGATTGCCGAAGTCCTTTCTGCTTCCCGCAACACTGAAATGAGGTCCAGCATCTTCCAACGCTTGTATAATACCTCTAATATTGTGGCTAGGACTAACTCCATTCTGTATGAATCAACAATGATTACTTTAAGAGTTTCTCGGAGAAGAAGATTTTTACGTCTGGTAACTCTTAGCCTGCCAACCGCAGACGTATTTCCGGTCGTTGCTTCTCTTCCTCCAAAAATAGCGTCTGCGATCTCAAGTTGCGAAACGATTTCCGTGACGTCATTTCTTTTCTTCTGTTCTCAACCAATCAAATTGAGAGATGAAAGATCCGATTAATAACACGCGCGAAATCGCGAGGACCGCCAACTGTTGTGCGGAAACGCCAAAAAGGTTTCCTCGGCCAAAGGAGACTGTTTTTTTTTTGCTCAAGGGTAAAATTCCAGTCTGAAGGAGAAAGTGATGGAAGATCTTTGGCGAGAGTTGGAGATTCGTGCGTTAATTCATAACTCAGTTGGAGTCGATTTCAGTATATATCGATTTGACTGTTTACGTCGGTTGCAATACCCTGCGAAAGGCAGACGTTTCTCCTCGTTCATCGCCGCTGAGTAACTACTTTTACCTCATGAGCACCAAAATGCTGCTTGCTCCAATGGGTTTTTTCCTCTGACGGGTAGATTATGCTGGAGGGTTCTACTTTTCGACTGAGCAAATATGATTTTTGCCGCTTATTACACACTGAGAGGTCATGATACGCTTATAGATTTTCTGTGGTTTTTATCTCTGGTCGGAAAGATGATTTGTCCTATGATGCAAGATCATTTTCTGTGACCGCTTTTGACTGGTAAAGCTTTTTATTGCGGCTAAATAAGGCCTTAGGTCCTTTAATTTACTCCAGAGTGCCTTCTGGATCTCTGTGCGACTTTTTATAGTCCGTGACTGTGATGTTTTCCTGCAATGTTGAATCACGGCCCAGCTCGTCAGTGGCTCGTCTCGTCTTGTTTGCAGGATGTTTAATTCTCACAGGTAGCGATTAACAGATTTAAATTTAGAAGAATGAATTGCAGCCTAAAATAAAGCTACATCAGCTATTTGTACGTTTCGCTTGCCAACATTCTTCGTCATCCTATGACACTAAGCCAAGATTCTGGTGATCCGAAAACGATAGAATATTTTCCAGTTTCTACCGTTTTTTATGTCCGCCGCGGGGCTCTTATCACTAAGCGATATCGCGTTGTACTCCAAGCGAAGATAGACGGCTCACTTGAACTTTCATAAGATTGAATAGCGGAGAAATAACGATTACAATATTCTTCTCACGTTTATCTATTGATTCAGAAGCAAATCTTTGTCCTTTTTTTTTACTCGGCACTTCGTAGTCTGGAAACGCGATAGACTATCCATAACCAGCCGGCAAATTCACATAAACATCACTTTTCATTTCAACTACTTGTCGAATTGCTTCTTCTTGGTGCTTGTCTAGGCTTCTCGAACCCGAAAATATCGCATATTTTGGCAGACGCGTCGTCTAGTGAGCTCTCCCCATCTTCAGCTATTTTGGTTTTCTCGCGTAAAGCGGATTCCCACGTAAACCCCACGCGTGTTAGCTCCACAAAAATAAGAGCCAAATTATGATTGGTTAATAAACACTGACGTCATGGAAATCGTATCGCAGCTCGAGATCGCAGACGTTATTTTTCGGAGGGAGAGGAGCGACGACCGGAAATACGTCTGCAGTTCGCAGGCATGTTCTATAATTAGCTTCGTGGTTGGAATAAGTGCCAATTTTTTAATCAAACATTTTCGTGTCGTCTTAAAAAAGTCTTCAACTTCACGGTGGTGGCGGAATGGTATAAATGGGACTGTCTAGATCACAACAAAAAGGGTCGATTCCTTATCTGGAAATAAAATATGAATTATATAGAGGATATTACATGGCCGCACGGAGATACGAAATTTCTCTTCGAGTGTTTATATTATATAAACACCAATGAGATACCAAAAGCCATAGCAACGGTGATATTTCAATTGTGAAGATCCTGTTTTCGCGGGAGAGCTCACCTGGTATTTCGCTGGTGTTCATCTAATAGAAAGCTTTCTTTTATCACCCCTTTTACGCTGCTACTTTTCAATGCTTCCAGACCGGGGATTATTGGAGACTGGAGGCTCTCTAGATTGCTTTTCTATTTTCTCTTTTGGAAATTCGTTAATGTCTTATTTTTTATCCCTAGAGACTAGCAATTTCGAACAAAGATGTGCAAAACTACATAGCTAGTTTCATCATCAATAAAAAATTGAAAGCGCGCAGACGGCCGAAATTGTTTTTGCTCGAAATATTAAATCCTATACCAACAATAGAACATTTTAGGAAGAGCCATCCACAATGTGAACACAGTTACTGACAAGGTATATGAGTAGGAAAACAACCCAAAGAAAGAGTAATGCGATAAATAACGTACTAAATAACAATTATAATAATAATAAAAATAATAATAATAATAGTAATTATACTACTACATGAGAAATTTCTGCAATTTGATTGGCTTAGAGTAGTGGTATTTCAGCTTAATTTGAAATACCTACACGTGAAAATTACAACCTTTTGTGGGTAGTAGTATAAACAAATAATAGCATGATTTGTACGTGATATTTGGCATAAATACCACTCGTGATATTTCAAAATTGTCTAAAATTTCACTCGCCTAACGGCTCGTGAAATTACGTATAACAATTTTGAAATATCACTACTAATCATGCTATTACCTATCCTAATATTATTTACTAATATATAGCGCCGATATCAATATTGCTATTTCCATCAGCACTTAAAAAAAAGACTACATAAAGTATACAAAGTGCATGAACCTACCAAAAAGAGTTAAAACAATTATGTCAACACTAAATTATAAAAATTACCTAGACTACTTAAATCGTAAAAAAACTGCATAAAACTTACTAAACATGAGATTAAAAAGCACATCAAATTGCAAAAAAGCTTTGATTTTTCGAAGAAAAAAATGTCTTTAGTGTCTTTTTAAAAGCTGCTACTGAGGGGCTATTCAGTACTCAGTAGTACAGGGCAATGAATTCCATAGTTGAGGAGCAGCAGCAGCAAAAGATCGATCTCCCAACGTTGTTAAAGTCTTGAATTTCACAGGGTTTAGTAGCAGTCCATTACAGTCGGAGCGTAACTTGTATTTACATGGTTCTTTAAGGTTAATAAGTTCTTGGAAATAAAAAGGCGCTACGCCATTGATATAGCTTTATACGTTAATAGTTTATATCTTTAAGTCAATTCGGAATTTAACCGGCAGCCAGTGCAGATTATACAGCAACGGTCTTACATGGCAGTATTTAGATTCTTGAAAAATCAACCTAGAGGCATCATTCTGGACCCTTTGTAGCTTATTAAGCTGGTAGGCTGGCAGGCTATAGAGCAGGCTGTTACAATAGTCGACGCGACTTTAGACAAATGCGTAAAAGAGCGTCTCAGTGGACCGCCTAGAAAGATACTTCCCAATTCTTCTTATATTATATACAAGTAATAAAAAGCATTGGAACAAGTGTTATTTACATGAGAATTCATTGAATGGGTCGAGGGGTATCCATGTCCCTAAGTTCTTAACTACCCCTTTTGGTCTAATTACACAGTCCCCAATTAAAATATGATCAATGTTAACCTTGGCTAGTTGTTGCTTGGTACCAATCATTGTTTTATCGTCATTGAGAAGTAGTTTATCATTAGACATCCAAGTACGTATATCATCCACACAGTGCTGAATAGCCGTGACAGCCTCAAATTGCCGGTGCTTTTGTTTGGACTGAAAGACTCAATAATACAACTGCGTGTCGTCAGCGTAGCAGTGAACCTTGGGAAGGTGCGCCTTGATAACATCAAACAATGTGCTTGCATAAATCGTGAAAAGCAAAGTCCAATTCAAACTCTGAAATAAATTTCCTTGGACCGTAACACGCTGAGAAGGTGGTAGGAACGAAACCATTCAAGCGCCGTCCCAGATATACTAAATGTTTAGTGAAGCCGACTGAGTAAAACATTGTGATCCACAGTATCAAATGGCGCACTATAAGATCTAATAAAACCAGTACTGTTACATGCTGTTTGTTCATGTTTAACAAGATGTCATTTTTCACTCTCAGTAACGCTGTTTCTGTGCTATAATTCTTCTTATAAGATGACTATTAGGCAGGATAAAGGTTGTTCATGCAAATGTGAACACTGAGTTTGGTTATAGACGGCTGACTCTGACACGGTTCGAAACAAATGGTAAGTTACTAACGGGACGAAAATCCTTGAAGAGAATGTCGAGGCCAGGTTTTTCAAGTAACGGTAAGACTAGGGCCTCCTTCCAGGCGACAGGAACTTGACCAGACTTTAAGGACATACATGTATTTATCACATCACATCGGCTGACCAAAGTTGAAGGCGAAGGGTCAAGAGCACAAGATTTTAGAGACGAATGCTACATAATAGACTTAACATCTTGTACTGTTAGCATTTCAAATTGGGACCTTAAGCAACGACGACGACAACCACGGCGGTTAAAACTTCGCGTCTATTTGTACCCGCTCAATATGTGAAATGCAGCGGCTTTTCCTGGAGTTGAATTCTTAAGGATTTTATTCAAGTTCAAAAAGAGAAAGGAAAATTGTCGTAGTATGTCCACGTCTTCCATAAAACGTCAAGTTAGCAGGTTTCACGTCGTAGTCGTGGAATGGACGTCAAAAGGGAACTTAAGAACCACGACGAAGTTCACGACGACGACGTCTGTTGACTGGGAAAGGACTGGAACGAGAACTTCAGTTTCGGCGGGAAAAAGAAAACTTGATGAATGTAAACATAAGGGACCGGTCATTATTTATGTGAAGAGGGGTGGGGGGAGGGGGTGGGTGGAGGATTTTTTTTTTATTATTTTAGAAAAAAAGGGACCCACCCCTTTAAGCCCATTAGTTAATTCTTGACCCACCCCCAAACAAGATTTCATCCACGGTTAACTGTTTTTTTCTGCTTTATCAACGCGCGCTTTAGCGGGTTTTAGTTGAAGTTTTCTCCGTACCGAGTTGGTTTTGCCCTTTCGGCGCTGATTCTCTTTTCAGGTCTGTTCGCTGTGCCCCTGATGAGATTGACAGACCTTTTGAGCGGACTAAATTATTTAAAATAACATCAGTCTATGTTCCCGTCTATATTAGTGAGCTCACTAGAACTTAATAACAGTGTAACATAGCTATTTATTTATTTAGTTCTCGTACCATAGCTAAATGAGTATTTACCACGTACCTAACGCTATGCGTTCTTATTAAAAAATAACTAACGTATTTGTGGCTATTCTTCCCGCAACTGCATGTAGTTTACGCTCAATGAACTAATGTGTGGTCATTGAACTACTGGTATGGTTATTGATCTGTTGTGTACTTATTGAACTGCTGTGTGGTTATTGAACTAACAAAAAGAAAAACTGAGATAACTTTATATAAGAGGTGACCCACCCCCAACCCCCTTCAATCTATACCTTTATAAGGAGTTCCAGTTCACTGAACGAAATCAGCATATCTTGTGGACCAGTGTCCTACTCTGCGGCCACTTCTTGTTGATGTGCCTTCTTGTATTGTTACAGTATCACTGTCATCATCTGATTCACTTTCGCTTTCACTTTCATCACACAAAACAAGGTCATTATCACTGTCACTCTCATCACTGTCTTCACCAACACTGACGCTTGAAGGAAATGTAGATTCCTTTGAAGTTTCATAATAGTGTACTGTGATTCGCTTGATTTTGTCGATTTACTTTCCGTTCTTGCTAAGTTTATTATGCTCAATGTATTTGTCCAACTCTGGGACTTTCAGAGTGTCAAGTTCCCCCTTCTCTACAAGTGTTTTCCAGTCATAGCATCTTTTTTCGCATCTTTTAAGGCTCGAACTTGCTTTTCTTTTCTTCGCTCCTGCTTACGGATCTCATTGACACTTTGCAGTTGCGACAAGTGCTCAATTTGAAAATTAGAAAAATTTGA
>JBBMOI010000007.1:18755000-18787500 GCA_038088405.1 Porites divaricata
AGCCTGGTACTTATGCTGGAGACATTTTCCGTCTGTTGCCAGCAATAAAGCTGTCCAATGTTTAGCCTCAGCTAGTGACTTTGGCCCACTTTCCATTCGACTCAAATGTCAAATTGTTAAAATGCACGTGAAATTTCTTTAGCCAAGTTTCAGACGTTTTAGCAGATTTATATTATTTGCTTTGCCTTTAATTATTTGGACGAAAAGTTTTCTGTAGCTCCGGTATCATCATAGTCAAATTACAAGTTCGTTGAACTTTCGCCGGTGCTGTGGCTTAGTCCTCGTTCTAGGGATCGAACTCGATCTTTTGGCAGTTTGCTTTCTGGTTTCCTAGCTACATGTAGGAAATCAGGTAATTTGGATACAGCTCTTGTCGTAGGATCTTATGATAAGATTGCCTCATCACGAGATGCTATTTTTTTTTCCTAGGTGTGTCATTTTGTCTCAAAGGGGGTTATATCCGAAACATTATAAAGAGGCATCAGATGGCTATTGCTCACCTCTTTATTGACTAATTCAAAACTTATCGGCTACAGCAAAACAGATAAGCAAAATTATCTACAGTACCAAGTAAAACGATTGTAGCACGCACCATGTTTACAAATTCCGACTTTAGCTATGGTCAACTATGCTTGAGTGCACTATATTTTCTCTTGTTACCAAGAAATCGATAATGCTGCTCGCTTTATCGCGCTATTATTTCCTTCGTTTTGTGTAATTCATAGACTACGAATAGTCCCCATTTTTCCTCAGGGATAGTAGAGCGAGCGAAACGCGAGCGGCCGGGTCTCGCCTTTCTCAGGAGGGGTGATTTTCATGCGCGCTCGCGTTTCGCTCGTTGTACTATCCCTAAGGAAAAATGGGCACTACTCGTAGTTTATGTAAACCACAGATAATTAAACATAAAACGATTTTCATACTATATACTTACATATTGAGAAATGTGTCAACTGCTTTAGTCAATGTATACCCAGGGGTCTAGGGGTTTTTCACGGTTGCAAACTTAACGAAAAGTTTTATCTTAATTATTTCATACCGTAGCCATACGTAATTTTTTCTAGACTCCTTAATCAATCCTAAACGTACAAAGATTAATAAAATTTACAAAACTAGGAAATAGGAGACAAACGCTGTTATTATACCGTGCAGTAAATGCAACTATGAAACTTGCAGGTATTAGTATGTCTAATCAAATGGTGACGAGTGGAATTAGGGAATAATTTCACTTGCGTTTTGTCCAAATCCTAGTAATTTATTAGGATTTCGACAAAACGCAAGTGAAATTATTCCCTAATTTGACGAGTATACCATTTGATTACCTATTGATATCATAATAATAAGTTCGCAATCCTGGATTTTGAGATGTTTTAATCCTGGATCGTATCGGTCGAGGACGATAATTCCACTCTCTCAAAAGTTAAGAGCCTAAATTCCGCTTATCAGTTCAAAATTTTCAAAATACTTCGACAAAATACCTATTAAAATCCTTCTTGATGTGCTTTTTCATGTGTTTAGGTTTTCTAAAGCGTCTTTTAATGGGTCTTTAAAGCCCTAACATCTTAATTCATAACATTATAAATTTTCGTCGCCATCTTGGCACTGAGACGTACGAAAGGTTGCCATGGCAGTTTTGTAATTTAACATCTGAAATTACAAATTAGTATAGGTAATAGCATGATCTGTAGTGATATTTGGCATAAATATCACGAGTGGTATTTATGCCAAATATCACGTACAAATCATGCTATTATTTGTTTATACTACTACCCGCAAAAGGTTTGTAATTTTGACATGTAGGTATTTCAAATTAAGCTGAATACCACTGCTCTAAGCCAATCAAATTGAAGAAATTTCTCGTGTAGTAGTATAAACGCTGAAATTCCGCGCTAAAATTAAGGAGTAATTCGTCACCTATGACATTAATTATAAAAACCAGTGATAAAACTCAATACATTTCTGAAACTGTCCAAGGGAAAAGATTCGGGTGCGTCTAATAGCTCCATGAGGAAAGTAAGATGGCATCTATTAAATAAGTTCATTTGTTGACCACAATCTATCTATCCAAGCGTTAGGTATATGCCGATAAATTATTCAACTATGCTGGAAGGCCAGGCGAAAGGCAAAGTCACACTGTCAATCAAAGTCACAGTCAATCATTCCTCTGTTTCGTTATCATCGGAGGTGCAATTCACGTCCCTCTTGTTTTTTTTTAAATTTACTTCATCCTCATAAACGGGGTCTCACTAAAACGCAGCTATATTATAAAAATGTCTGTTCACAAGACGTCTAATTATAGACCACACAAAAATTGCTACAGTATCACTTGTTCATACAATGTTTGGAGCTCTTCAGGAAAAGAGAGCCGTACGTTATTCATTCCTTAACATTTGTCCCGTCATCAAGCTGAAGCCTCGGAAGACAAGACAAATTTTCATGTATTTTCAATTCCCTTCTGATACCCTGCCCTAAACTTTTTCCCTTGAATTTCTTCAAAAATTGAGATTCTTCAAGATTTATTTTCTCAGTGCACGTCCTTTGCAATTCCTGCATCATCGAAATCAGGTCCAATGTCTGCCAGCGCTTGTTCAGAATCTCCACCACCATGGTTGGAACACCGCGAAGGTTTAAATTACTCACTTGAAGAGTTTCGCGGGGAATTTCTTTTACACGTGAGAAGAAACCAGTTATCAGAAGCTTCGTGTCGTGAATGAGTTCCAACTTTTCTGTCAAACAAACTTCTATCATTCCCATATAATTCCGACCTTCCTTTGAACATGCCTTGGAAGGACCGTTGAACAAAGAAAATACGACAAAAAGGGTTGAGTTCTTATCTACAAGGGAAGAAAAACATTTTCGGCATGAACAAACCGGCTGACAAATTTATCCTTGCAAATCCCGGGGGGGAGCTATAATTAATAGCCTATACAGGGAGGCTTCAGGTATATGAACCAGAAAGGTAGTGATTTTACTTGTTGACGAATATGAAAGGGTTGGGACAACGAACACTTCGGAGCGATAAAAAGGTCCAAAAGGGCTTGCAAATGCATTTTCTGATTGTGACTAAAGTCTCGAAAACGTTCTGGTTATGTGATTTATTCATATTTTAAAGACAGTGCACTGATTTAGAGTAGTAAGCAAGAGTTCTTAACTAGTTATACGAAAGGGGTACCATTTGTAAATAGTCGCCGAAGGCGACGTGAATATTCGCGAATAGTCAACGATCGAGACGAAGTCGAGGTGACTATTCGCCAATATTCACGTCGCCTGAGGCGACTAATTGTTTTAGTATAACTACATTGATGATTGTTCGAGAAAATAAAATTATTGATCAATTTCCGACCCGAAACATCAAAAAATCTGGCTGCCATTTTGAAAAGTGTTAGCCTTCAATGCTATAATCACCGCGCGGTGATTATAGCGGGATTAAGCGAAGCTCCTAGCCAATCACAGCGCTCTATTTTCGATAGTCATCAATGTAATTATACTAAGAACAAATAGAAGCAAGAAAGGTAGAAAGTTTAATCTTACCGCTAGTGTCTTCAAATCCGAGCTCAGACGGTGCATAAAATGATGACCCCATTCCACTGTCGCCTGTTTCTGATATTATGCTGTTTTTATCGCTATCTTGGATGTAGGAGTAGGATTGTTCAGCAAACCAATTCTGCATGTAAGATGATTTCTCTTGATCTACGTCTATATTAAGTCGGTTTGCTTGTCTACCATCGTGGGAATAGTCTTCTGAAATCGTAATGATCATGCGGATACATGTGCAAATGCAAAAAAAAAATAATTTAACTGGAGTGGGATAGATATTAAGCCCGCGCGATAAGCATTGATTTGGGAAAATATCAAAAAACGCTAAATGCTGAGTACCTCGCTACGGGAAGTTATTTTTTTATTCCTAACAGTTCAAGTACGTCACCTTGTACATCACTGATTAACACTGGCAAGCTTTCTCGTATTTTTTTTTTTTTTTCAGATTTTGGGTGGTCGCTAAGGAGGTTTGACTGCATATAGAAATAAAAAAAACCCAAGGAACAAAGTAGCAAGAAGGATTTTTCTTTCGAAAGAGTTCAAATTGTTCAATTTCAAGCTAATAGATTTTTGGCTTGCTTTTTTGGGTAGTCAATTTCCTACTGGGATGTTACCCAAGTTCACAACTACAGTGTTCAATCGTTTTTCCCTCTTTAGTTATAACACTCTATCTAATTTAAAGATAAAGTTATACTAGGCATTAACCCGTGCGTTAATGTTAAGCTGAAAGTAAGATTGCGGAAATTATGAGCATGGGCTGGAAAAAAATTACCTTCTGCTTCAAAGAGTAACTCTTTCCGAGCCTTTTCGTATTCTTGTTCCTCTATGGTCACAATCACTTCCACATGTTCTCCACAGACAAGTTCCGCTCGCATTTTGTCCGTAACAAGCAAAACTTGCAGGGCTTTTCTGAGCTTTCCGTCTGTGTATAAACTCCACAAGCTGTCAAGAGCTGAAATATTTTCTGCCTGAACTTTGAGAATCACACTGCCCTCAGCTATTTGCATCAGTTTAACGCCAGCGGGAAGGACGCAGGTATTAACAGCAGTTATCAACTGATCATATGTGGAACCATGCCTCAGCAGCTGATAGGCGGATGCTGTAATTGCCACTCCTGCAGCCATTTTGAACACAGTTTTTATTTTCAGAACTGAAAATCAAGGAATAAGTAAGTAAATAATGATTTGCAGGTGGCACATCCACAAAGTGGTTCTTCGTCTACCTGATTCCTGGTCGAATTGGAATTTGGAATTGTTGGTTAATTTTTGGGGAGAGGGGAAAACCGGAGTACTTGGAGAAAAACCTCTTGGAGCAAAGGAGAGAACCAACAACAAACAAATCAATAACACAGCATCAATCACAAACCAAAATGCCAATGGCATTTCAGAAAATGTGCCCTCCTCGTATCTAAATCGGAAAAAACTCATGTCTATCAAGCCTCGTCTGCCACATTTTTGTTCTAAAATGAAAGGGAACGGGAGTAGTCTGTTATCGAAACTAAAGTTTGTCAGGTAAGAGACGTTAATTGTCTCTGCATCACTAGTCCATGTTAATATTAATAGTTATTTTGATAATGACGAGACTATGGTACACTGTAGTGTGTTGATTAACAAAGTGTTAATCGCAACTCCTTCGAATTTTGTTTAGAATTTCTGAAGGCAGACTGGACGTACTATTATTGAGTATTTAATTTTTTGTGGTGTTTCTTTTCTACCTCTATGTAACTGGAATGGTTGTATATTTTCCTTGTTAAGTATTTTTATCCTGTCCTTTTTGCTGCCTCGTGCTCCCCGTGCAGTGATCATTCCCCATTCCCTAGGTTTTAGCAATCCTTTTCTTCCGTAATTCGCTATCCTTTCGGATCCTCAATCATATTTAAAGACATGTTTTTCCACCTCATTTCCTTTTCGAATACACTTATTGACTAGTGTGCAAGGCCCTGTGTATATGAAGGAACGTTGTCCTACGATGGAGGGTTACCCTCCCAGCCGAGTCAACTTTAGAAAGCGTTTATGACAAAATAGCTGATCCCTTTTCCCGAGCCAGCATTACTCGCTCATGTTCTTATTGTATCGCCTAGATCGAGTTGACCCTGTGTGGCTGGGTGTGCCAAAGTGTTTATATGGAGAAAAGTTGGCCGGGCTAGAAGGGTAACCCTGCCATTACAGAAGAGTTACCCAGCTAGCGCTAGGTGGGTCACTCTTCTAGCCGAGCCAATTTTCTTGTTTCTCATGTAAACAGTTTGCCACGTCTTTTAACTTTATGTAAAGTTGGCCCGTCCAGGATTAAGTTCAGGTAGGCGGGTGACCCTTCTACAGAGTCGCTCTACAAAAACGGGGCCTAAGAGCACAGAGTATGAGAAGGAAAAAATCAGGTCATCAGAGTAGTACGGTGAAATCCTCTTCGGGCTTTTCGTCATCGGAGTTGTGAAAACTGACAAGGATCTGGTATCTGAAGAAGTGGCCATGATTGAAGTTCAGGTGCCTTTAGCTTGGAGATAGGAAGGGTCCCAAATCCAACTTTTAATAGCTAAGGTTATTTACCATAAATTGCGAATTTGCATACTTACATGACAGTACTTACAAATATAAACTAGGTAAGCACAAACTAGATTAATCAAAGGTTCAATATACGGTTAGTAAAATGAATTTTGCTTAATCATACAAATACACGAGTTAACACTTCTCACTAATGCGAAAAAGAAAGTCGCCATCATTTCTCAACAGAAAAAAAACAGCACAAATTGTCTTTTCAGGGTTCAAATTCTACACACTTTTTTGAGGTTGTGCAAATTCAAACTTTAACAGCTTTTATTCTTTTCATTTGTGGAATCTGCAGAATTAAAAACCATTTCATTCAGTATGAAATCATTATTTTATGTTGTTGGTATGGCGTCTTGATTATTCGGTTGTCAAAATGAAACCATAATACTTACCAGGCTCCTGTACTAACTTTTATCTCCTTTATATTACCTTATTGGTATACTTACTTTCGCAGGTTTTTAATTTTGCGTTTTTCGCGGTTGTGACAAATCGTGAAATTAGTGACCCGCGAATCAGAAAATCCCCGTGAAATTGAAACACGCGAAATTTAATTCCCAATATGTAAAACATAAGCTCGTTAAACGTGCATGAGCTATTGAATGCTTCAGTGTAACTTTAATGCTTCGGTGTAACCTTACCAAGAGTGATGAATCTGCCTCTTTCATCTTGAATGTAGATTGGGTTTTTTGTGAAATTGTGTATTGCGGTACATAAATGAAAACGCGAAACGCTCAGCTGAATCGATCCTCAAGCTATATATTCACTTTCTTCTGTCTTTCCCTGTTACATCTGGTGCAAGTTAAACAAATGGTTAAAGTGAAATAAGTTTCTACTCACCAAACCTTGATTAGAAGGAAAACTCTAAGGTTTCCTCGGAGTTTCTTAAGCCAAACTGTGACTCATCGAATACTGAATAGTTACGAAATAGCAGGATTTTTATCATTGTGGTAGATGGTTGCATCATCATAATTCACGAGGCTTTCACGTGCGATTCTACTCAGTGAAACAGTCTTTAACTCCGACAACTTATTTCTTCACGTTTTAAAAGCTATTGCCTCTCAGAAGACAAGAGCCTTTTTTAAGGATTTGGTTGCAAAAGGAAACAGGTCTTCATACGTCCAAGTTACTATTTATCATTGTGAAAAGCCAATCTGCATGAGATGTACAGTCACACAGCTGGCACGTGAAAGTGTTGGACTTTGCCCCCTTTCGTCGTTCGTACGTGAGGGAATTCGAGTTATCACACAGTAAACTAGTAAACAGAATAGGCCATTTGCACTAAGAAGTCACGTGTCATCCGCCGCCATGTTGGAGGGCAAACAAATCGGTTGCTATGCGTTACTATGGAAAAAATGGCTGCCGCTTATGACTCGGAAAGGTAAATATATCAAGTTTCCTCGCCATTTTTGGCTTTGTTTCAAAACAATGGGTTACTTGCAGACATGTATGATGTGTACTAGTCCCTCAGATTCTATTAAAAATCGTTCATTTATTTATTGCTTTAAAAAATCGCTTTCGATGTTCCTTTCACTTCAACAGTTTGAACACACTTCCTCGCTATTCGAATTTGCAAACTTATATAGCCTTTATTGTCGTTTCACTGACCTTTCTCGCTTTCAAAGGGTTGTAAATATTTTCCTCTTTACCTTTTAGGTCAAATTATAGACTTACAGTCATAGGTGGAAAAGATCGACTTAAGTTTAATCAGCTTTTTCTAGCTTGAATTTCTCCAACATAAACTAGTTTTAGAATCGAGTTTTAACCTTCGCGGGCCGTTCTAAGTTTAAGCTTATTCGTACCATAAGCATTGTACAAGCTTGATTAAAGTCAATTAAGTTATAAAAATTTCTTTAATCGTTACAGAACAGAAACCGTCGATCTTTCGCGGTTTCCGTCTCTAACTTTTACTGACGTTGAAAAGTATGCAGCAAATTCCACAGGATGCGAAAGCACTGCTAAAGCCTATAAATTCTTCGCTGAACCTGGATACCTCCACGATATTAAAAGTAAGTCTGAAAATGATTTTTCTATATTCCATAACCATGAATCTTAACAGCAGTCTTACAGGTTCAAAACCATTTATTTTTATTTTTGGTAGTCACTTATGGAGCTACCGAGGCAGTAGTGTCTGCAAGATGCCACAGATCCATGAAGAAAAGTGAACCAGCTCACTCACTTCAATTGATCATCATTACTGAGATTAAGAAGGTGTCGGGAAAATGTTCCTGTGTGGCTGGTGCTGGCGGCTTTTGTCATCATTTTATTGGTTTGTTGTTCTACCTGGCACACCTGAAGCAACTAGGTTTTAAAAGCGTTCCTGATGACCTAACATGCACTATGGTTGCGCAGAGATGGAGTGTACCAAGGGCGAGACAGATTGAGCCCCAGTGTGTCGACAGTGTGTTGGTTAAAAAGCCGCAAGAGGGAGCAAACTACAACAAATTTATAAAAAGCACCCTATACTCTCCAGCAAGGCAGTATCTCTTGCTTGGCCCTGAAGAGAAAAATAAGCTCAAAAGTCTCAATCCTGAGCCTTTGCTAGTAGGTTTGTTATCAGAAAATCCTCTGAGCCTGGGAAGTATACAGACCCACTTTGGAAACTTACCAAAAGGTTCTGCATTGTCCTACCAGCAAAGGCTCACAGAACAATACATTATCAATGACTACGGTCAGACAAATTTCCCAGACCTACCACTGTCTGGCGCCGGAGATCGCTTTGTAAACAGCTTGTCCATCTGTTTAGAAAGCACCAAACGTGCAAAGTTACAAACACTTACCGTCACATTAGACATGGCCCGCGACTTGGAACATAAAACACGAGAACAAAGCGAGAGTGGACTCTGGCACTCATTACGACAGAAGAGAATAACTGCAAGTAAATTCGGCATCGTCGCAAAAAGAGTATCAAATTTTGAAACCCTTGTACAACAGCTTCAGCCTTCCAGGTACGTACAAACAGCTGCCATGAAACGTGGTATCGAAATGGAAGGAAGGGCAGCATTTATCTACGCCAGTAAAGAGAAAAAGGGCATGGCCAATGTATACCCCTGTGGTCTTGTAATAAACCCGAAATGTCCTTGGCTGGGTAGTTCTCCTGATAGAAGAGTTTATGATATAGAGGCTGCTCAAAATGGTTCATCAGACCCTTTTGGTTTGTTTGAAAGCAAAGTTGTTCAGGAGGGGGTGACGAGTTTTGATGCTGTTTCCTATTTGAAGCGCGATCCGGTTACCAACGAACTAAGACTTAAAGAAAATCATATTTACTACCTTCAAGTACAGTGCCAGCTGGGCACTACTGGGTTAGACTGGTGTGATTTTTTTTGTTACATCAATGACGATTTATTTTTTTGTCAACGAATTAAATTCGATCCTGTTGTTTTCCAGCAAAGTAAAGACCGAGTTGACAACTTTTATTTCAACTATTTTCTGTGAAGGTTAAGTTAAGGTGCACATCGGTAGGTCACAAATTGCAACAGCAAGTTTTTCGTTTTTGACGCTATCGTATCCGGTCATCATGGCACCAATTACGAAATAAATAATTTTCCAGCCAGATACCTAAGCCACGAAAGGGGCAATGTAACTTCCTGTTGTAGTTTGTGGCCCATGAAAGTGGAGAATTCTCGACCGAACTAAGAGGAATTGCTTTTTAGTATTAAAGATCCTTGAAAGTTAACCAGCAAACAAGTCACAGTCCAGAGCTGGTTGACAGTACCTAACAGTGACAATGGGATGGGAGTATCATAAATGTGATACTCTTTAATTCTACGAATTGCCCTTTCTACGTGAATACGTAGTTTTGCGATCGTTTTGGTTTCTTTAACCTCTTTTGAAGAGAACTGAGCCCCACTTGAAAGATAGGGTGGCAGATTTAAGCTCACTCTTTTGCTTGTTAACATGTCACCAATATTAAAACCTTTGTCGGCCATAACGCTGTCATTAGGCTCCAAAAGGTCTAAAATACCACAGCATCTTGTTATTTCTTTATCGGAAATGGATCCAGTGTAAAGCGCAGATACAAAACTAACTGCTCCATGTGGTGTGATACCAATGAGAGACTTCAATATTGTGCCACTTTTGTAACTGCTGTACATTTGCGACTGTAACAAAAGAGATGATGGAACCTGAACTCTAATTTCCGTGCAGTCAATCACTACACGAGTATTTGGATAAAGAACCCTAAATTCTTGGGGCAGGTGTTTTTGCACAGCTTCTTTTGAAGGCCATATTGGTTGTGCTCCGAGGAAAAAATATAAATAATTGGCCCAAGTGATAACTTTTCTGCTTACAGTAGACTCATGGACATTGAACCTGTGAGCCAAATCCTGCTGGAGGAGGCCCAATCTTATCCTTAGTAAAAAGAGAAATAATTCATCAATAAGCACCATCGTTCTACCACCAGGACGTGGGTTGAAAGACATGCTACTTGTGTAACAATACTGCATAGATTCTGCGCTAGGCTTAACTATTTCATAAAATGTTACAAGATGTTGGTAACTGACAAAGCCTGTATAAAACTTAATACTATCATTATCCCTTGAAAACCTTTCAAGGCCAAATTTATAAAGCTTTAATGCCTCAACTTGAGCTTTCAACTGTTTTATCTCTGCCATTGCTGCATCAAGCTGCTCCTTGACATTGGGCTCATCAGGATGGATGTCTTCTCTTTTAGCCTTCTTCTCCGTCTGACAATCACTGCTACCCGACTCATTTTCACTCCTTTTGAGCAAAATGACAAGAAAGATTAAATTGACGAATACCTGATTATATGTTTTTATACTTCTGATTTTTATGTCGGAAGAAATAGCAGCACATATTAAAGAAAAATAAGACACCTGTTATCGCGCAAGATCACTAAGCATGCTAAGTCCGGTGTTTTTATAAAGTTTATTTCCTTAGCCCACAAAATAAGTAAACTGAAACTCATTATAACGCTCATAATAAATTCGTATATAATAATGAATGATCTTTGTACGTGAAAGAAAAGTTTATTTGTTGGCTTACTCAGGATGTAACTGAAAATGTCGCTCAATCTTTCGCCTTGCCTTTGGGCGATGCCAAGCAAATTGGGTAGGTATTGCCGCTGTTTTAAGTCTCTTTCGGCCCAAATTATCGAATCCAGGTCGGTAGTCCTCTTCTAAAAAGTGCTCCTCACAAACCCTTGTGCTGTCTGTTATCTAGAAAATTAAGAAGTGAATATTCTAAGCCAGCGACATATCTGCCTATTAAAAAATATAACTCGTTTGTGAAAAAATTGACAAATCAAATACTGGAGACGATGCAATTCTCACCTTAAAATAATCTCCTTCATCCCTGCGAATTTTAGCAATCCACTGCTTTCTTAATTCAGGCCTGCTTGCCGGGCTTGGGAATCGATGAAAGGTTAAGTTTTTATATCGGCCATCGTTGTTGCATAGTGGAACAATACAGTGATACTTGCAAATGCTGCCGCCTGCCTGCGCTCAAACACACGTCGAGCAAAAAATAGATATCAGTTAACGGCAATTAATTCATCGTCCAATTCAACCCGATCGCTATAATTCTCAATTCTCCTAAGCATCTACGTTTTTCTCAAGTGAAATTTGGGGCATATGATGAGGATCTAGTGTAGGGCGTTTCTATAAAAAAAACTACAACAGGCCGATAAATTATCCAAATGAACATGGAGAAAGCGTTTTTAAACTGTTGAAATCACCGCACTATCGAGAGCGATTTTTTAAAAGCAATAAATAAATCAACAATTTCTTAGAGAAACCATGAATCTTGTACACATCGTGAATGTGTGTAAGTATCGTTTTGTTCTGAACAGAGCCAAACATGGCGAAGAAACTTGATCAATTTACCTTTTGTGT
The DNA here is from genome assembly GCA_038088405.1 of Porites divaricata. Taxonomy (NCBI): domain Eukaryota; kingdom Metazoa; phylum Cnidaria; class Anthozoa; order Scleractinia; family Poritidae; genus Porites; species Porites divaricata. The sequence goes on from JBBMOI010000007.1 coordinate 18,766,927, forward strand.
TTCCGATGAGGCAGCCATTTTTTCCATAGTAACGCATGGCAACCGATTTGTTTGCCCTCCAACATGGCGGCGAATGACACGTGACCTCTTAGTGCAAATGGCCTATTATAAAAATAACTCACGCACACAATTTGCACGTGAAGATGTTGGTCTTTCGCCCTTTTACAATTCGTACGTGAAAAAAAAGGCAAATTGTTTTACTACAAAATTTTCTCAAACGATTTTAAGAAATCACCTCGGGTTCATTATAACATCTGCAATTAAAGTATGTTTGAAAGTAAAGAATGAAAAAGAAACTGGTATCATCTCCGAATTATTTCATATACTTCACATCATAAAGTATGTTTCATGTAACGTCAAGGTTGATAACCTAACATTTATTAACATTTGTGACACAGTCTTTAACACCGACAACTTATTTCGTCATGTTTTAAAAGCCATCGCTTCTTAAAAAACAAGAGCCTTTTTTAAGGCATTGGTTGCTACACGAAACAGGTCTTCCTATGTCCGAGTTACTAGGGCGTCGATAAAAACCCGGAACATGGAACATTCCGGAACATGCCGGAACATTCCGGAACATACCGGAACATGAAAAAATAATTAAAAATAATTTTCAAGAAAAAATAAATAAATAAAATAATAATAATAATAAAATTTTTGTAAAAATAAATAATAACAAAATATTAACAACAACAAAAAGACAACGAAAAATATAGAAATAAAGAAAAAGAAACTGGTATCATCTCCGAGTATGAGAAAACAATATTTTGTCGCAATTAATTTGTTTCGCGATTGAGAATTCAAACTATATTAAAATAAGAAGAGCTTAGGGGCTCGTCGCCTTGGACTTTAGTGGATAAGATTCACATTCGCCGTAAATAGTTGTAGTGGCCAGTGGTAGCGCAGTGGCAGTTTCTACATGAACTGTTATCAGTTAGCCTGAATTTTAGCTGTCTCCCGAGTCGCAAGTTGAGGACTGGCGATCGACGCTGTCAAAGTGATTTGGGTATCCTCTGACGAAAAAAGTGGTGAGAGCGAAGTTATTTGAGAGATACTTTTGCAGTGTATTTATATTCATCTGCTAATTAGAATGCTTTCCTAACGTGTTTGTTTCTTTGAATTTGTGACGTTCCCTGGATTTTAGTGAACAAGATTTCATTTTGGATTTCATTTTTTCTCGGCGACAAGACTTCACGACGGAACCAAATGCTCCGAAGTAGATATATTTAGCAAGGTGGAACACAAACACAAACAAACAAAGATGCACGGCTCGCCTTTCCTTTCTATTCACCTTTGACCCCGACATGTAACAAACGGATACTGTAATATTCAGTGAATTTAGCGGAAAAATAGTGTTTACAAAAATAACATGTGGCGTAAGCCAATCTTCAAGTGTCTTCGATAAATTAGGCATGGGCTCGAAATATAGGGGGAACAGCGTTTCACTTGAATTTCAGACGTCTCCACGAGTCGCAAACTCCTCTTGCGACTAGAGGAGACGTCTGAAATATTAGGCTGACTGTAAACAGTATAGAAACTGCTACGAATTTCTCTACGCAAATGCATAAATTGCATTAACTGCGACGATCATTTCTTCATTTCATTTCATTTCAGTAGTTCACATATCAATTTTTAAGGGAAAAGCCCTGGGGACGAGGTTGTTCACATATGATTCATTTCATATATCATTAACAATGTGAGTATTGTCCACTAAAATCCAAAGACAGGAGCTCCTAAGCTCTTCTTAAGTTGACAGAGTCTGGTGTGTAAGTAATTCATGTCAACCTCAAGAAAGCAAAGCACCTCAAGTAAGCAAATGTCGGTTACATATGTAAGGAGACTATATGTTGGCTTGAAATGAGTTACTTACCGACTTGGCTTGACTTGGCTCCTTTGTGGGGAGGAGCGTTGCGTGACGAGCCTAAAAACGGCTGCGAAGGAGACTACCCTTCTCGCGACCCATTTTAATATAGTTTGAATTTAGAAGCAAGCCTTCACTTAGCCTGAGATCATGCCCTCTCCCTATTAACCCGTTATGTCTCTCACGGGAAGAGGGCATGATACATTTGTTTGTCGGATCACATGTAAAAAAGCCAGAATCTGGACTTTTTCTGATTGGATAGGAAACAATAGAATGATTTACGCCGTTTCGATTGGCCAAAATGCCGCCATCCGTTAGTTGTTGTTGATTTCAGTCTGCATTTTTGCTTGGGTAATGCGGCAGTGAATACACAGGCGAGTTCGTCATGAAATTTCTGCCGGCTCAGTTTTCTTGAATTTGAAGAATGCCTAAATAGAAATTTCATCCATTGAAATATTTTTCAACTCATCGTATACTAAAAATTCACCGATCATTTGAATGCAATTTGATACCGGCTACAAGTTACAGAAGCGACAAACGGGTTCACTTCTCAAATAATCAATTCATGAACGCTTGACTGTAATTCTTCCTTCAGAAACCTGCGAATTATCCTGAGCGATCTTCGCTTTCACACCACCTTTCAGTTCGTGAAATATGGTGCTTCAGCCTAATTCTTTTTTTTTCACTGCTTTCGGTACAGAACGAAGTCAACGAGCTTTAACCAGTAAATTCTTTATTATTTGTAGCTGTTAAATAAAGGTACGGCAGCTCCAGCTAGCAGTATTTCATCACAAAAACAACACATTTAAAATTTATTTTTTAGGAAGCGCCATCTGAACATGGACGAACTTAAAATTTTCTTTTCCCTACAATTGATTTCAAAAGAGACATTAGGGCCATTTATACGAGAAAAAATAAGACGTGAACTTTCCGTATAAACGGCACATTTCGTCTAAAATAAGACGCGTCTTAGCTAAGTCGCGTCTTATTTTAGACAAATGTGCCGTTTATACGGAAAGTTCATGTCTTATTTTTTCTCGTATAAATGGCCCTATTATTCGCGTCAAAATTTGATTCCCTTATGGTAAACGCTTATTGCCTTATAACATGACAGGTCAAGCAGACGTTACATTATGTAAATTAGGGGGCGGTTGACGGCTTGTTAAATAAATGTATCAGGCGTTATTTTTTTCCCTCTTGAGCCAAAGAAGCAAAGAAGCAAAAAAAAAAAAAAGGAAAAAAATAACGCCTGATCTCAGGTTAGCCTTCACTCATTACTGTCATTTTGCATGGACCCTCAATCGCCCAACAAATTAATTGCGACAAAATATTGTTTTCTCATCCTCGGAGATGATACCAGTTTCTTTTTCTTTTTCTTTTTGTTGTTGTTGTTGTTATTTTATGTTATTATTAATTTAAAAAAAAATTCATTTTTTTATTTTCTTTCTTTATTTTTTTATGAATTTTTTTTAATTTTTTCATGTTCCGGGATGTTCCGGAATATTCCGGAATGTTCCGGCATGTTCCGGAATGTTTCATGTTCCTGGTTTTATCGACGGCCGAGTTACTATTATTATTGTGAAGCCAATCTGCATGAGATGTACAGTCACACAGCTGGCACGTGAAAGTGTTGGACTTTGTCCCCTTTCGTCGTTCGTACGGGAGGGAATTCGAGTTATCACACAGTAGTCTAGTAAACAGAATTCTAAAAATAACTCATGCACATAATTTGCATGTGAAGATGTTGGTCTTTCGCCCTTTCACAATTCGTACGTAAAAAGAGGCAAATTGTTTTACTACAAAATTTTCTCAAGCGATTTTAAGAAATCATCTCGGCTTTATTGCAACATCTGCAATTAAATTATGTTTCATGCAACGTCAAGTTTAATAGCCTAACATTTATTAACTTCCAAGAAAATTATCAAACTGCCAAAATATATTTCTACTTAAATCATGTTACTCCACTCAACATAACAGTATCTAATTATTGTGTCAACTAGCTTCTTCCAATTTTATTCCCTAACGTTACTGTTTCTACTTAAGTTACGCATCTTTACTAAATAGAACGAAAAAGGTCGGTTGAACTTTGTAAGCGAGAGAATAATATTTTTAAAGCTTGTTTACGGGATTAACAATACTCGATACAGCTTTCAGAAAAAAAAGCTGCCTTTTAAACTTCTAAAACCACATTTTACAGGGCGCATACTTTCGAATTAAAGTCTATATCTAAATATCAATTATTGCTTCACTGGAAGAGATTTGAAAATATATGATCTTTTATACTCTACCCAGTTGTAGCAGGTGAAACAGAACTCATACTGACGTGCGTTGTACCGATAGCCGAATTAGGTCAGAAAAGCCCCGAAGCCGCAACCTCACTTAAATATGAACCCTTAAACAGCTGCATCACTGTTCACAGCGTTTGAATCATGAAGATATTTTATGTAATGCTTCCAAACACCTGCACCCGTAATGAAAGACGAAAAAATTTTAAAGGATCAAGATGGCGGTCTCAAAGTGCCCTTGTTCGACCTTTACCAATGCAATGTTTAAATAGATGCCAAGATCTCATTGGTTCCTAAGCATCAACTCATAGTACCTTCAACCTTATTGGCTCTTGCAACAAACATCCCAACATACAAAGCCACAAGGCCACAAAGCCACAAAGATACATACGCTTACACCACTGACATGTGAGCTTTTTTTCAAAATAGCTCAAAAAGTCAAATCACCAAAAAAAAATAATGAAAACATTTAATAACTATAACATAAACTTTACATGACAGGTCAGGTTAGGTGAGGCGCCAGAAGGCCTCACCTGCTACGGGTAACCTGTAAAGCGGTACCACCTGTCTCAGGGGCGGGTTGCCGGCGACTAACCGTCCCCCCCCAAATACCAGGAGGAGTAGGGTGAGGAGGGTGGCTGGAAATTCTGTTGGAACTAACAACAAAATCCATCTCTAAGGGCGTACGAGCTCATCTGAGTCACCGGCCATCCAGCAAACATAGTCGAACCTGCTGCCTTGCAGGTTGTGCCTCTTTAGGCAAAGGCTTAGGGAAGGAACCCTGATGGAAAATACCTCGCCAACCCTCAGTGCCAAGGGTGGCGAGTATGGAAAACCTCCCTGAAAAACATCATCGAAACTACTATTGTCATGGAAACTGCAGTTGAGACCGCTGGTGAAAACAAACCACCAAGACAGGAGAAGCTCTCCATCGCAACAAGGCAACTCAGAGCGAAGCGGTGGCAGATTAAGAGAAGTGGAATATATATGCAACATATCGAATACACTTAGAACTGCGAAGCCTTCAGACAGCGTTTGAAAAAGGAACTCAGCAACTACAATGAGCAAGAATAGTTCAAAGCACTGAAAAACAACAGAGGTCTCAAGACCATCAAAAGAAAACAGATCCTAGGCAGAAACAACATGGTTACCCTAAAGGAGGAAGACGGCACGCTCATTAAAGACCGTGACAGGCTGATCAGCAGGTCTGAGAAGTTCTGCACCAAACTCTATAGCACCAGGACACCACAAGATCAACCTTTCACTGATGTCCACTATAAGGAAACAGGTCAACCTCCTCCCATCCTACCTTCCCAAGTGAGAGACACAGTTAAGCGTCTAAAGCGTGATAAGGCTCCTGGGGAGGACAATATTACCGCTGGCATCCTGCAAGATGGGGGAACCCACTGTCAAGATGTTCACGAAGCTATTCAACAGATGCATTGCGGACGGCAAAGTTCCCAGCAGCTTGGAAGAATGCATCCGTAATTATCCTCCACAAGAAAGGAGAAACAGCTGAAAATCCTACTTCGAAGAATGCTGAGCACTTTGGAGCAACATCAACCAAGAGAGCAAGCAGGCTTCAGAGCGGGATTTTCTACCACTGATCACGTTCCAAGTGGTTAACCAGGTACAAGAATAGGAAAATGAGTACAAGATCCCACGCTGTTTTACCTTCGAAGATTACCAGAAGAACTTTGATTCCATCGAGTTCACAGCACTCTTCAAGACATTAGAGAATCAAGGAGTTGATCAGACTTGCATTACAGTAACTATCTTAAGTGACTTGTACAATGGTGCTACCTCCACGAGCTTGGGGGGTTGGGGGGGGGGGGGGGGGGTTCGAGGGGTTCCCCTTTGCAGGTCAATGATGGAGGACTGAAAACACAAGCTGTTAATTTTCAACTTTTAGCCAGTAGTGGAGGAATGGAAAACAAACTTTGGTTGTTTTAGCTCAGTTTAAATTACCCTGCAAGAAAACCCTAACAGTATCGGGAATGCCAATGCTAATGCCCCTGCTGTTGACCCCGAGGAGTACTATCGTGTTAACTTCGCAGTCTCTTTCCTTGATCACATTATTTCAGAACTCGATTGCCAGTTTTCAGGTTTAACCATGAGGGTCAGTAAGCTGCTCGGGTTAGTGCCATCTGTAATTCTGGAAAGCCAAATCACTGCTCAAAAGCTAACTGGCTTAGTAGATCTATACAAAGATGATCTGCCTTCGCCACAGCTCTTCTTTGCCGAATTTGAGCGTTGGAAGATGAAGGTGCAAGCTAGGATAATTACGGCTGATTCATGCGCTGCGTCGTTGAAGGCATGTGATCCTGATAATATCCCTAACCTGTACATTCTTCACAAGATTGCGGCTACCCCTTCCCGCGACATCGTGCGAGTGCAAGCGTTCAATCAGTGCAATGGGAAGGCTAAGAAATTACATGAGATGTACCATGAGCGAGAGTAGGCTCTCCTCACTGTCTATCATGTATATCAAGTACGATATGCCTATCGATCTGGACGAAGTTGTCAATTTACTTGAAGGCCTCCACCCGAAGATGATGCAATTGCAAATTTTGCTTTACGAAACGGAATAGTCCTGTTGTGAGTTGATAATTAAGTAGCCCATGTTGTGGCCCCAGTATATCCTTGTGACCTAGTATTACATGTAGTCAAAATTCCAGATTTGACAAATGGAGTCTCGAAAGACGAAAGGCGGGGAATACGATTTTGGGGGATCTAGGTGATACGTGTTTAACACATACTTACGTTTGACCCCGCTTTCAGTACAAAGCCAGCGGAGCCCAGGAACTGGGGGTCTTAAGCTTTTGCTCCGAGATACCGTGCAGCACACTTCAAGTTTTGTAAAACGTTTCCTGTACTTAGCTGGTATGTATCACTATGTATGAATGTTCCAAGTCAAACGGAAATATTGTTGTTATGACTAAAAATACCGGTTAATTTAGACTTGATCGAGTTTGAAATATTCACGTAGAGACTTCTGAAAATAGCATTGTCCAGGTTTCTAGATGCGAACATTTTCTGGAGGGAAAATGTGCCCTAAGAAACCCCTGGAGGCTCGCGCCTTTGGCGCTCGCAGTATTTCCCGCTATTTTAATAGAAGAAATATTCGTATCAGTACAAACACCCCTTCTCAAACTCCAGCTACGCGTGGATAACATCATGAGAAGCCGCAAAGAAAGCATGAAGATAAAGAGGAAGATGCATGACGAGTACATTTTACCAGTAATAACGTATGGTTGCGAGACATGGGCGCTTAACAACGCTATGATGGATAAGCTTGCAGTAGCACAGCGTAAGATGGAACGCATAATGCTAGGCATCATCCTTCGAGATCGAAAGCGAAACACCTATATCTGTTAGGAAACTGGCGGAAGCGATATCATCAACGCTATCAGGAAAGCAAAGCGTAGATGGGCAGGTCACATTGCCCGGCTATCTGATAATCGTTGGATCATCAGAGCAAGAGTGGACCCCAAGAGATTGGACCAGAAAACAGGGTCTCCAAAAACAAGATGGAGGACGTCTCACCAGACAGCAGAGGGGACCCTTATGGTGAAGATTAGCCACCACAGACACCTGTGAGATCGATCCAGGGAGGTGTTCCTCTGTCAAGAGTGAATATAAACCCTGATGATGATGATATATATATGTGTCGACAAATACCGACAAAAGCTTATAATAATAATAATAATAATAATAATAATAACAATAATTTATTCACAAACCCATAGAAAAGTGAAAAGAAGATAAAGGATGTTATCCTTTTCTAGTTTATCTGGTGATAATAAAATAGATTAAAACATTAATTATTTACAACTGTTTAAAACACTAAGTATAAAATATATAATACATCACACGCTTGAGGAAGTTAGTGTTCACTAGAAAAATTTGCATCTCAGTCTGTTCTTAAAATATTCGACAAATACCGACAAAAGCTCGTTCTACTGGTATGTTCCATTCCGTAACTGTGTCTTCTGTTGTGAAATAACATCAACATGCGTTTCACTTGTTTCATTTTATCGAGATATTTTGAAACGTTCAGAGGATTGAAAACTAAATTCAAGTTGAGAACGCCTAGTGAATCGCAAAATTTGATGCCCTTTTCGTATTTACCCATTGAAATCGCGAAAATAAAACCCGGCCAAAAATTGTCTTGCCAAAATTAATACTATCCTGCGTACAATGTAGCAGGCGCTTGCAAGTTACGGGCACCAGAAGAATGGGGCCCGTTCTTCCCTGCGCCGTTACTTACAAGCGCTTGCTACGCGGGCTAAATTAATCAGCCAAGAAGGTAGTCAATATGGAAGGGTCACTCGATTGGCTTGCCATACGTACCATACATTTCATTACTTTTCTTTAAAGCGAATCAATTTACAATAGCGATCAATAGTTGTCATGATTTGATCTTCCAACACGAACGAGACTTACCTCCAGCTAAACTGCCGCTAACAGATGACGCAATCGCAGTTGCTTGCGCTGAAATGAGATAGACGTGATAAGGTCAGTTTTAATGTTACATGCAAGGTGGCCTTACCCTTAACACATTAAGCGAATTCGAAAGACAGTAAAACATAAACACTGTGAACGCAATTGCAGCATTTTGATACCACAGATTCATCCAAGCTTTAAAGGGCTTGGATATTCTTATACAGAGGACCCCATAAAATGTTAAGACATTATTAGGCTTGCCTCTAGGGGTCGTTGCAGATAGGAATAGGCTTTTTTCAGTCGCGAAAGTTAGGGCGCTGACCATTTAGAACCGGCTGGCCTCATGAATTCCACTATCCATGTGGACTATCCAGTCAGAGCAGTTTATTTGTAAATGATATGCACGGCAGTGATGGGTTTTTGTAAGAATTTCAAGAAAAGACTAAGTATTTCTTTTTCAAAATGACCGTTTTCGCCGGTCATTTTTGACTTTTGAAAGGATTAAAAGGCAACGTGTTTGATCGAATAGAAGGATTATATACCATGCAATGGCTTCAATAAAAGCCGGTTACAAGCAGTTCACCGCCGCCCATCATGCCTGTTACCGCAGTGTATTCAGTTTGTATTTCTAAGATTTCTAGAACTGTGTTCATTGGTCAATAAAAATAATCATAAACAACACTCTTTTTGATGCCCAGAATGCTGGAAATTGCATTTCCGAGCTTCGAAATTTCAATTTTTTTCTGGGGGAGCATGCCCGCAGACCCCGCTAGTGGAAAGGGGCCTTACGGCTCCTTTTGTTGTCACAGCCGCCTGATCTACCTCCAGCTGCCGTTTGTAAAAAAAACTTATTGTAACCCTGATACCGTGGCATAATTATATATTTTTGATTAAACACGAGCTCAAAAGCTCGTGTTTAAACCGGTCTTTCTGAAACAGTTTCGGCAGTTTCATTTGCTTAAAAACCCTTGGATATCTTTATGAGGCTTTTGAAATACGCGAAAAAGGCACATCTGTTAAAAAGGTAACATTGAGGGACGAGAAAGAGGATAGAGGATATCGACAAAATCTGCAACGAGGTACAAAGAACTTCTGACAACGCAGGTGGAAAATCTACACGCGGTTTTACACTTCAACACAAAACATTTTGCTTTGAACTACGTCCAAGACTTTAGAACCACAGTAATAAAAGGAAACGCTTACAATAACTACGAGTTCGAAGTGGGCTACACTCACGAAAGTCGAATTGTCTCGTGTCAAATACTTTTATGCCTTTGTCAGCACACTCAACTATGTCTCTCCAATCGGTGCAAACGGTGATTGAATTCACCAATTGAATTTCAAAAATAATGGTTCAGTTTTGTTATTTAAGACTATATTTTGGCATTGATAATGTTTGTCGTCGTCTGTTGCAATGGATTGCAAGGATTTAAAAATGGATTGAAACTTAGGCCAGAAACAAGATACAGGACATGCAGCCAACCAGATAAGTACAAGACTGATTCCAATGAGAAAATGAAAGTGCCGAAGAAGGTGACTTTGAAGTAGCTAATGGCGGGACATGCATGACCATGTCGGAAAGATCAGTACGAGATCATGACTGGTGCGTCCGGATCTATGAGGCTGGTGTCATTTTGATAGTTATTATGTACGACTTATATTTTCAATTATTAATAAATTGTACTAGTGGCAGAGTTCATGTAAATTTATACCTTGATTTTAGTAGGGCCCGCCCAAAAAAATGATTGGCTTGATCATGAAGGAAGAAAATTCGGGTTATGACTGAATAATATTCGCTGTAGGAAAGTGAAAGTTAATAGCTACCAAAATTAGTAGTTACCTGAGAATTGGCCAAAAATAATAGTAGTTAACTGATATTTGGCCGAAAAAATAATAGTTAGCTGAGAACTGGGTACCCATTAGCACCCTCCTAATACACATAAGAAGTATCGTATTTGGAAACACATTTGGTAACAGGAAAATACCTTTTCGCCATTCAAATTCATCCTCTTGATTTAATCGTTCTTCAAACTCCTCCACCTCCCGAAGTAGATCAGTTTGCTGCTTTTGGATTAAAATTTTCTTTAGGAGTTCGAGACGGTCAATTCTTAAGGAGTCTTTCTCTTCCAGCTCCTTTAAAAGTGATCTAACATCTTGTATGCTGCTACGCTTTTCTTCCGGTATCCGATCACTGCAAATGGCGACAAGTTGTTCCAGACAATCGAGCTCATCGAGAACATGAATAATTCTCTCCAGTAAGCTGTTATATTCCTTTCGTTTTCTCTCGAAAGATATGACGTTTCCAAAAAGTGACCATTCTTTAAGGCCTTTTAACAGATCTTTCAAAACTTCCAATTTGTCAAGACTTAGAAATCCATTCCGCTCCAACTCTTGAAACAATTCTTTAATGCTTTGCTCGTCACGTTGCGCCACCATATCTCTACACATGAAGCGTAATTGCTCACCTACATTACACTCGTTAACGCTTTGGATTGTTTTAAAAAGCAGATTATTGTATCCGATGGCAGACATTTTAACGACGAGGTTAAGTTTAGGGTCCTAGTCCTTCAAAATAATCTGTATTTAGCATCCAAATACCGTCTGATTGTGTTGATTTCATGCACTTTGCCAGTCACGCGGTGTAATCAAATATGAATCTGAAACCAGAATAATAATGTTGGTCATGCTATATGAGGTTTTACGTAATTATGCAAAACAAACAGCTGCTAACTTTCATTTGCATTGTTCCCTCAAGTAGATTATAACCTTCCTCATTTATGGTTTTTATGTAATATATTATTTTCCAAAAACTATTGTTAAAGACATTCACCAGGAATCAATAGATTTTAAAGTAAAGTAAACTTAAAAAAAAAAAAAAAAAAAAACATTAGTCGTGATCGACCACGTCCAATATTGTTCAAAAATTGTAACTAACGATTCCCACCACGTGCTAAACGAGAAAGTCCAGTTTCTCTGTATCACAACATTAACCCTGCAACGTGTCTCTCTTAGGGCCTGTTACATGGAGGTAGGCGACCCCACCTATCATGTAAATGTGATCAAATGAAAATGAGAGATTATATGGACAGCCGGGTTACCCCACCTAAGCGGGTTACCTCACCTAGCTGGGGTCCCCAACCTTCATGTAAACAGACCCTCATCTAATTTTTGCCTACGAAATCAGCTCGGAATGGAATTCGGAAAGTTGCAATTGGCAGGTGCAATTGGTGTTTATTGGCTGGTGCCAGTACTCCTCTAACCAAATGTTTCGTAAGGAGAAAGACCTTACGTTGACCTCGTCTTATTATGACCGTTTTTACGAGAAGACAATCAGTAGCCACTTTTTGTACCTACAAAAGGTAAACGAATTGCTTTCTATCTGGTGGGCATTTCGACTCAAAGGATTTCTCGATTGAATGAATAATAATGACATTTAACATGAAATTGGAAGACTTCTTCGTTATGATTAGCCTTAAAATATTAGTCATGGGATATCTTAAAAATGTTTTACATTACACGCCTCTCCTTTAAAAATTCTGAGAAATCTGTTACCTGTCTCTTAGAGCTCATACATTTGTGCATGACCGAAAAAAGAGAGGGTAAAGGAGAGCTCGCAACATGACAGTGTCTGGGTGTGGCTCTTTCTTGGTCAATCAGGCGATTGCGTTTGTCAGGAACTAATGGGGACCTTAAGCAGCCAGGACGAGTTTGTGGACGACGACGAGAGAAGACGAGCGAGGTCTGGGGTCTGGATCGAGAACGTCGTCCAAAGCGGGAAAAACAAATGTTTAAGCAAGCTCCCGTCTCGGCTCGTCGCCGAAGTAGGTGGACTGCACTGAATGGCTTCGTTTAAAGAAATACGAAAGTTGCTTCTTTCTAGCGTTGAGAACAACACAATTAACAGGAATAATTTTTCCTACTCTCCGAAGGATTTAAATCAGTAAACCGTTTATCAAATGAAAAGGCTTGAATCGAATCAAACAGAAGAGAGCTGGTTTTGTTGTCCTATACATTTTACAGGCGTTAATTTTTATATTGCCTGCGGCAAGATTTCCGTACAGTCTCATTCATTTATCTACTACGGGTATACGACTCTATTCACGTTGATCAAGTTTACCGGAAACAGTATTTACGAAATATAGTGATAATCTTGCTTTCGAGAGGCAGACATGTACATCTCAAAACATATAAACAAAACAAACAGTGTGGATGAGATTGCCGATGCTTCGAGAGAATATCCGTGGGATTTTTAACCGGCCTCTTTCATAAAAGGGTCCCTAGTATCAAAGCCTTTTCCTTTTCCAGTTAAATAGCGCTTCTGGAAACGGATTACAGTTCAACATTTACATTTTACATGAACATTTTACATTTACATTTACATTTTACATGAACATTTTACATTTACATTTACATTTACATGAACACTTTACTTTTACTCACGGGTTCTTTCCCGCAGAAGCCATTGAAAACAACGGCTCACGGTGTACCGAAAATCTCTCGAAATCTTGCCTCCAACGGCCCAACCTTCGACAAAAAGTTCAAAAAAGGTTTCCTTTTTTCAAACATTGGTATTAAGGTGGCTCGACTGGATTTTTTTGGGGGGGATACCTTCCATGTTTGAGCATTAACTACGTCGCCAAGAGTAAAGATATGGAAAAAAGGTTACCATAACTGTATTACATAAAGATGAAAATTTCTTATGATTTGGGTTTTATCGCAATCGGAGTCGCCATGGCAACGCAACGACGCCATTACGTTTTTTATTTATCTTTGTGTTTGTCGGTACCAGGAGTTTTTTTGAGAAATCGCTTAAGGGAGTTTGTACCTGCCATAATTGCCTTAATTATTGAAAAGTTTGAACAAATTCTATGAGAGCGTTTTCGAGATATTTTGAAACAAAGTTTTAAATCATAAAAACAGTGAAATAGCATGCTATCCACACAATTAGCTAATTTTTCAAGAAAATGATAAGCTTTGGAAACGCGGCTTCATCTCATAGTGGTTTGATTCCATTGGAAACCTCCTACAAAAAATGAGAGGAATTGCTTTGGGCGATCGTGAGTAAGAAGAATTTTATTAACTTGCATTCAGCTGCTTTTGGTACAGTTTTTGCACGTAATTTGGTCCACGCCTACAAATTTCGCAGTTTTCAAAAAACCGCTCGATAAATTTTTTTATAAATTTGATAATCCCGAGATCAACTGTCAATAAATATACCCTGCAAGTTTCAAGAACATTGAAAACAGGGAAGGCTTTCAAATAGGACCTCAAATATGACCAATTTTTCTCCCAGATTGTGTGTTTACAAGTGAGCGTCCTCATTATTCACTGGTATTGTTTTGAAGTTACATATGCACGTGCCAATTTAGCAAAAAGTAGTAAATTAGCATCAAAAAGAACTCTCGATTACTTTCGGAAGAAATATACGGAATATGCTAATAATTGGCTTGTGTCACAGATAGCAGTGAGGGCCGAAACGGTGAACGTCACGGCTCATCTTGTAGGATGCAACACTTAATTACCTTACTCGGGTTATATCATCACAGAAACCCTTACAAAGAGTTGCTGTGATGTTATAATATATCACTAATTTCTTTACCCGGTTATTCGCATATTTCAGAGATTTAACCGAGGGTCCTTTTTGATGCAAATTCTATGTTTTTGCTAAATTTGCACGTGCATATGAAACTTGAAAACAACGCCACTGAATAATGAGCTAGGATACGATATGCAATCTCATCAAAAGTGCTTCCTTCCCTCAAAGGCCTCCTGCGGTATCTCAGTGGCTAGAGCGTCCGATCTAAAACTCGTTGGTCCGTGCGTTCGAACCTCATCTGGGGCACGGAAATTTTTCTGACCTTTTCGATGTTAGATTTGCCTTTCTTCTAAGTTACTCCTAGAGTGCTAGCATTTAGTCAAAGCGACTTGATTCGAAGGGTCTGTGCTCGAATCATCAGCTTCTTAATCCCCCTGCGGTGGCCAGCCTACCGTAAACTGTCGCTTATAACAAGAAGAGGGGCCAGGGGGGGACCGGGGCCCCCCTTACGTTTAGACCAAAATGAGGCCCGAAGGGCCAAAAAAAGATTTTTCCTGAGACCGCCCCCCTCCCCACTTTCCTTATCTGAAGGTCTGGATCCGCAACTATATAAGGCCTGGGCTTATCATATATCCCCTCTCAAGGGGTTTTAGGAGGGTGCATCAACGCGGAGGGGTTTATATCCAAGGGGGCTTAAAACCGGAAAGGAAAAAGCGCTTCGAAACGAGGTATAGCAGTGCTGATCAAAATACGCTTCGCAATTACTGGTTCTTACTTGAGCTTCAAAGCTTCATAATAAATGAAATTCACTTAATACATTTGGAGGGGGCTTATTATGGAATGTCTCTGTTCCCTGTTCAGATCATACGTATCTTACCGCTGGGTTCCTCAATTTCTCCAAATTCAGACGGAGCTCCATGTGATCTCGAAATTCCGCTATCGCTTGTGAAGCTTTGTGTATCGATATCCTTGGTTTGTGCTAAATAATTCTGAATATAAGCGACTTTCTCTTGCCACTCCTCCCTTTCCATTACAGGACCTTTGCATGATAAAATTAGACTAAGTGTAAATGGAGAAGCAAACAAATGAACGTACCACTGTCTCTCTCCTCCTCGGAGTTTTCCTCAGTGGAAGCCTCGCGGGGGACGATGGGAAGAGGGAAATCCTTTTTCCCTCTTCCCAACCTACATGTACTTGTAACACAAATAGGCTTCTGTGGAGGAGAGAGCGAACTGGCGTAAGGAAAACAGAGGACTCAAAATGTACCTAAAGAACAAAGTAACAAGAAGGATTCTGTTCAGTTGCTAGCGAATAGATGTTTTAGCTTTGTTTTGGTTTTCATTTTTCCGATTTCAGTGCGCTACTCAAGTTTACAACTAATTGTGCTCCTCAATCGTTTAAAATGAATTGTCACTCTTCTAACACTTTTCCAGTTTTAAAGATGAGATTACTGATACCTTAATTAGGTATCAACCCTGAGTTAATGTTAGGACGAAAAAAAAATCACCTTGTGCTTCATTGATTAACTCTTCACGGGCTTTGTCGTATTCTTGTTCGTCTATGGTCACAATCACCTCCACTTGTTCTCCACCGGCAAGTTCTTTTATTTTGTCTGTAACAAACAAAGCTTGTAGGGATTCTCTGAGCGTTCCGTCCGTGTATAAACTCCACAAGGTGTCAAGAGCTGAACTGTTTTCTGCCTGAACTTTGAGGATGACACTGCCCTCAGCTATTTGTAGCAGCCTAGCGCTAGCAGGAAGGACACAGGTATTAACGGCTGTGACGAGCTGTTCATATGTGCAGCCACGCCTTAGCAGCTGAAAGGCGGATGCTACTATACCTCCTGCAGCCACTTTGAACACTGTTTTTATGTTCAGAACTGAAAATCAACGAAGACATTAATTAACGATCTCCTTCCTTTTTAATACAAACAATACAAGGACGTGTTTTTGCTACTTGATTTGCAGGAGTGGAAGTCCATGAAAGGCTCCATGCCATAACCGAGTCTCTGAGATATAAAAGCTGTTTGATGTGTAGCCAGTTGAGCTGGCGCATGAGCGCGCGAGCTGCACACGCTAGCGTCTCTCCCTCGGTCCCACTCTCCGTTTTCACTCTCGCTCTCCTCTCGTTCCAGACGTTTGGTCGTTCGCGCGTCATTGAACTGCGCACTGAAAAGGTCAGACTGTTTCAAAGTCTACCAGCTATCTGATCTTTAAAGAAGTGTTAACACCAAGATATACCTATGAACCTTGGGTCAAAGGGCTGAAAAGAGCTCCAAAAAGACTGATTAAACAAAGCTTCACTTGTCATGTAAAGTAAATAATATTGCCAGCAGATCTACTCGATCATAAGGAAAATTACGTATAATACTTCTAACTTATGAGAAAAAAAAAACACTGGACTGAGATCTTTGTCCCTGTTTAATGAGCCGTGCCTTCCCAGGAGGGAGACTAGTTCAAGACTAGTTTATCATAAGTTGAGGAGACCTGATTCATTATAAGCCTCGTGGTTTCTTTCAGGTCTCCGCGCCAATTACAATTTCTTTAATCTCATCATTTCAACCTTAAATTGTGAAATTTTGTTTCTATGGCAAATAAAGAATGAATGAATTAATGAATGAATTATGTGATCGGAGCTCAATTATGGACGAAACTTACCTCCAGCTAAACTGCTGCTAGCCGACGACGCTATCGCAGCTGCTTGTGCTGAAATGAAATACTTCCGTAATTATTAAGAGTGTGTCCATGAGAAAACCAGGCAGAACCAGGCAGGGGGTGATAATGCTCAAATCACCGATTTCGTTCAAACTCGGCAAAAATGTTAGGTACCAGGAGTTAACTTATGTGACAGAATTTCAGGTCAAAATATTAAATTCCCTGGGAGATCCGGGCATCCCCTGTAAAAATCTCCCTTTTGCCCGTTTTATGCATAATTAATTAGCTAACTTTACGATGCCAGTGCAACAAACAGAAAAGCCACCTGGAACTTAAATGTACTGAGAGACGATCTGAGTTCATAAGACTTTAAGCACAATAAACTTTTTAAAGTCGCCGATTCGATTTCCCCCCTCTTAGTCCCCTTAAGTTAGGTCATCATTTCCAAGTTTTGAGTAAGTCGTAAAATTAGGGTATTTTATTCCCCAATATCTCTGATGAGCAACAGCTTATCTCTATAACTTTTGCATGAGTAGTTAAAGCCATCACTTAAGTTCAGAAAAAGATCATAAAAAGTTTGGGCAATTCACTTTCTTCCATGTGTTGACATAAACTGTTCATGTGACTGAACGACTTTTGCATATTTCATCAAAATTCAGGCCCTCACAATATTCGTGCGTTTGCCTTTGAATAAGGAGAAATCGAACAAAAAATTCTTAAGACAATGATTTGACATTAATAAGGGTAAAATTGTTGAAATTATTGTGCAAGAAACTCTAACGATGATTTTTGATGGCTATATACGCGATCTTTTCAAGGAAAAAGAACATACAAAGATTTAATTCACAGTTTTACTTACTTTAATAATTTCGCCCTAAAAACAATATAAACGGTCAATAAAATCCATATACGTATCTCTTGTATGTGTCAACTGCTAGTTTATGCCCGCTTGGATTTGTTCCCCATGCCACCTTCGAAGCTCAGTTCAGCGTAGTTCAGCGTCGTGACTCGCTGTACGACTAAAATTCCTTAGCGATCTGTTTACGCACAAAAATCCAAATCAAGTTGTTTTAGGAGAAAACAATACGAAAAGTAGAAAGCCGATTTGTAATCCATGGAAAGAATTATTGCTGCCACTGTTGTAGCTCAATTCACATGTTACAAACAACAACGAAACGTCCGCCATCTTTGACATTAACTGGAGCCCGCATTTTTAAGCACCGGTTGGTCACCACACGGAAACATAGTATCGGGAGTCAGGAGCCAGGAGCCAGGAGCCAGGAGCCAGGAGCCAGGAGCCAGAGTCCAGTGAACAAAATATGAAAAATATGACTTTCCAACATTCTCTGAGATAATTTTATTGTTATTGTATGCTAATAAAAATTTTAGAATTCCAAATCTATTGACAACTCTATTCAGACCGTGATTATAAATGATCCCGTTTCTTTTCAAACTCGGAGATAGAAGTCGCTTTTCTTTCGTGTTTTGGAAAGAAATATTTTTGTCTATTTTAGTTGCACGTCAAATAGCAGCGAAGTGAAGCCGGATCTTGGTGCAGACCAGCTCAAAGGGACAAATAAAGCGTGAGACACGGCCGGATTAGCTTGCGACAAGAATTCCATTTTGTTTTCATACTGGAGCCCCCCCTCCCCGGGGGAGTGGCCAAATTGCGTACAAATGCCCTACCCTACTGGCACCAGATTTGACTGTCATAAACACTGAATTTTTTCACCTAGCACGGTCTTTTGGGGTCTTATAAGGCCTAACTATGGCAGTAATGTTCCCAAGTAGAATTCAAAATACACCACACTTTCACATTGAGTTAGATCTTTTTCTCAAACAACCGCTTCCATATGTTTAACACCCTTCCCACATTCCCTCGAGAGCTACTTCAACTGTGATACTTAGATTTCAAATTTCTCACCCTACCCTTGTAAGGTCAATTTTCTCATCCTAGACATCCTCGGAAGGGTCTTTTTGCGTACCCTTGGGGCATCAAAACCAGTTTAGTGCCCAGGTTAGTGTGCCGTGCTGAGGCAGGCAGATGTTGAATTATGGACAGACACAACAATTAAGTTACAGACTTTGATGTTCCGGTCCGTGCGTGGTCGGAAGACACCCAGTAAATAATGCCCGTGGGGTTGCTCAAGGAAAATTAGGGTTTTACGAGAGTCAAACTGCAGGAGTTCTCTAACGAGGAAAAGTGCGGAAACATCTACTTTTTGGAGTGAATGTACTGATGTAATTTTTAAGCTACAATATATTATAGACAAATCTATTTTGTTTCTAAAGTTCCTCTGATACTCTGAGGAGCGCAAGACATACAAGGAACGCAGAGATCAGACCACTGCATTATTGAATTAGATAAAGGCATACAATTCAGTTTGTATTTTCAAGTGTAACCGGACGTGTATGTGAAAAACGGTAACTCTGAAGCGGATATATAAGAATGATTCATTACAGTGACAAACAGCGATATGACTGTGGACATAATATATAAAAAAAGCACAACATTTAGAGGCGGGTAAGATTTTCTTCCGGGTGTCTGCTTACGAGAGCTTTAAATCAAAGCTAACATCTAATTCACCGGTAAACCCTTTGAGTGTCCGCGGCCGCCTACGGGAATGTAAAAATCCACGGTTTGTGCACCTGTGGGAGCTGAAACGGGGTTTTGTGATGGCGGTCGTAAGTAGAGCTATTTGCTATATACGAGAGTGCCCGTTAAGAGAACTTCTATACTATATGAATCCAGAAATGACAGCTTAAATGAGAAGTGAATATTGTGTATTGGTCTGTGTTCAAAAAACTGTTCTTAATTTACACCTTCCTTGAATAGCTAAATAAGTCTAGCCGACTTTTTTTGCAATATATTATTAGTGCCCCCTTTTGGGTCTTTTGTATTCCTCAGAAGTTTAATATTCCTCAACACTTTTTAAACGGTTATTATTAATTTTTTGCAGTCAATAATTTACCCAGACAAAGATACCATCCTGTATAGTTGTAAGACTACGAGGATTAAAACATAAGTAAGTAAATATACCCAATGGCAAGTCATTAATTGTCGAAAATTGCATGACACGGTCTGACTATAAAAAGGGCTATTATGGACGATTATTATCATGGTAATTAATGTCAACATCGAATAAACTCAAAACTTCAAGTAACACGACTTTCACAACCTATTTTCAACACACCAGTTATAACAGGATATTGGTGCGCACAAACAATAGATAGTGTATTCCGCATTCCGTAGTCCTGTAGTCCAGCGTAACAGATTCTATGATTTAGGCAGAGTCTAAAGTCAAAAAGATGGAGGGTGTTCGAGCAGGTGGTTGTTTTCCATAGATATAGACCGATTGTCAGTGATCCTTCTTGTCCTTTGAGAATCATTTTGTTCCCTCGGACTACAACTTATGTCAAAGACTTCGAATATTCGGTGAAAAGCCGACACTTTTAATTTTGCAATGTTTCAAGATGTTTCATTACCTCGTCACAAAGTAACGCAGAGTAACGCCACAGAGGACCAGACGAAACTGGAGCAGCCAACCTGGACTGAAGCATCTGAGAGACGTGTATGGAACATTTATTCACTATCTTTTATCGTTTTTGGGTCTTGTAGCACCTACAAGTTGGACTGATCGAAGTTTTGAACTAAATCTTTTGCTCCTTGTGTTTACTCAAGCGTTCCATAAAATATCCATCAAAACGTCCATAAATAACACAGAAATCATGACTCAGGTGACACTTTCTAACAATTCCGCTATTAGTATCGATAATGAGGCATCTGATTTG